>JAJQKT010000048.1:2065000-2400000 GCA_030512225.1 Rauvolfia tetraphylla
AAAACATAAGTAAATAGGCCTCCGCTTGGGCCTCCAAAGATAAAAGTACATGAACAGCCATTTGATCCCCATCAAAATCTACATTGAATCCCTCCGTAACTTCTTGAAGTATTTCCCATACAATGGGCTCTTTTTCCCTAGTTTTACTCTTAGCAACTCCTATGTTCAAAGCAAGATGTTGTCTAATTAGACCACGAATTACAAACGTCTAGAAAAGCTCCATTGCTATTTCTCGAGGCAATCCACATTGATGTAATGAAAGTGAAAGACCCACAACAATTACGGAATGACCTAAATAATCGACCTGTTTGCCAAGCAGAGTCTCATGAAATCTTCCCTCTTTGCCTTCAATTACATCTGAAAATGACTTGTAAGCTTTATTATGACCATCCGCCATTGGTTGGCCGCGAATTCCATTATCAAGAAGCGTATCCACCGCTTCTTGTACTAACTTGTCCTGGCACATTAGTAATTCTCCCGGCATAGATCTACTTGTTGTTAATAGATCGGTAAGAGTATTGTTTCGATAAATAACTCTTCTACAGAGTTCATTAATATCTGAACTCATTAGTTTGTCCTGGCAATTCCTCATGAGACGATAAATCCAGAGATTTTTGAATCAGAGCCCTGGATTTCTGTTCATCCTTCACCTTAATAATATCTATGCCTATGGTTAACTAATTGCCGGGCTGCAGGAATAGTCGAAGCCATACCCAATCAAAAAAGGAGGTTATCCAAAAGCATTTCAAGTAACTGGAGTAAAACCTAACCTGTTGACCCCTTGGCTTTTCCGGCGATCAAAGAATAAACAATAATTATAGGCATTCTCTTAGCGCATTCGGAAGGATCTCATCTCATAATTATCCATGACTGTTTATGTCTCTAGCACGAACACTTGATGAAATGTGGAGGGAAGTGGGGAAATGGCCGATACTACAGGAAGGATTCTGTTAGCCCTAAGGGCAAATCATGTAGTTTTTGATTAATGACAAATATTGATGAGGACTAATATGCTTATATATTGTGTGATAGGATTGGTGAACTAAGAAGTATGAAGTCTCATTGCCTTCAAGCCAAAGTGCAACAACAACTTCAATAAGCCAAAATGATTGAAGTTTGAAGAAGGTTGTTCAAAGATGATCTAAAGGCATTGAAGACTTGAAGTGTAGGGTATATATGCTAAATAGGTAAATCTCTATGTAAACTCTACACTTGTATGTCTTGGAATCTATTGAATGCATAAGGGAGTATAAAATTAGTTTTCTTAATCTTAAATGGCTTTGAATGAACTTTTTGATGAATGTGTTTTTGTATCTTAAAAGATTTTGAGAAAACTTTGCATGATCAAAGAAATTTGATTATGGTTCTGAAGCTTATATATGTCTAAATAATTTATCTATACATACAAATTTTTTTCAAACTTATTGAAGTTAAATCTCAAATGATTTTACAAAGTTTGAAAGTGTTTCCAAAAAATTCGATCGTCCGATTTTTGTAGTAAAAAATGGTTACTGTTTTTCAGAGAAATTCGGACGCAAGTTCGGACGCATGAAAAAAATTCGGTCCTCCGAATTTGTCTTCAACATGGTTACTGTTTTTCCAGAGAAATTCGGACGTAGGGAAAAAAATTCGATCTTCCGAATTTTTCTAGAAACGTGCAACAGTAAAAATCGAGCGATAAATTCGGACGCACAAGAAAAATTCGGTCGTCTGAATTTTCTGAAACTAGCCGTTACTAGCCATTTTATATCTGTTAAAATTGATTTTCAAATTCTATAAAAGCTATAAACTTGAAATCTTTTGTATGTTATGTATCCTTGAGAACTCTAAACATTCTAAAGCCTTTAGCAAACATTTTAAGCTCTCTTTTGTCTTGTGCTTTCAATTGATGATTCAAGATTCCAAAGACAACAAAGTGTGAAGGTGAAACATTGTGTAAACATCCACCAACAAGTGGTAACATCTACACATTCTCCTCTCTTTATTAAATTGTGTTTTCTACTAGCTCATTGTAAGGTTATCTTGATAACATAAAATCCTTTAGATAAGGGTGATCCTTGAAATTGTGATTCAAGGTTGTTTGTAGATATAAAATCCTTTGGCAGGGTGAACCTTGTTAATAGAATTGCTAAACAGGTTGTGAGTGTAAAACCATTGTGTGGTGAGCGTCTTATGTAATTTGTGAACTTGAGCATATAGTAGATTGTTTGAAAACCTTAAGTGTAGGCTTAAGGTAGTGGACGTAGATATTGAAGAGATCGAACCACTATAAATTGTTTGTGCTCATTGCTCTTACATTGTTTAACAGCTTTGCTATTAATCATTTAATTCTCTTATTGAACCAAGCTCACACAACTCTTTTTTGCTTAGATTTATAAAAGGACTTTGTTTGTAAAAATTAGCCAAATACCTAATTCACCCCCCTCTTAGGTATTTCAATTGGTATCAGAACAAGGACTTCTTATGTGGTTTTACAACCTAGAAGTTAAAGATCTTATGGCTAATATTTCAAACTTACCTTACCTAGAAGGGTCTTCCACAAATAGACCACCTTTGTTTATTGGAACAAACTACACCTTTTGGAAATCTAGAGTTAAGATATATATTTGTTCTATCAATTTTGATTTGTGGAATATTGTTGAGAAAGGTCCTTATATTCCGATGAAAATGAGAGATGATGGACTGACCTTAGAACCAAAGTTTACTGACGAATTTGATGAACATGATTCAAAGAAAATGATATTAAATTGTCAGGCAATGAACATTTTAAGTTGTGCATTAGATGTAACTGAATATAATAGAGTTAGTGGTTGTGATACTGTTCATGATATGTGGAGATTACTTCAAATAACACATGAAGGTACAAACCAAGTTATAGAGTCAAAGCTTGCTATGTTAGTTAGGGACTATGAGCTATTTACCATGAAGCAAGGTGAGAATATTAGTGATATGTTTACTAGATTTACTAACATGTTTAATGGTTTGAAAGCTTATGGGAAGAACTATACAATTGGAGAGCAAAACAGAAAAATCTTGGATGCTTTACCAAAATATTGGCAACCAAAGACACTTGCAATTGAGGAATCAAAGGATTTGAAAACTCTTCCACTTGAAGAGCTCATTGGATCACTCCTCACGCATGAGATGAAGATGAAGAGACTAAATGACAAAGAAGATGAAGAAAAAGGAAGAAAAGTAGTACTTAAAGCTTCAAAACACTTGAGTGAACAAGAAAAATCATCAAGTGAAGAAGAAGATAGAAACAGTGGAGAAGAGGAGATTGCCATGGCTGTTAGGAAATTCAAAAGATTCTACAAGAAGGAGTTTCTCAAGAAAGGAAGAAAGACAACCAAGAAGAGTGGACAGTCTTCATCCTTCAAACCTCAATATTTTGAATGCAAGAGTACAGAATATCTTGTTGCTGATTGTCCCAAAGTTTTGGAAAGGGAAAGAGACAACAAGAACAAAAAGAAATCTGCCAAGAAAGGAAGAGGACTGGCTGGAACATGGGATCAAAAAGAAAGTGAAGATGATAGTGAAGAAAAGGTCAACATATGTTTTATGGCAATTGATGATGAGGTACAATCTTCTCCTTCCATTTCTAATATCAATGATGATGATGTTGATCATAGTGAATTACTTGTAGAAATGTATGAAGAATTAAAAAAGGCTTCTAAAAGAAATAAAGAAATAAAATTCAAAATTAGCGATTTATCAAATCAGAATTCAAAATTATGTGTTGAAAATGGGAAACGTCTTGAGACAATTAATTGTCTAAACATTGAAAAAGAAGTTTTAAATGCAACCATACAAAACATATCTTTTGAAAATAAAGAGCTTTGCATAAAAGTTGTTTCTCTTGAAACAGTGCTTAATGATCATGAGATTTTAAAAACGAAAGTTAATGATCTCACATCATGCATTGAAAAGTTTACAAATGGAAGAGAAAATTTAAATAAATTACTTGGCTATCAAAGAACTTCATTTGCAAAACATGGTCTTGGTTATACTCATGATAGCTATGCTCCAAACTATAAAAACTCTCTTGCTAAAGAAAATTTTAATTCTAGGCCTCATATTTGTTGTACATACTGTGGTAAGTATGGACACAAGGTATCAAAATTTTTTGTAAAAAGAAAGATTGAAAATGGTGTTAAGACCATTTGGAAAGTCAAAGGAACTTTCACTAACCCCCTTGGACCCAAGAAAATATGGGTACCAAAAATCACTCTTTCTAATTTGGTGTAGGTTCGCTTTGTTTCAAGATCAAGTGCCACAAAATGGTTTCTTGACAGTGGCTGTTCAAGACATATGACAGGAAATGCCTCACTTATTAATGAGCTTCAAGCAACAAGTGAAGGCTTTATCACATTTGGTGATAAGAAGAAAGGAAAAATACTTGGAATATGTAACATTGGTAAAGGTTCCTTCCCTCTTATTAAAAAAGTATTGCTCATTGATGGTTTAAAGTATAATTTACTTAGCATAAGTGAATTATGTGACAATGGATGTAAAGTAGAATTTAAATGTGATACTTGTACCATTCTTGATAGTGCAAGTAGCAAAACCATCTTTGTTGCTAAAAGAGTTGGAAACGTATATGTGTTATATCTTGATGAACTGATCACAAATGATATCGAATGTCTTGCCATTCATGATAATGATGGATTTCTATGGCATAGAAGATTAGGACATGTAAGCATGGATTTATTGAATAAACTTTCTACATAACAGCTAGTTAGAGGATTAACCAAAATGCATTTTGATAAAACCCGTCTTTGTGATGCTTGGCAATATATCTTTTAAACCAAAGAAAATGGTCTCTACTTCAAAACCTCTTGAACTAGTTCACATGGACTTATTTGGACCAATGAGGACCACTAGTCTTGGTGGTAAAAGATATGCTTATGTGATTGTAGATGATTTTTCAAGATTTACTTGGGTGCTCTTCTTAGCTCAAAAAGATGAAACATTTCATGAATTTGCAAAACTTTTTAAAAAGGTTCAAACATCTCTTGAATTTAAACTGATTTCTATTAGAAGTGACAGTGGAAGAGAATTTTGCAATCAAGATTTTACAAAATATTGTGATGAATATGGTATTACTCACAAAATATTATAAGAGATGGCTAGATCAATGCTTTGTGAAAATTCCTCACCAAAATACTTTTGGGCTGAAGCTGTAAATACTGCTTGCTATGTAATGAATAGAGTTTTATTAAGACCTTTTATAAGAAAAACACCTTTTGAACTTCTATTTAATAGAACTCCTTCAATTGTTTATTTTAAAGTGTTTGGTTGTAAATGTTTTATTTTAAATACCAGTGATAATCTGGGAAAATTTGATAGAAAATCAGATGAAGGAGTATTTCTCGGCTATTCATCAAATAAAAAGGCATATAGAGTTTATAACAAAAGAACATTATGTGTTGAAGAAACCATACATGTAACTTTTGATGAATTTAACATTTATCTTCAAAGAAGAAATGAAGATGATGCAGGTTCCTCAATGATTGAAAATCAAACTCATCATCAGGTACCCACATTGGAAGAACATGCCAAGGAAGAAGAAATAATGGAGCAAGAACAAGATGGTCAATCAAGCAATGATCAAGAGTTGCCAAAGGATCTAACATATGCAAGAGCCCATCCTAAGGAGCAAATCATTGGTGATGTCTCCCAAGGAGTTAAAACAAGGCGGTACTTTATTGATAACTTTGCTCTTTTATCTCACATTGAACCTAAAAATATTGATGATGCCTTGTGTGATAATTTATGGATCATTGTTATGGAAGAAGAGTTAAATCTGTTTGAAAGAAACAAAGTTTGGACTCTTGTTCCAGGACCTCATGATTATTCCATTATTGGTACAAAATGGGTTTTTAGAAACAAATTAAATGAATTAGGAGAAGTTGTTAGAAATAAGACTAGATTTGTTGCTCAAGGCTTCAACCAAGAAGAAGGCATTGATTATGATGAAACTTTTGCTCCAGTAGCCAGATTGGAATCTATAAGAATACTTTTGGATTTTGCTTGTTTTAAAGGTTTTAAACTATTTCAAATGGATGTCAAAAGTGCTTTTCTAAATGATTTTATTGAAGAAGAGGTTTATATAGAACAACCTCTTGGTTTTATTCATGAAAAATTTTCAAATCATGTATTTAAGTTAACCAAAGCTCTATATGGATTGAAACAAGCCCCAAGAGGTTGGTATGAAAGATTAAGTGGATTTCTTCTTTCAAAAGGTTTTGCAAAAAGAAAAGTAGACACAACTCTTTTTATAAAAACAATTACAAATAATGATATTTTACTTGTGCAATTTATGTTGATGATATTATTTTTGGTGCTACTAACATATCTCTTTGTGAAGACTTTGCCAAATCTATGAAAAGTGAATTTGAAATGAGCATGATGGGAGAATTGAATTTCTTTCTTGGGCTGCAAATTAAGCAAACCAAGGATGGAGTCTTCATCAATCAAGCAAAGTATACCAAGGAGCTCTTGAAAAGATTTGAAATGGATCAAGCTAAAGGGATAGGTACTCCAATGAGCTCATCAACCAAACTTGATAAAGATGAAAAAGGTAAAAATGTTGATGAGAAATCATATCGAGGTATGATTGGAAGTTTACTCTATATCACAGCAAGTAGACCAGATATTATGTTTGTTGTGTGCTTATGTGCTAGATTTCAATCTTGTCCTAAAGAATCTCATCTAATTTCTGTCAAACGTATTTTTCGTTATTTGATTGACATGACTATGGTCTTTGGTTTTCAAAATCTTCATCTTTTGAACTAATTGGATATTCGGATGCTGATTATGCTGGATGCAAAGTTGAACGAAAAAAGTACAAGTGGTCATTGTCAATTTCTTGGTAGTTGTCTTGTGTCTTGGTATAGTAAAAAACAAGCTTGTGTGTCTTTGTCTACTGCTGAAGCTGAATACATAGTTGCGGGTAGTTGTTGTGCTCAATTATTATGGATGCAGCATACCTTACTTGATTATGGTCTTAAATTCAATTGTGAGCCTATACTATGTGATAATACTAGTGCTATCAATTTGAGCATAAATCCCATTCAACATTCTAGGACTAAGCATATAGAAATTAAACATCATTTCATTCATGATCATGTGATCAAGAGCGATATATGTTTAGAATATATAAATACAAATGATCAAATTACTGATATATTTACAAAGCCCCTGGCTGAGGAAAGGTTTAATCATCTAAGAAGGCTCTTAGGAATCTCAAAATTTAATTACTAATGTGTGTGTTGAAGTTTGGTGAAAACAGAAAATTTTCGGACGCAGTATTCGAACGCATAACAGAAAATTTGGTCGACCAAATTTTCTGAGTTGAAGAAACAGAGACTTTCGACCAAAAATTCGGACGCAGACCTGAAAAATCGGTCGTCTGAATTTTGCGGATGCAACATTTTAAATAAAGCCGAATCAGTTTCTCTTAACACTTCAACTTCTGAATTCTCTCCTATTTCAAAACCAACCTTACCCATCCATGTCCGAATCATAATCTCTCTAAAATTTCATCATTTTCTCTTCGAACTGCTTTCATTTTTGAATCCCAAACCCTATACACATCCGAAAAATCAAATTTTTCTTAAGCAACAACATCATGGTGAGGACAAAGAAGCCAAATGTTGAAAAGGGGAAAGGAAAAGCCAAGGTAGGAAATGGAGACTCAATCATCAACCAACCAAGAAGAGTTCGAATTCCTCAAGCTTTGTCTAAAATTGACAGGTTTGTTTCAATCAAGGCTGCTCATGAATTTGATGAATGGAACAAAAATAGCAGAAAAATTATCCCTGGGTATAAGGTGAATGTTGATAAACTATCAAGTATGAATATTGTTCTATCATGTTTTAGTGATATTGGTTGGAGTAGCCTGTTATTCATTGATGAAGAATTCTATCCTACACTCATATATGAATTCTATACAAACCTAAAAGAAGAAACAACTGAGCTTGTAGGGGATGATGTGATTCAATGGTATTCATCTAGAGTATCCCAAGTGGATTTTGAATTCAGTGATGCCTTGATTAACAGAATTTGTGGAGTAGGTGATAGTGGGGCAAGATATTACTCACCTTCTATGCATTGTTATAATTGTGAACTATTCACAAATGAAAGATTTGAAGAGGCATTCACTAATGGCATAGAATTTAGGTCCATTAGAGAGAGGGAAATCAAGAGCTTAGATGCTAGAGGTAGAGTATTGCATCACATGATTACTGTTATGATTGTTCCAAATTTTGGACATAAGTCATCTGTTGGTAACATGCACAAGGTAATCATGTTAGCCTTGCATGAACATAGGAGATTGAATTTTGGATACATAGCTTTAAAGCACATGATTACTACAAGATAAACTGTAACCAAGGCATTCCCATTTGGAAGGATGTTGACAAGGATTTTTAAGCATTTTCGGGTTAAACTTCCAGGAAGAGGACAAGCATTTAAGAGTGGGGAGATTTATACTAATGAAACTCTTAAGAGAATGCAGCTAGTTCTTGATGATGATGGAATATGGAGAACTAAAAGAGAAACCCCTCCAAGAAGAGAGGAGATTAAAGAAAGTGAAAAAACTGAGGAAGAAGAGGATGAAGAAGAAACTCTTGCAAGAGAGATGAAAACTAAAAGGAAACATGATACTTCAAGTGAGGGGGAGCAACCTCCCTCAAAAAGAAGATTATTTGAAGAAGTACCTCAACCAAATATTGGAATTGATCCTAGAAGTGAGGGAATAATTAGGGGGGACACCATAGTAGCTAAAGCATTCCAAGAAGCCTTGAATAATCATATCAAGGAAATGGAGAAAATGTATAAGTTTTTCGAATCCTTTGCTCCAATGGTTCTTGGAAAACTAGATGGATTAGACAGTAGAGTGAGGTATATTGAAGAAATTCTGATGAGGAATACACAAAGTGGTGAAGGACCCTCTAGGCATCAAGATAGAGATAAGGATGATGGAGATAAGGAAGGAAAAAAAGAAGATGAAGATGATGACAGTGATGATGGGGATGATGATCGAGGAGGCAATGAAGAGAATGTGGCAAGGGAAGAAGAAGAAAAAAGTGAACTAGTTCATAAAGAGCCCCAAGAAGAAAGAAGTGAGCCCCAAGAAAGAGGAAGTCAAATTGAAAAAGCAAACATCGTCTCACCTTCTACCATATCCTTCAGCCAAGGAAGAGTGAAGCATTTGGCAATCAAGAAAGGATATAGCAAAGCCTCTCCATCAACATCACAAGACTAAGCATTTCTTCCATCTTATCTTTTTATTTTTTTTAATTGTTTATTTGTATTAAGTTTTTTTATTATGTGTTATGTGTTATGAACTTGTTAACTATTTTGCTGCATTTTATGTAATAGTGAAGCTCAATGATGAAATCTCAGTGATGAGAGCTTCCTTTTTTTTAACACCATTATTTGTGCTAAATTGTTAGTCTCATTTTCATTGATCCCATTTTTGAGTGATGATAAAAGGGGGAGAAAAAAGATGATTTGCTAAATATATTAGCTGTGCAAAATGCATTATTCTACTGTGATTATTGTGTTCTAAAATCCAATTAAGTTGTTGATTCTTGACTTGTCTTTTCATTTTAAACAAATGGATGCATGAGTTTTGTGGTTTTGCAAAGCTAAATTGAGTGCTATTGTGGACATACATATTTGAGTACTTCAACATTTCATTTGAATACAAAATCACATTTTCAAACTTGTTGCCAAAAATTTGGACAAAAAATTTGGATGCATGTTCTGAAATTCGGATGCATCCATATTTTTTTGCCAAAATGTGCTCTTTTGTTGTTCAAATTGATTCAAATATGTTTTAATCTCTCATAATATGTTTGATCAATCTTAGGAAAGATTATTTACAGAATTTGGAGCTTTTATTTATCTTATTTTAAATTTTGAACTTGCTATGTTAAAATTCGGATGCATAGTATCTCTAGTCCAAATATGTTGAAAAATGAGAACAATCTAAGGGGGAGCATTGTTAAAACCTTAAAACCTCTCTTAGAATCTTTTCTAAATGCTTAAATGTTGTATCTTCTATCCTAGTAATTGAAAGGAATGAGGTTAATGGAGGCTTGTTGGGTAATAGGCTCATATTGAGCCTTTTGAATGTCAATGCACTAAATTGGTTATTATCTACCATTGACATTAATACTTCTTTGTACCATATTATTTAAATCCACCACATTTTGCATCAAAGTTTGTCATCATCAAAAAAGGGGAGATTGTTAGCCCTAAGGGCAAATCATGTAGTTTTTTATTAATGACAAATATTGATGAGGACTAATATGCTTATATATTGTGTGATAGGATTGGTGAACTAAGAAGTATGAAGTCTCATTGCCTTCAAGCCAAAGTGCAACAATAACTTCAATAAGCCAAAGTGGTTGAAGTTTGAAAACTTTGCATGATTAAAGAAATTTGATTATGGTTCTCAAGCTTATATATGTCTAAATAACTTATCTATACATACAAAATTTTTTCAAACTTATTAAAGTTAAATCTCAAATGATTTTGCAAAGTTTGAAAGTGTTTTCAAAAAATTCAGTCGTTCGATTTTTATAGCAAAAAATGGTTACTATTTTTCCAGAGAAATTCGGACGCAAGTTCGGACGCATGAAAAAAATTGGGTCGTCCGAATTTTTTTCTTCAGCATGGTTACTATTTTTCTAGAGAAATTTGAATAAAGATTCGGATGCAGGGTTCCAGAAACGTGCAACAGTAAAATTCGGATGATAAATTTGGACGCACAAGAAATATTCGGTCGTCTGAATTTTCTGAAACTAGCCGTTTTATAGCTGTTAAAACTGATTTTCAAATTCTATAAAAGCTATAAACTTGAAATCTTTTGTATGTTTTGTATCCTTGAGAACTCTAAACATTCTAAAGCCTTTAGCAAATTTTTTAAGCTCTCTTTTGTCTTGTGCTTTCAATTGCTGATTCAAGATTCCAAAGACAACAATGTGTGAAGGTGAAACATTGTGTAAACATCTACCAACAAGTGGTAATATCTACACATTCTCCTCTCTTTATTAAATTGTGTTTTCTACTAGCTCATTGCAAGGTTATCTTGATAACATAAAATCCTTTAGATAAGGGTGATCCTTGAAATTGTGATTCAAGGTTGTTTGTAGATATAAAATCCTTTGGTAGGGTGAACCTTGTTAATAGAATTGCTAAACAGGTTGTGAGTGTAAAACCATTGTGTGGTGAGCATCTTATGTAATTTGTGAACTTGAGCATACAGTAGATTGTTTGAAATCCTTAAGTGTAGGCTTAAGGTAGTGGACGTAGATCTTGAAGAGTTCGAACCACTATAAATTGTTTGTGCTCATTGCTCTTACATTGTTTAACAGCTTTGCTATTAATCATTTAATTCTCTTATTGAACCAAGCTCACACAATCTGTTTTTTGCTTTGAATTATAAAAGGACTTTGTTTGCAAAAATTAGCCAAATACCTAATTCACGCCTCCCTCTCTTAGGTATTTCAGATTCCTTTTTGGATAATAGGTACCATAACTGGTATTCTTGTGATCGGTTTAATAGGTGTTTTCTTTTATGGTTCATATTCCGGATTAAGTTGTAGACATGAAAGCATAAGAACTCAACGGGATTTTCTTCTTTGTTTGGTTCTTCACAAAGGAATGATCCATTTTTTATTTGACTAATGGGGTCAACAAATAATTCATTTTAATAAAATTAATATAAAATTGTCCAACTCGGGCGTATATGACATAATCGATCAATAGAAACACTCCACCTTTGTCATATATTACATACATGACACTAGATAGATATCATATTCATGGAATACGGTTCACTTTGAAGATGCCCTGCAACAAATTGGGGTTTATCAGGGATTGCTACCGGCTTTCGAAATCCAATGGGATCTTCGTAAAGTTGATCATTATGAGTGTTACGATGAATTTGATTGGGAAGCTCAATGGCAAAAAGAAGGGGATTCACTAGCTCGTTATTTAGTACGAATCGGTGAAATGACAGAATCCATAAAAATTATACAGCAGGCTTTGGAAGGAATTCCAGGGGGGCCCTATGAGAATTTAGAAATACGACGTTTTGATAGAGTAAAAGATCCCAAATGGAATGATTTTGAATATCGATTTATTAGTAAAAAGCCTTCTCCAACTTTTGAATTGGCGAAACAGGAACTTTATGTGAGAGTCGAAGCCCCATCTTGATTTGATTGGGTGAAATATATGGGGAATCAATTCTATATGGTAATTCCAAGTAAAAATCTATTAGTTTCAATAAAAATGAAATTCAAATTTAAAAATTAATTAACAATCTTATACCCCCTCCTTTATAGTTTATAGATAGAGAAAGAGGGAAAAAATAAAAAATTTTATTATCGTAATTGGTCGATGGGGAAAAACCTCCCCATCTTGGAAATGATAAAATCTATAGAAAGGGAAAGGGAAACCCTTTTATCTTGTATTTATACGTTTGCCAACAAAGAAAGCTTTAAGAATTCAGTAAAAAACTAAATTGTTATTTTTTTTAATATAAAAGATAGAAGAATGAACTGAGTGCCATTTCAATCGGTACACGCAAGAAATAGGCCAATTCCGCAGCTTTTTGTTCAATTTCTCGTGGAGTTAAGTTCTCATCAGTACAAGTTCGGGGAATGCCCCCCTGGCCTAGGATGTCCATATAAAGGACACCACAAGCATAAATACCCTTTCTAACTTCTATTCTAATGGACTGAATATCTTTTATAATGAATCGAAGGAATATGCAATGATTTTTTCCAGGAAATCCCCGACGAAAAATGCATACTATGCCTTCCTTTCTATCGAATCGATCATAACCACTACCTCTATTCCAGGAAATTGTGCACCACAAATAGGAACTAATAAAGAGACCTGCGATTCTGTAGAAAGACATCACGATACCTTTAACGAATCTATCTCTACACATTTATCATCTAAAGATATATCTTTCATTACAATAGTTATATGACAGGTAGGTTTTTTTATCGGATAACTACGTCCCCGAGCTCTAGGTTTGAATTTCTTGATGGTAGTGCCTTTGTTGACTTCAAAAGGATTTAGCAAAGCATTTGGCTATCAAGAAAGAATTTAGCAAAGCTTCTCCATCAACATCACAAGACTGAGCATTTCTTCACCCTCATCCTTTTTACTGCTTTTACTTACTGATTTGTACTAAGCTTCATCTTATATGTTTTAAATACTCATCTATGCTATTTGTCTTTATGCTACATTTGGTGTAATAGTGAAACTCAATGATGAAATCTCAGTGATGAGAGATTCGTTTAAATTGTTATATATGCTACATTATTAGTCTCATTTTCATTGATCCCATTCTTTGAGTGATGACAAAAGGGGGAGAAAATTAGATGATTGTTTGTGTGCAAAATGTATTACTTGTGTCTGTTTGTGTATTATGCTATGACTGTTTATGTGCCTTAAAGTATGGATGCATAATTGTTTGTGGTTTTTGTGGTCATACATATTTACATTTGAATGCAAAATCACCTTTTCAAACTTATTGCAAAAAATTTGGACAAAAAATTCGGATGCATGTTCTGAAATTCGGATGCATCCATATTTTGTTACCAAAATGTCATCTTTTGTTGTTCAAACTGATTTAAATATGTTTTAATCTCTCATAATATGTTTGAACAATCTTAGGAAAGCTTATTTACAGAATTTGAAGCTTTTGATTATCTTATTTTAAAGTTTGGACTTGCTATGCAAAAAATTCGGATGCATGATATCTCTAGTCCAAATGTGTTGAAAAACGAGCACAATCTAAGGGGGAGCATAGTTAAATTTTTACAACCTTAAAACCTCTCTTAGAGTCTTTTCTAAATGCTTAAATGCTATATCTTCTATCCTAGTTATTGGAAGGAAGGAGGTTAATGGATGCTGGTTGGGTAATAGGCTCATATTGAGCCTTTTATATGTCATTGTGCTAAATTGGTTATTTCTATCATTGACATCAATACTTCTTTGTGCTACATTGCTTAAATCCATCACAGTTTGCATCAAAGTTTGTCATCATCAAAAAGGGGGAGATTGTTAGCCCTAAAAGCAAATCATGTAGTTTTGATTAATGACAAATATTGATGAGGACTAATATGTTTATATATTGTGTGATAGGATTTGTGAACTAAGAAGTATATAGTCTCATTGCCTTCAAGCCAAAGTGCAAGAACAACTTCAATAAGCCAAAAGTGATTGAAGTTTGAAAAAGGTTGTTCAAAGATGATCTAAAGGCATTGAAGACCTGAAGTGTAGAGTATATATGCTAAATAGGTAAATTTCTATGTAAACTCTACACTTGTGTGTCTTGGAATCTATTGAATGCATAAGAGAGTATAAAATTAGTTTTCTTAATCTTAAATGGATTGGAATGAACTTTTTGATGAATGTGGTTTTGTATCTTAAAAGATTTTGAGTAAACTTTGCATGATCAAAGAAATTTGATTATGGTTCTCAAGCTTATATATGTCTAAATAATTTATCTATACATATAAGATGTTTTCAAACTTATTGAAGTTAAGTCTCAAATGATTTTATAAAGTTTGAAAGTGCTTCCAAAAAATTCGGTCGTCCGATTTTGTAGCAAAAAATGGTTACTATTTTTCAGAGAAATTCGGACGAAGATTCGGACGCATGAAGAAAATTTCGGTCGTCCGAATTTTCTGTCTTCAGCATGGTTGCTGTTTTTCCTAAGAAATTCGGACGAAGATTCGGACGCAGGAAAAAAACTCGGTCGTCCGAATTTTTCCTGAATGTGCAACAGCAACGTCCGAAAAATTCGGATGCAAATTTCGATCATCCGAATTTTCTGAAACTAGCCGTTTTATGACTGTTAAAACTGATTTTCAAATTCTATAAAAGTTAAAACTTGAAATCATTTGTAATTTTTTGAATCTAAGTGAACTCTAATCATTCCAAAGCCTTTACCAAACATTTTGTGAGCTCTCTTGTGTCTTGTGCATTCAATTGATCAATCCAAAGACATCAAAGTGTGAAGGTGCAATTTTGTGTAAAACATCTACCAACAAGTGGTAACATCTACACACTCTTCTCTACTTATCAAATTGTGTTTTCTACTAGCTCTTGCAAGGTTATCTTGATAACATAAAACCCTTTAGGTAAGGGTGATCCTTGAAATTGTGTGGTTTTACAACCTAGAAGTTAAAATTCTATGGCTAATATCTCAAATAGACCACCTTACCTAGAAGGATCTTCCACAAATAGACCACCTTTGTTTGATGGAACAAACTACTCCTTTTGGAAATCTAGAGTTAAGATATACATTTGTTCTATCAATTTTGATTTGTGGAATATTGTTGAAAAATGTCCTTATATTCCTATGAAAATGAAAGCAGATGGAGTGACCTTAGAACCAAAGTCTACTGATGAAAGAAAATGACTTTAAATTATCAAGCCATGAACATCTTAAGTTGTGCTTTAGATATAACTGAATATAATAGAGTTAGTGGTTGTGACTCTACTCATAATATGTGGAGATTACTCCAAATAACTCATGAAGGCACAAATCAAGTTAAAGAATCTAAACTTGCTATGCTTGTTAGAGATTATGAGTTGTTTACCATGAAACAAGATGAAAATGTTAGTGATATGTTTACAAGGTTTACTAACATTTTTAATAGCTTAAAAGCTTATGGTAAAAGCTATACTACGGGAGAGCAAAACAGAAAAATTTTGGATGCTCTACCAAAATCTTGGCAGCCAAAGACACTTGCTATTGAGGAGTCCAAGGATTTAAAAACTCTTCCACTTGAAGAGCTTATTGGATCGCTGCTCACACATGAAATGAAGATGAAAAGATTAAATGACAAGGGAAGAAAAGGGAAGAAAAGGAGTTGTACTCAAGGCTTCAAATCACTTGAGTGAACAAGAAAAATCTTCAAGTGAAGAAGAAGATGGTTACAGTGGAGAAGAGAAAATTGCGATGGCAGTTAGGAAGTTCAAGAGATTCTACAAAAAGGAATTCCTCAAGAAAGGAAGAAAGCCAACCAAGAAGAGTGGACAGTCTTCATCCTTCAAACCTCAATGTTTTGAATGCAAGAGTACAGAACACCTTGTTGTTGATTGTCCCAGAGTTTTGGAAAGAGAAAGAGACAGCAAGAACAAAAAGAAATCTGCCAAGAAAGGAAAATGACTGGCTGGAACGTGGGATCAACAATAAAGTGAAGATTACAGTGAAGGAAAGGCTAACATATGTTTTATGGCAATTGATGATGAGGTACATTCTTCTCCCTCTATTCCTAATCTTTATGATGATGATGTTGATCCTAGTGAATTACTTATAGAGATGTATGAAGAATTGAAAAAGGCTTCAAAAAGAAATAAAGAAACGAAATCCAAAATCAATGATTTATCAAATGAGAATTCAAAATTATGTGTTGAAAAAGATAAACTTCTTGAAACCATTAATTATCTTAGCATTGAAAAAGAAGTTTTAAATGCAACCTTACAAATCATATCTTTTGAAAACAATGAGCTTTGCGTAGAAGTTATTTCTCTTAAAACAAATGCTTGGTGATCATGAGATTTTAAAAAGAAAAGTTAATGATCTTACTTCATGCATTGAAAAATTTAACAAATGGAAGAGAAAATTTAAATAAATTGCTTGGTTATCAAAGATCTTCATTTGCAAAACATGGTCTTGGTTTTTCTCGTGATAGCTATATTCCAAAGTATAAAAACTCTTTTGTTAAAGAGACTTTTAATTCTAGGTCTCATATTTGTTGCACATATTGTGGCAAGTATGGACACAAGGTTTCTAGATGTTTTGCAAAAAGAAAGATAGCAAATGGTGTTAAGACTATTTGGAAAGTCAAAGGAACTTTCACTAATCCCCTTGGACCCAAGAAAATATGGGTACCAAAAATCACTCTTTCCAATTTGGTGTAGGTTCAATTTGCTTCTAGATCAAGTGCCACAAAATGGTTCCTTGATAGTGGGTGTTCAAGACATATGACTGGAAATGCCTCACTTGTTAGTGAGCATCAAGCAACAAGTGAAGG
The DNA here is from genome assembly GCA_030512225.1 of Rauvolfia tetraphylla. NCBI lineage: Eukaryota > Viridiplantae > Streptophyta > Magnoliopsida > Gentianales > Apocynaceae > Rauvolfia > Rauvolfia tetraphylla. Next base: position 2,082,082 of record JAJQKT010000048.1, read on the forward strand.
CTTTGTCACATTTGGTGATAAGAAGAAAGGAAAAATACTTGGAATAGGTAACATTGGTAAAGGTTCCTTTCCTCTTATTAAACAAGTATTGTTCATTGATGGTTTAAAGTATAATTTACTTAGCATTAGTCAATTATGTGACAATGGATGTAAAGTAGAATTCAAATGTGATACTTGTATTATTCATGATAGTGCAAGTAGCAAAACCATCTTTGTTGCTAAAAGTGTTGGAAACGTATATGTACTATATCTTGATGAAATGATCACAAATGATATCAAATGTCTTGCCATTCATGATAATGATGGATATTTGTGGCATAGAAGATTAGGACATGTAAGTATGGATTTATTGAATAAACTATCTACCCAAGAGCTAGTTAGAGGATTACCCAAAATGCATTTTGATAAAACAAGTTTTTGTGATGCTTGTCAATATGGAAAACAATCAAAAACATCTTTTAAACCAAAGAAAATGGTCTCTACTTCAAAACCTCTTGAACTAGTTCACATGGACTTATTTGGACCAATGAGGACCACTAGTCTTGGGGGTAAAAGATATGCTTATGTGATTGTAGATGATTTTTCAAGATTTACTTGGGTGCTCTTCTTAGCTCAAAAGGATGAAACATTTCATGAATTTGCAAAACTTTTTAAAAAGGTTCAAACATCTCTTGAATTTAAACTGATTTCTATTAGAAGTGACAGTGGAAGAGAATTTTGCAATCAAGATTTTACAAAATATTGTGATGAATATGGTATTACTCATAATTTTTCAGGTGCCAAAACACCTCGACAAAATGGTGTTGTTGAGAGGAAAAACAGAACTTTATAAGAGATGGCTAGATCAATGCTTTGTGAAAATTCCTCACCAAAATACTTTTGGGCTGAAGCTGTAAAAATTGCTTGCTATGTAATGAATAGAGTTTTATTAAGACCTTTCATAAGAAAAACACCTTTTGAAATTTTATTTGATAAAACTCCTTCAATTGTCTATTTTAAAGTTTTTGGTTGTAAGTGTTTTATTTTAAACACTAGTGATAATCTTGGTAAGTTTGACAGAAAATCTGATGAAGGTGTATTTCTTGGCTATTCTTCAAATAAAAAGGCATATAGAGTCTATAATAAAAGAACATTATGTGTTGAAGAAACTATACATGTAACATTTGATGAATCTAACATTTATCTTCAAAGAAGAAGTGAAGATGATGCAGGTTCCTCAATGTTTGAAAATCAAACTCATCATCAAGTACCCACTTTGGAAGAACATGCCAAGGAAGAAGAAATAATGGAGCAAGAACAAGATGGTCAACCAGGTAATGATCAAGAGCTTCCAAAGGATCTAGCATATGCAAAGGGCCATCCTAAGGAGCAAATCATTGGTGATGTCTCCCAAGGAGTCAAAACAAGGCGGTACTTTATTGATAATTTTGCCCTTTTATCTCATATTGAATCTAAAAATATTGATGATGCCTTGTGTGATAATTTTTGGATCATTGCTATGGAAGAAGAGTTAAATCAGTTTGAAAGAAACAAAGTTTGGACTCTTGTTCCAAGACCTCGTGATCATTCCATTATTGGTATAAAATGGATTTTTAGAAATAAATTAAATGAACTAGGAGAAGTTGTTAGAAATAAGGCTAGACTTGTTGCTCAAGGGTTCAACCAAGAAGAAGGTATTGATTATGATGAGACTTTTGCTCCAGTAGCCAGATTAGAGTCTATAAGAATGCTTTTGGCTTTTGCTTGGTTTAAAGGTTTTAAATTATTTCAAATGGATGTCAAAAGTGCTTTTCTAAATAGTTTTATTGAAGAAGAGGTTTATGTAGAACAACCTCCTGGTTTTATTCATGAAAAATGTCCAAATCATGTGTTTAAATTAACAAAAGCTCTATATGGATTGAAACAAGCTCCAAGAGCCTGGTATGAAAGATTGAGTGGTTTTCTTCTGTCAAAAGGTTTTGCAAAAGGAAAGGTGGACACAATTCTTTTTATTAGAACATCTAATAACAATGATATTTTACTTGTGCAAATTTATGTTGATGATATTATCTTTGGTGCTACTAACACAATTCTTTGTGAAGAATTTGCCAATTCTATGCAAAATGAATTTGAAATGAGCATGATGGGAGAACTGAATTTCTTTCTCGGGGGGCAAATTAAACAAACCAAAGATGAAGTTTTCATCAATCAAGCAAAATATACCAAGAAGCTCTTGAAAAGATTTGGAATGGATCAAACAAAAGGAATAGGTACTTCAATGAGTTCATCAACTAAACTTGACAAAGATGAAAAAGGTAAAAATGTTGATGAGAAATCCTATAGAGGTATGATTGGAAGTTTACTCTATCTCACAATAAGTAGACCAGATATTATGTTTGTTGTGTGCTTATGTGCTAGATTTCAATCTTGTCCTAAAGAATCTCATCTAATTTCCGTCAAACGTATCTTTCGTTATTTAATCGATACTCATGATTATGGTCTTTGGTTTTCAAAATCTTCATCTTTTGAACTTGTTGGATATTCAGACGCTGATTATGCTGGGTGCAAAGTTGAACGTAAAAGTACAAGTGGTCATTGTCAATTTCTTGGTAGTTGTCTTGTGTCTTGGTATAGTAAAAAGCAAGCTTGTCTGTCGTTATCTACTGTTGAAGCTGAATACATAGTTGCGGGTATTTGTTGTGCATAATTATTATGGATGCAGCATACATTACTTGATTATGGTCTTAAATTCAATTGTATGCCTATACTATGTGATAATACTAGTGCTATCAATTTGAACATAAATCCCATACAACATTCTAGAACAAAGCATATAGAGATTAAGCATCATTTTATACGTGATCATGTGGCTATATGTTTGGAATATATAAGTACAAATGATCAAATAGCTGATATATTTACAAAGCCTTTGGCTGAGGAAAGGTTTAATCACCTAAGAAGGCTCTTAGGAATTTCTAAATTCAATTACTAATGTGTTTGTTGAAGTTTTGTAAAAACAGAAAGTTTCGGAAGCAGAATTCGGAAGCACTACAGAAAATTCGATCGACCGAATTTTCTGAGTTAAAGAGACAGAGACTTTCGATCGGAAATTCGGACGCACTACAGAAAATTCAGTCAACCGAATTTTCTGAGCTGAAGAAACAGAGACTTTCGATCGAAAATTCGAACGCAGACCTAAAAAATCGGTCGTCCAAATTTTGTGGATGCAACGATTTAAATAAAAATTAAACAGTTTTCTTGACATTTCAACTTCCGAATTTCTCTCCCTTTTTAAAGCCATTCGTACCCATTCACGTCCGAATCCAAATCTCTCAAAGATTTCACCATATTTACTTATATTTGTCTTCATTTTCGAATTCCAAGCCCTAGATTTATTCTAAAAGTCACTAGTTTTCATGCATTCACATCATGGTGAGAACAAAGAGGCCAAATGTTGAAAAGGGGAAAGGGAAAGCAAAAGAAGGAGATGGAGACTCAATCATCAATCAACCAAGAAAAGTTCGAATTCCTCAAACATTATCTGGAGTTAACAGGTTTGTTTCATTCAAAGCTACTCATGAATTTGATGAATTGAACAAAAATAACAGAAAAATTATCCCTGGGTATAAGGTGGATGTTGATAAACTATCAAATATGAATAATGTTCTGTCATTCTTTGGTGATATTGGTTGGAGTAGCTTATTATTCATTGATGAAGAATTCTATCCCACCCTCATATATGAATTCTATGCAAACCTAAAGGAAGAAAGAACTGAACTGGTAGGGGATAATTTGATTCAATGGGACTCATCCAGAGTATTCAAGAGGCATTCACTAATGGCCGGGAATTTAGGTCCATTAAAGAGAGGGAAATCAGGAATTTATATGCTAGAGGTAGAGTATTGCATCACATGGTTACTACTATGATTGTCCCAAACTTTGGACATAAGTCATCTGTTGGTAATATGCACATGGTAATCATGTTAGCCCTGCATGAACATAGGAGATTGAATTTTGGATATATAGCTTTGAAGCACATGATCACTACAAGAAAAACTGTAACCAAGGCATTCCCATTTGGAAGGATGTTGACAAGGATTTTTAAGCATTTTCGGGTTAAACTTCCAGGAAGAGGGCAAGCATTTAAGAGTGGGGAGATTTATACTAATGAAACTCTTAGGAGAATGCAGCTAGTTCTTGATGATGATGGTATATGGAGAACTAAAAGAGATACCCCTCCAAGAAGAAAGGAGATTAAAGAAGGTGAAGAAACTGAGAAAGAAGAAGATGAAGAAGAAACTCTTGCTAGAGAGATGAAGACAAAGAGAAAGCATGATACTTCAAGTGAGGGGGAGCAACCTCCCACAAAAAGAAGATTGTTTGAAGAAGTCCCTCAACCAAAAGTTTGGATTGATCCAAGAAGTGAAGAAATAACTAGAGGTGACACCATAGTAGCTAAGGTATTCCAAGAAGTCTTGAATAATCATATCAAGGAAATGGAGAAAATGTGTAAGTTTTTCGAATCCTTTGCTCCAATGGTTCTTGGAAAACTAGATGGATTAGACAGTAGAGTGAAGCATATTGAAGAAATTTTGATGAGAAATGCACAAAGTTGTGAAGGACCCTCTAGGCATCAAGATAGAGATGAGGATGATGGAGATAAGGAAGGAAAGAATGGAGATGAAGATGATGACAGTAATAATGGGGATGATGATCGAGGAGGAAATGAAGAGAGTGTGGCAAAACAAGAAGAAGAAGAAAGTGAACCAGTTCATGAAGAGCCTCAAGAAGAAGTAAGTGAGCCCCAAGAAGGAGGAAGTCAAATCAAAAAAGCAAACATTGTCTCACCTTCAGCTATATCCTCCAGCCAAGGAATAGTAAAGCATTTGGCTATCAAGAAAGGATTTAGCAAAGCTTCTCCATCAACATCACAAGACTGAGCATTTCTTCACCCTCATCCTTTTTACTGCTTTTACTTACTGATTTGTGCTAAGCTTCATCTTATATGTTTTAAATACTCATCTATGCTATTTGTCTTTATGCTACATTTGGTGTAATAGTGAAACTCAATGATGAAATCTCAGTGACGAGAGCTTCGTTTAAATTTTTATATATGCTACATTATTAGTCTCATTTTCATTGATCCCATTCTTTGACCGATGACAAAAGGGGGAGAAAATTAGATGACTGTTTGTGTGTAAAATGTATTACTTGTGTCTGTTTGTGTATTATGCTATGACTGTTTATGTGCCTTAAAGTATGGATGCATCAGTTTTGTGGTTTTTGTGGTCATACATATTTACATTTGAATGCAAAATCACCTTTTCAAACTTATTGCCAAAAATTTGGACAAAAAATTCGGATGCATGTTCTGAAATTCGGATGCATCCATATTTTGTTACCAAAATGTCATCTTTTGTTGTTCAAACTGATTCAAATATGTTTTAATCTCTCATAATATGTTTGAACAATCTTAGGAAAGCTTATTTACAGAATTTGAAGCTTTTGATTATCTTATTTTAAAGTTTGGACTTGCTATGCAAAAAATTCGGATGCATGATATCTCGAGTCCAAATGTGTTGAAAAACGAGCACAATCTAAGGGGGAGCATTGTTAAATTTTTACAACCTTAAAACCTCTCTTAGAGTCTTTTCTAAATGCTTAAATGCTATATCTTCTATCCTAGTTATTGGAAGGAAGGAGGTTAATGGAGGCAGGTTGGGTAATAGGCTCATATTGAGCCTTTTATATGTCATTGTGCTAAATTGGTTATTTCTATCATTGACATCAATACTTCTTTGTGCTACATTGATTAAATCCATCACATTTTGCATCAAAGTTTGTCATCATCGAAAAGGGGGAGATTGTTAGCCCTAAGGGCAAATCATGTAATTTTGATTAATGACAAATATTGATGAGGACTAATATGTTTATATATTGTGTGATAGGATTTGTGAACTAAGAAGTATATAGTCTCATTGCCTTCAAGCCAAAGTGCAAGAACAACTTCAATAAGCCAAAAGTGATTGAAGTTTGAAAAAGGTTGTTCAAAGATGATCTAAAGGCATTGAAGACCTGAAGTGTAGAGTATATATGCTAAATAGGTAAATTTCTATGTAAACTCTACACTTGTGTGTCTTGGAATCTATTGAATGCATAAGAGAGTATAAAATTAGTTTTCTTAATCTTAAATGGATTGGAATGAACTTTTTGATGAATGTGGTTTTGTATCTTAAAAGATTTTGAGTAAACTTTGCATGATCAAAGAAATTTGATTATGGTTCTCAAGCTTATATATGTCTAAATAATTTATCTATACATATAAGATGTTTTCAAACTTATTGAAGTTAAGTCTCAAATGATTTTATAAAGTTTGAAAGTACTTCCAAAAAATTCGGTCGTCCGATTTTGTAGCAAAAAATGGTTACTATTTTTCAGAGAAATTCGGACGAAGATTCGGACGCATGAAGAAAATTTCGGTCGTCCGAATTTTCTGTCTTTAGCATGGTTGCTGTTTTTCCTGAGAAATTCGGACGAAGATTCGGACGCAGGGAAAAAACTCGGTCGTCCGAATTTTTCCTGAATGTGCAACAGCAACATCCGAAAAATTCGGATGCAAATTTCGATCATCCGAATTTTCTGAAACTAGCCGTTTTATGACTGTTAAAACTGATTTTCAAATTCTATAAAAGTTAAAACTTGAAATCTTTTGTAATTTTTTGAATCTAAGTGAACTCTAATCATTCCAAAGCCTTTAGCAAACATTTTGTGAGCTCTCTTGTGTCTTGTGCATTCAATTGATCAATCCAAAGACATCAAAGTGTGAAGGTGCAATTTTGTGTAAAACATCTACCAACAAGTGGTAACATCTACACACTCTTCTCTACTTATCAAATTGTGTTTTCTACTAGCTCTTGCAAGGTTATCTTGATAACATAAAACCCTTTCGGTAAGGGTGATCCTTGAAATTGTGATTCAAGGTTGTTTGTAGATACAAAACCATTGTGTGGTGAGCCTTGTTTGTAAAAGTTACTAGAAGAGGTTGTGAGTGTAAAAACATTGTGTGGTGAGCCTCTCATGTAATTTGTGGACTTGAGTACATAGTAGATTGATTGAAATCCTTAAGTGTAAACTTAAGGTAGTGGACGTAGATCTTGACGATCGAACCACTATAAATTGCTTGAGTTCTTTTCTCTTACATTTCTTTATTGTTGTGCTATCAAATGTCTTTAACTTGATACATATAATCTGTTCTTTCTTAAACTTATAAAAATTTTTTTTTTGTGAAAATTAGCCAAATACCTAATTCAGCCCCCTCTTAGGTATTTCAGTATATATATATATATATATATAGACATATCTTGATATGTTGATTTGGAGCAATTGGATTGTATACTATACACAAAAATACATATTAGTGTTACTACATTCAAAATAGTATGTCCCCATGTAGACGTGGGGAGCTTTGTTCTCATTAATAAGTGTCAAACAAGTCATTGTAGCCATTTAATCATAGATTTAGTTAAATTGTTATGTATATGAAAATAAGTTATAGGATGCTCAACATTTATATCAATTGACATGCAATAAGGCATCAAAGATATGAAAAGTGCATTTACCAACATTATCTAAACATATTTTGTTAGTGGGATAATTTGGAAACTATGCCGGCAATCTAATGATTTTACCAAGTAATCTCGCAAATATTAGCTAGAGAATTTATAATAGGTACACATGCAACCATTGGGTCAATGCATCAATTAGGATCATAAAATATCTGAAGGGTCCACATGATGGTTGACTAGATCCACATATATCACCTTGAATACGTTAAAAAAATGCAGGAGATTCGGCTCCTACTTTTGTTGGTGCCAATTTAATTATCAATTTTGTTTGAGAACAAGCAGCACAAGTGAATTCATTCAAATTCAATATCTTATGGCCTTTCAATGGATGATCATATATATTTTCAATAACTCTGCGCATCATTATAGATTTAGTATGATCTAATCAGTCATACCAACTCATAAATTTGTCTGAATCAATAAACTTCTAATTTCCTAAATGATGCATTGCAATGACCATAATTTTGGCATAGCATAAACCATACAAAAGAGGTGGTAGTTTCTCGAGCACATATTTTTAAGTGAAATAGTTACAGTAATATATAGATATTCTGCATTCATAGCATTCATCGTCTAATATATATAAGCATTCCTCATTACTATGAGAATGAGCAATATTTTACCATGACTGCATCCACAACCATGGCTACAGTCATGACCTCAACCTCTTCCATGGTTATAAGCCTTCGTCACATTTACTTTAGGAAATGGAGTGGAGCCAATTCGTCGGGGTTCATGATTTTTTATTAATAATTCATTATTTTGTTCACCGACAAGGAGACATGAAATCATAACATAATACTTTTGAAAATATTTCTCTTAATATTGTTGCTGCAGGACATATTTGAGGTATGAAATATGGAAATTTTTGATATTATATCAGTATCAGTAATATTTTCTCTACATAATTTCAATTAAGAAGTAATTGTGAATATGGATGAATTATACTCACTAATAGATTTAAAGTCTTGAAGTTGCAAATGCAACCAATCTTTTTGTGACTTTGGAAGGACGATCATCTTCAGGTGGTTGAATCTTTCTTGATTTTTCGCAATAAGATTTTTCACCTTCAAATCTTCTTGAAGATTATGGCGGAGAAAAATCATAACTTTGGCACAATCTTGATTTGGTACTATGTTATTTTTTTTAATAGTATCTCAAAGACTCATTGCATGCAGATGAATATTAGCATTAATTGTTTGAGATAGATTAATTTTCCAATAATAACAAGATTTAGAAACTCAAGTTTAGTAAGATTAGCCATGAAAATAAAAACTTGTGCTATACAACTTACCTTCGTCTTCAAATATTCAAACTAGTATAACTCTTTACTAAATAGCAAAAGGTAGAGACTTTGTTTATCTTTAGCCTTAATTACTGAGCTAAATTTTATTAATTTTTTTTTATGTGCCCAATAAGGCTAAATTGTCATTTTACCTCATAACTAAAACTTTCAAATGATGTCCTTAATTTGTGTAAAAAATCAAATTTAAACACACGAAAAAAAGGAATATATTTTTACCTTCTTAATGACATTTTTAATATGTGAGAAAAATAAAATCCAAAATGATAAAAAAGGAGGAGGAAGTGTAAGTTAAGATGCATTTGGAATAAGTTATGAGAAAGTTTACAATGAGTTTCATAGAAAAGAATTATTTGTGAAAATAAAATGGGGCTACAGAAAATTTTGTGGATGCTAATATTTCTTCAAGTCCAACATTTAATTTTATGATAAATATATATCTTGTATAGACTTTCATAAGTAACATAAAGAGTACTAATTTTTGCTAATACATACTAAACTTATAAAATTACAAAAAATAGAGGGGCAATTTGCATGTCTTAAAGCACTCCCCTAAATATTCGTACCAATAAACATTCAAACAATTCATCCATAACGCAAAATACTACTCTTTTAGTTTATAATTGGAAGTCCAAATTTCTATTTGAGCTTTTCAATAGATATATTTTCTATTTATATTATCATAAGGAACCTTTTTCAATATCCTACTTAATCTCTTCAACTAATAAATATATTATATTTAATTTATTTGTTATTAAATTACTTTCTTTACTTTTCATGTCAAATAAAAATAAAATATTCCTCTTTAATTAATAAATATATTATATTAATTTATTTATTATTAAATTACTTTCTTTACTTTTCATGTCAAATTAAAATAAAATATTCAATTATAATGAGAGAATTGACACACCAGTAATATTTATATGAAAACGGACCTTCCAAATAGTGCTGACTAGATGGATGATTTCTTTATTCTCTATTAGGTTGCTTTTAAAATATTTAGTAGGTGTCAAACGGGCCAGCCTACTGTGGGCTGGTCTTACGTAGAGCGGAGCGGGTTGGGTTTGTTTATTTGGGTGCTGACATATGGCTAATCCATATCAGCTTATAGAAAGCTCGCGGGCCAAATGAACCCAGGCATATATATATATATATATATATATATATATATATATATATATATATATATATATATATATATATATATATAAGTAAATATTAGCGATTGGCCTGTGTTTAAGTGGCCTTGGACCTGCTGTGTCTAATTCTGCCTAATTCACTGGACAAACAATTCAGCCCGTGGGCTGCTGGCTCGTTTGAGAGTACTAAAATTATTAAAATCTTAAAAATAATAATAATAATTGATAAATTATAAAAATAATTAAAAAGGATAATGTGATTCAATCCTCATCGGTTGAACACAAAAAAAAAATAATGATTATAAGATTTTAATAAATTATATCTATGTTATTAAAATAGATAATGATTGATTTCTTTGGTGGTAGATGCCTTCAAGTTAATGATTGATTTGTGTAGATCGCACTGGTGGAGCTCGAATCAAGGAAACTTTTTATGATAATAATATAAATCCTCTTTATATTACAATTCTTTTTAATGTAATTGTATGTGAAATACTTCTAGATAATGGAATATCATCATTCTCGTTTTCTCTTTCCTATGTCATTTAATGAAGTAGAATTTCCTCCATGCATTTACATCTTCAAGCCTCTCCACCAGGTATGTTAACCGGTATTATTAAAAGTCAAACCCGGCTAAAGGGATCAAGTTCCTCTCTCTACCTACTTTCTCTTCCTTCTCTCTACTCCTCTCTACGTGCGAAGTCCACTGCCTTTCTGGCCGTATCCTTTCATTTCTTATCTTTTTTGTGTTCTCATCCCTATTTTAACTGTAAATTATAATAGATCTTTTTTTACGCAATTTTCTTAAAGATTCAAGTCGTACAGACGAGTCGTTTTGTATATTTTTGTAGATCCTTCTATTTCTTTCCTTTGCCTTGGAAGAATCTATCTACTCGGACTCGATATGGGCCATCTTTCAGCGTTTTGCATATTTTCTAAGTAATTTTTAAAACAATTAATTTTCTCACAATTTTTTGAATTGCTATCTTTTCAGGAAGAGGTAGATACTGAATTTTACTTGCTTGGTGATGAAGATGCAATGAAAAAGATTGAAGCGTATTTATCTATTATCTTACTAGTATTAGTAATATTGTACATGACTCACCTTACCATTAATGGATAATCCTTATTCAACAAAAATAAAAACATTATTGTAAGCCCTAAGGGCAAATCATGTAATTTTGATTCATGACAAATATTGATGAGAACTAATATGTTTATATTGTGTGATAGGATTTGTGAAGAAAGAAGTTTGAAGTCTCATTGCCTTCAAAAGGAAGAGCAAAGAACAACCTCATTAAGCTATGAGTCTTTTGAGGTGTATTCAAAGATAAACTCAAGGCATTGAAGACTTGAAGTGTAGAGTAGGTATGATGATAGGTAATATCTATGTGAACTCTACACTTGTATGTCTTGGAGTCTATTGAATGCATAAGAGAGCATAAAAATTGGTTTCTTAAGTTTAAAAAGACTTTTGAATGAATCTTTAGAAAATGTGGTTTTGTGTTCTAAAAGTTTTTAAGTAAACTTTAAATGATCAAATGAGTTTGATGATGGTTTTCAAACTTATATTTGTCTAAATAAGTTATCTATATATATCAAATGTATTTCAAATATTTGGAAGATTAGTTTCAAATGGTTTTACAAAGTTTGAACACAATTCCATGAAATTCGGTCGTCCGAATTTGGTAGCAAAAATTTGCTACTGTTCTTCCAGAGAAATTCGGAAGAAGATTCGGACGCATGAAGAAAAATTCGGTCGTCCGAATTTTGGTCTTCAGCATGGTTACTGTTCTTCCAGAGAAATTCGGAAGAAGATTCGGACGCAGCAGGAAGAATTCGGTCGTCCAAAAAATTCGGACGCAGAATTCGGTCGTCCGAATTTCCTGAAAGTAGCCGTTAACTAGCCGTTTTATAGCTGTTTCAACTGATTTTCAAATTCTATAAAAGCTATAAACGTGCAATCTTTTGCAAGAACTTACAATTTGAATATTCTAAGCTTTCAAAAGTCTATTACAAACATTTCTCAAGCTCTCTTACATCTTGTGCATTAAATTGATCAATCCAAAGACATCAAAGTGTGAAGGTGCAATTTTGTGTAAATTCAACCACCAGTGGTAACATCTACACACTCTTCTTTACTTATTCATTTGTATTGATCTACTAGCTCTAGCAAGGTTATCTTGATAACATAAAACCCTTTAGATAAGGGTGATCCTTGAAGTTGTGATTCAAGGTTGTTTGAGATATAAAACCATAGGTTGGTGAGCCTTGTTTGTAAAAATTACGAGAAGAGGTTGTATGTGTAAAACCAAAGTGTGGTGAACCTCTCCTGTAATCTGTGAACTTGAGCACATAGTAGAGTTATTGAAATCCTTAAGTGTATACTTAAGGTAGTGGAGGTAGATCTTGAGGATCGAACCACTATAAATTGTTTGTGTTCATTTGTTTACATTTCTTATACTGCTTTGCCATAAACTGTGGTTTATTCTTATTCACTTAATCTGCAATAGGTCTGCTCATCTATAAAGTTTGAATTTGCGAAAATTAGCCAAATACCTAATTCACCCCCCCTCTCTTAGGTATTTCAATTGGTATCAGAGCTAGAACTTCTTTGTGTGGTTTTACAACCTAGAAGACAAAGATCCTATGGCTAATATGTCAAATCTACCTTATCTAGAAGCATCTTCTACAAACAGACCTCCATTGTTTGATGGAACAAATTATACATTTTGGAAGTCTAGAGTTAAAATATATATTTGTTCTATTAACTTTGACTTATGGAACATAATTGAGAAAGGTCCCTATGTCCCAATGAAAATGAGAGCAGATGGAGTAACTCCTGAACCCAAATCTACTGATGAATTTGATGAGCATGATTCAAGGAAAATGACTCTAAATTATCAAGCCATGAATATATTGAGCTGTGCTCTAGATGTTACTGAATATAATAGAGTTAGTGGGTGTGATTCTGCACATGATATGTGGAGATTACTTCAAATTACACATGAAGGTACTAATCAAGTTAAAGAATCTAAACTTGCTATGCTTGTTAGAGATTATGAATTGTTTACTATGAAACAAGGGGAAAATATTAGTGATATGTTTACTAGGTTTACTAACATTTTCAATGGCTTGAAAGCTTATGGTAAAGGCTATACTATGGGAGAGCAAAACAGAAAGATCTTGGATGCTCTACCAAAATCTTGGCAGCCAAAGACACTAGCTATTGAGGAGTCCAAAGATCTAAAAACTCTTCCTCTTGAAGAACTCATTGGATCGTTACTTACTCATGAAATGAAGATGAAGAGGTTGAATGATAAGGAAGATGAGGAAAAGGGGAAGAAAAGGAGTAGTGCTAAATGCCTCAAACAACTTGAGTGACCAAGAACAATCTTCAAGTGAAGAAGAAGGAGGAAACAGTGGAGAAGAAGAAATTGCAATGGCAGTGAAGAAGTTCAAGAGATTCTACAAAAAGGAATTTCTCAAGAAAGGAAGAAAACCAGTCAAGAAGAGTGGACAATCTTCATCATATAAACCTCAGTGCTTTGAATGCAAAAGTACTGAGCATCTTATTGCTGACTGTCCCAGAGTGTTGGAAAGGGAAAGAGAAAGCAAAAACAGAAAGAAATCTGCCAAGAAAGGAAAAGGACTAGCTGGAACATGGGATCAACAGGAAAGTGAGGATGAAAGTGAAGGAAAGGCCAACTTATGCTTCATGGCCATTGATGATGAGGTACAATCTTCTCCCTCTATTTCAAATTTGTGTGATGATGATATTGATTCTAGTGATTTAATTCTAGAATTGTATGAAGAACTAAAAAAGGCTTCAAGAAGAAATAAAGAAATAAAATCCAAAATTAGTGATCTTTCAAATGAAAATTCAAAATTATGTTTTGAAAATGATAGACTTCTTGAGACCATAAATTCTCTTACTATTGAAAAGGAAGTTTTGAACACTACCTTACAAGATGTATCTTTTGAAAACAAAAAGTCTGTGTTCTAAAATTATTTCTCTTGAATCAATGATAAAAGATCATGAGGTTTTTAAAAAGGAAAGTAAATGATCTTACTTTATGCATTGAGAAATTTACAAATGGAAGAAACAATTTAAATAAGTTACTTGGGTATCAAAGATCCTCATTTGTAAAGCATGGTCTAGGTTTTACACATGATTGCCTTCATTCAAAACCAAAAGAGACATTTGTTAAAGAATCTTCTCATTATAGGTCTCATACTTGCTGTACATATTGTGGTAAGCATGGACACAAAGTGTCTAAGTGCATTATAAAAAGAAAGATAGAAAGCTGGAGTAAAGACTATATGGAAAGTTAAAGGAAGCTATCACTAACCCTCTTGGACCCAAGAAGATATGGGTACCAAAAATCACTCTTTCCAATTTGGTATAGGTACAATTTGCTTCAAGATCAAGTGCCACAAAAATGGTTTCTTGATAGTGGCTGTTCAAGGCACATGACTGGAAATGCATCACTTGTTAGTGAGCTTCAAGCTACAAGTGAAGGCTTTGTCACTTTGGCGATAAGAAGAAAGGGAAAATACTTGGAATAGGTAACATTGGTAAAGGTTCATTCCCTCTTATCAAACAAGTTTTACTTATTGATGGTTTAAAATATAATTTACTTAGCATTAGCCAATTATGTGATAGTGGTTGCAAAGTAGAGTTTAAATGTGATACTTGTACTATTCTTGATAATGCAAGCAATAAAACTATCTTTGTAGCTAAAAGAGTAAGTAATGTATATGTGTTATATCTTGATGAGCTTATTACTAATGACATTAAATGTCTTGCAATACATGACAATGATGGATTTTTATGGCATAGAAGATTAGGACATGTGAGCATGGATTTATTGAACAAACTTTCTACTCAAGAACTAGTTAGAGGATTACCAAAAATGCATTTTGACAAAACTCGGATTTGTGATGCTTGTCAATATGGAAAACAATCAAAAACATCTTTCAAACCAAAGAAAATGGTGTCTACCTCAAAGCCTCTTGAACTAGTTCACATGGACTTATTTGGACCTATGAGGACTACTAGTCTTGGTGGTAAAAGATATGCTTATGTGATTGTTGATGATTTTTCAAGATTTATGTGGGTAATCTTTTTATCACAAAAAGATGAAACATTTTATGAATTTTCAAAACTTTTTAAGAAGGTTCAAATTTCTCTTAATTGCAATCTAATATCTATTAGAAGTGATAATGGAAGAGAGTTTTGCAATCAAGATTTTACAAAATTTTGTGATGAGTATGGTATCACTCATAATTTTTCAGCAGCCAAAACACCTCAACAAAATGGAGTTGTTGAGAGGAAAAACAGAACATTACAAGAAATGGCTAGATCAATGCTTTGTGAAAACTCTTTACCTAAGTACTTTTGGGCTGAAGCTGTAAATACAGCATGCTATGTAATGAATAGAGTTTTACTAAGACCTTTTATAAGAAAAACACCTTTTGAACTTCTATTTGATAAAACTCCATCAATTGTCTATTTTAAAGTATTTGGTTGTAAATGCTTTATTTTAAATACTAGTGACAATCTTGGTAAGTTTGACAGGAAATCTGATGAAGGTATATTTCTAGGCTATTCATCTAATAAAAAGGCTTATAGAGTCTATAATAAAAGGACATTATGTGTTGAAGAAACTATTCATGTAACTTTTGATGAATCTAATATTTATCTTCAAAGAAGAAATGAAGATGATACAGGTTCGTCAATGGTTGAAAATCAAACTCAACACCAAGTACCTACATTGGAAGATCATGCTAAAGAAGAAGAAATAATGGAGCAAAAACATGATGGTCAATCAAGCAATAATCAAGAGCTTCCAAAGGATCTCACATATACAAGAAGTCATCCTAAGGAGCAAATCATTGGTGATGTCTCTCAAGGAGTTAAAACAAGACGGTACTTTATTGATAATTTTGCACTTTTATCACATATTGAACCTAAAAATATTGATGATGCATTGTGTGATAATTTCGGATTATTGCTATGGAAGAAGAGTTAAATCAGTTTGAGAGAAATAAAGTTTGGACTCTTGTTCCTAGACCTCATGATCATTCTCATTATTGGTACAAAATGGATATTTAGAAATAAGTTAAATGAACTAGGAGAAGTAGTTAGAAATAAAGCTAGACTTGTTGCTCAAGGCTTCAATCAAGAAGAAGGTATTGATTATGATGAAACTTTTGCTCCAAAGTGGCAGATTAGAGTCTATCAGAATACTCTTGGCATTTGCTTGTTTTAAAGACTTTAAACTATTTCAAATGGATGTAAAAAGTGCTTTTCTAAATGGTTTTATTGAAGAAGAAGTTTATGTAGAACAACCTCCTGGATTTATTCATGAAAAATTTCCAAATAATGTTTTCAAATTATCTAAAGCTCTATATGGACTGAAACAAGCTCCAAGATCTTGGTATGAAAGATTAAGTGGTTTTCTTCTCTCAAAAGGTTTTACTAAAGGAAAAGTAGACACAACTCTTTTTATTAAAACATCTTCTAAAACTGATATTTTGCTTGTACAAATCTATGTTGATGATATCATTTTTGGTTCTACTAATACTTCTCTTTGTGAAGAGTTTGCTAAAACTATGCAAAATGAATTTGAGATGAGCATGATGGGAGAACTAAGTTTCTTCCTTGGACTACAAATTAAGCAAACCAAGGATGGAGTCTTCATCAACCAAGCAAAATATACTAAGGAGCTATTGAAAAGGTTTGGAATGGACCAAGCAAAAGGAATAAGTACTCCAATGAGTTCATCAACTAAACTTGACAAAGATGAGAAAGGTAAAAGTATTGATGAGAAATTATATAGAGGTATGATAGGAAGTTTACTCTATCTCACAGCTAGTAGACCAGATATTATGTTTGCTGTATGCTTGTGTGCTAGATTCCAATCTTGTCCTAAAGAATCTCATCTAATGTCTGTTAAACGAATTTTTTGTTACTTGATTGATACTCATGATTATGGCCTTTGGTTTTCGAAAACTTCATCTTTTGAACTTATTGGATATTCTGATGCGGATTATGCTGGTTGTAAAGTTGAACGTAAAAGCACAAGTGGGCATTGTCAATTTCTTGGTAGTTGTCTTGTATCTTGGTTTAGTAAAAAGCAAGCTTGTGTGTCTTTATCCACTGCAGAAGCTGAATACATAGCTGCAGGAAGTTGTTGTGCACAATTGTTATGGATGCGGCATACTTTACTTGATTATGGTCTTAAATTCAATTGTGTGCCCATATTATGTGATAATACTAGTGCCATTAACTTGAGCATAAATCCTATTCAACATTCTAGGACTAAGCATATAGAGATAAAACATCATTTTATTCGTGACCATGTGATTAAGAAAGATATATGCTTAGAATATATAAATACAAATGATCAAATTGCTGACATATTTACAAAGCCTTTGGCTGAGGAAAGGTTCAATCACCTAAGAAGACTCTTAGGAATTTCAAGATTCAATGACTAATGTGTTTATTGAAGTCATGATGAATGCATGAAATTTTTGATTCAAAATTCGGATGCACTGCAGAAGATTCAGTCGACCGAATTTTTCGAGTGTCAAGAAACGAGACTTTTGATCAAGAATTGGACGCGAGTCAGAAAATTCGGTCGACCGAATTTTTCTGAATCGAAGAAACAGAAACTTTCGCTCGAAAAATTGGACGCAGACTGAAAAAATCGGTCGACCGAATTTTTACTGAGATGAGACTTTTTAAATAAAGTTTGAAACAATCTCTTCAACATTACTACTTCCGAATTTCACATCCTTTTTAAAACCTCTCATACCCATTCACATCCGAATCAAAATTCCTTCAAAATACCACACTATCATCCCGATTTTCCTTCATTTTTAAACTTCTAAGCCCTAATTTCATACAGAAAACAAATCCTTCTCAAGAGAAAACATCATGGTGAGAACAAAGAAGCCCAATGTTGAGAAAGGAAAAGGAAAGGCTAAGGAAGGAGATGGAGACCCAATCCTCAATCAACCAAGAAAGATTCGCATTCCTCAAACACAATCTGGGGTTGACAGGTTTATCTCTATCAAATCTACTCATGAATTGGATGAATGGAATAAGAATAGTAGAAAAATCATTCCTGGATATAAGGTGGATATTGATAAGCTGTCAAATATGGATATTGTCCTATCTCATTTCAATGATATTGGTTGGAGTAGTTTGCTCTTCATTGATGAAGAATTTTATCCCACTTTGATATATGAATTCTATGCAAATTTGAAAGAGGATAGAATTGAGATGATAGGGGATAATGTGATACAATGGTATTCATCTAGAGTATCACAAATGGACATTGAATTCAATGAAGGATTGATAAATAGAATATGTGGAGTAGGAGATGAGGGAGCTAGATATTATTCAGCATCCATGCATTGCTATGATCATGAACTCTTCACACATGTTAGATTTGAAGATGCATTTACAAATGGAAGAGAGTTTAGGGCCATAAAGGAAAGGGAAATTAAGAATTTGGATGCTAGAGGTAGAGTTTTACATCACATGGTGACCACAATGATTGTTCCTAATTTTGGACACAAGTCATCAGTTGGAAATATGCATATGGTAATCATGTTAGCCCTGCATGAGAATAGAAGGATGAATGTTGGGTATATAGCCTTGAAACATATGATTGCAGCCAGAAAAACAGTAACCAAGGCATTCCCATTTGGAAGGTTATTAACCAGAATATTCAAGCATTTTAAGATCAAACTTCCTGGAAGAGGGCAAACTTTTAAGAGTGGTGAAATTTATACAAATGAAACTCTTAAGAGAATGCAATTTGTTCATGATGAGGATAATGTATGGAGGACAAAAAGAGAAACTCCCCCGAAAAGGATAGAAAGAGAGAAAGTTATAGAGAGTGAAGAGGAAGAAGAAGAAGAGGATGAAGAGGAAACCCTTGCTAGGGAAATGAAAACAAAAAGAAAACATGACACCTCAAGTGAGGGGGAGCAACCTCCAACAAAAAGGAGATTATTTGAAGAAGAAACTGGAGTTAGGTCTAGTAGTAAAGGAGTATATAGAGGGGACACCATTATAGCCAAAACATTCCAAGAAGCCTTGAACAATCATGTCAAGGAAATGGAGAAAATGTATAAGTTCTTTGAGTCATTTGCTCCAATGGTTCTTGGAAAATTGGATGAATCTGGAAAACGAGTAAAACACATTGAAGATATCCTTATGAGAAATACTCAAAGTGGTGAAGGAACCTCTAAACCTCAAGATGGAAAGGAGGAGGAAAGAAATAGAGAAGCGAGAGAAAGAAGATAATCAAGATAGCAGTAATGAAGAGGATGATCAGGGTGGAAATGATAAGACCACAGCAGAAGAAAAAGAACACGAACAGGCTCATGAAGATCTACCAGTGGCAGGAAGCCAAGTAGCTCAAGCTGCAATTGTATCTCCAACAACAATCTCTTTCAGTCAAGGAAGAGTCAAGCACTTGGCAGTCAAGAAAGGAGTGAGCCGAGCCTCCCCATCAACCTCATCATCACAAGACTAAGACTTCTCTTCTAATCTCTTTACTGTATTTTGTTCAGTTTTCTAAGCATTTTGTTGCATTTTCTATTCTGAACTTGTTAAATATCTTGTTTTTTATGTAATAGTGAAGCTCAATGATGAAATCCTAGTGATGAGAGCTTCTTTTATATGCTAACTTGAACATCTCATTTTCATTGATCCCTTTAAATTTTTTATGATGACAAAAGGGGGAGAAAAATATGATGTAATATGATGCAATACATGTGAAACCTTAGCCATTATGTGAACTCAGTCCTTAATCAAATTCGGATTTCAAGGTTTTAAGATTGGATGCATTTATATTTATGGTCAAAATTTTTTTTCTGTTTATCCAAATTGGTTCCAATCTGTTTTACTCTACTCCATTATGTTTGAACAACAGTATGAAACCTTTATATCATTTCAAACCTTCAATTATATTGAATCTATTGCAGTTTGGACATGAGTTTAAAAAATTCGGATGCATGTGATTCAAAATTCGGACGCATGTGATTCAAAATTCGGATGCATGATATAAAATTCGGATGCATCCATATTGTGTTGTCAAAATGTGCTCTTTTGTTGTTCAAATTAATTCAAATATGTTTTAATCTCTTCCAATATGTTTGAGCAACCTTAGGAAAACTTATTTACAAAATTTGAAGCTTTCATTTTACTTATTTTAAAGTTTGGACTTGCTATGCACAAAATTCGGATGCATGGTATCTCTAGTCCAAATGTGTTGAAAAATGAGCACAATCTAAGGGGGAGCTTTGATAAGCTTTTAACAACCTTAAAACCTCTCTTAGAAGTTTTCTAAATGCTTATATGCTATATCTTCTATCCTAATTGTTGGAAGGAAGGAGGCAAAAGGAGGTTGGTTGGGTCATAGGCTCATAATGAGCCTTTTGCTTGTCAATGTGCTAAATTGGTTAATTTCTATCATAGACATCAATACTTCTCTGTGCTAATCTGTTTAAATCCATCACATATTGCATCAAAGTTTGTCATCATCAAAAAGGGGGAGATTGTAAGCCCTAAGGGCAAATCATGTAATTTTGATTCATGACAAATATTGATGAGAACTAATATGTTTATATTGTGTGATAGGATTTGTGAAGAAAGAAGTTTGAAGTCTCATTGCCTTCAAAAGGAAGAGCAAAGAACAACCTCATTAAGCTATGAGTCTTTTGAGGTGTATTCAAAGATAAACTCAAGGCATTGAAGACTTGAAGTGTAGAGTAGGTATGATGATAGGTAATATCTATGTGAACTCTACACTTGTATGTCTTGGAGTCTATTGAATGCATAAGAGAGCATAAAAATTGGTTTCTTAAGTTTAAAAGGACTTTTGAATGAATCTTTAGAAAATGTGGTTTTGTGTTCTAAAAGTTTTTAAGTAAACTTTAAATGATCAAATGAGTTTGATGATGGTTTTCAAACTTATATTTGTCTAAATAAGTTATCTATATATATCAAATATATTTCAAATATTTGGAAGATTAGTTTCAAATGGTTTTACAAAGTTTGAACACAATTTCATGAAATTCGGTCGTCCGAATTTGGTAGCAAAAATTTGCTACTGTTCTTCCAGAGAAATTCGGAAGAAGATTCGGACGCATGAAGAAAAAATTCGGGTCGTCCGAATTTTGGACTTCAAACATAGTTACTTGTTCTTCCAGAGAAATTCGGAAGAAGATTCGGGACGCATAGCAGGAAGAATTTCGATCGTCCGAAAAAATTCGGGACGCAGAAATCTGGGTCGTCCGAATTTCCTGAAAGTAGTCGTTAACTAGCCGTTTTATAGCTGTTTCAACTGATTTTCAAATTCTATAAAAGCTATAAACGTGCAATCTTTTGCAAGAACTTACAATTTGAATATTCTAAGCTTTCAAAAGTCTATTACAAACATTTCTCAAGCTCTCTTACATCTTGTGCATTAAATTGATCAATCCAAAGACATCAAAGTGTGAGGTGCAATTTTGTGTAAATTCTACCAACCAGTGGTAACATCTACACACTCTTCTTTACTTATTCATTTGTATTGATCTACTAGCTCTAGCAAGGTTATCTTGATAACATAAAACCCTTTAGATAAGGGTGATCCTTGAAGTTGTGATTCAAGGTTGTTTGAGATATAAAACCATAGGTTGGTGAGCCTTGTTTGTAAAAATTACGAGAAGAGGTTGTATGTGTAAAACCAAAGTGTGGTGAACCTCTCCTGTAATCTGTGAACTTGAGCACATAGTAGAGTTATTGAAATCCTTAAGTGTATACTTAAGGTAGTGGAGGTAGATCTTGAGGATCGAACCACTATAAATTGTTTGTGTTCATTTGTTTACATTTCTTATACTGCTTTGCCATAAACTGTGGTTTATTCTTATTCACTTAATCTGCAATAGGTCTGCTCATCTATAAAGTTTGAATTTGCGAAAATTAGCCAAATACCTAATTCACCCCCCCCCCCCTCTTAGGTATTTCAATTATTATTGGAAGTTAGTACTAAGTTTATAGTGTTGAGTTTATTATTATTTTTCTAAAAACATAAATTGTTTCATGAGATTGTATGATAGAATGCTGAGGCGTTTTTTTAGGGTGGAGTTAATTGTTAGCTTAATAGTGATTGTAAATATTCTGATGGCCATATTTTTTGGTAACAAAATTGTATTCTGGTGGTCATATTATGTTATAGCAAAAATCAATTAAGTATTTGTCACATTTTTTATGCAACATTGAATTTTTTTATTCAAAATAGGATTATGCTTTTCTCTGTTGTTTACATTAGGGATTTGATGTTGATACAATTTCTCTATATATGTCTTTAAATTCTGTTTTTTCAACCTTAAATATTATTTTGAGTGACGCTAGTGTTATGCAAACTAATATTAGTCATCATAATAATTTATCAATTAATAACTAAGCATGAAGATAGCATATTATTTGTCATTAGCTTTTTACCCATGTAGCACGTTAATATTTTTACATTTTATATTTACTAGGTATCAGTGCCTTTTCGCCATCAAGTTTTTCAAGTCATTATATATACACCTTCAAGCCCTTTACCCAGGTGCATTACATTGTAATAATTTATTTTTTAAAAAAATCTGTTGCTAATTATATTTAGTTAAGTTACTATCAATTACTGTACTCCTACTCGTGGGATGTAAATTTTTAAGATTTGACATTTGATAGTACTGCATTTATTATTATGTTTCTAAAAGACAATCATTGTTTTACGAAATTGTATGATAAAATGTTAAGGCTATTGTTTGGGTCGAGTTATTTGGTGGAGCATTATAGTCATTGTACAAATTCTGATGGGCATATTTATATTCTGTGATAGTAAAAATGCATTAAGTACTGGTCGGATTTTTTATCCAGAATTGGGATTATGCTTCTTATAGTTTATTTACTTTAGAGATTTGACAGGACTACAATTTCTCTATGCATCTCTGATATTAGTTTATTCTCTGTCTTGGTTACAAAGCTTTATAGCTCTGCCTTTATTCAGATTCCATTTATTCAATATCAACTATTATTTTGAGTGTTGCTGGTGTAATATTAGTTACCAAAAACAAATTTATCAATTAATAATTAAGCTCTAGTTTTTCCCACATTGCATATTAATTTTTTTACATTTTATTTTTTGTAGGAATATGACAAGAAAATTACTTTCCATCTATTTTACGGCTTTGTTGATTGAAGCTATAACATTCCCGAACTCATAAGGAATATCTTTCACAATGAACTTGAAACTATTATTGCCATCATTCTTATCCAAAATCCATTAATTCGTAGTGAATTTCAAGACATTTGAAACTTTTTTATGAGAAAATAGAGGATGCAGAACAATTGAAACTAGGGAAATTGTTAAATTTTTAAAAAATTACACTACAAGAAAATGCGGCATTTCCGTCGCTATTTAAGTTTAGCGACAGATTAGCGACGGATTTTTCCGTCGCTAAAAAAGTCGTTGCTAATTGCGACGGAAACAAAGTCGTCACTAATTGCGACGCATTTGCGTCGGAAAAAATTATTGGTCAACGTTTTTGTGCTAACATATTAGCGACGGATTTTGCAACGAATTAGCGACGAAAATTTTGAATTTAAATAAAAAAATTTAGAAATTTCATCACTAATCCCTCGCAAATTAGCGAGGAATTAGCAACAGAATTTCAGAATTTTTTAATTCCAATTTAAATTTTTCGTCGCTAATTCATTGCTAATTAGTGATGGATTAGTGACAGAATTTCAAACTTTTTTTTATTTCAATATAAATCTTCCGTTGCTAATTAGTGAAGGAATTTCAAAAAATTTTTTCAATTTAAATTTTCCATCGCTAATCCGTTACTAATTAGCGACGCATTAGTGACGGATATTAAATTTCTAAAGTATTTAAAATTTAATATTCCGTTGCTATTTTCAAAAAAATTTTAAAAAATCATCCGTAATCCGTCACTGATTATTTAATCTTTAAAAAATATTTTAAATAATTATATACGATTGTCTTGTAAAAATTTAAATATTAAAACCTCCTAAACTGTTGTACGTGAATAAATATCAAGAAAAAGCAATATTTATACAAATACAAATCGATAAATAAAATATTTATAAAATATCAAATAAAGGCATACATTTACAAAATAAAATTCTAATATATTAATTAGTCTTCACGATAGATGCTTGTGTTAAAACTGAAGGAGGTAACAAGGTCAGTGCGAATTTGTTGGTATAAAATTATAAAGATTGAATATACTTTTAAATAATATTAAAATAACCACATAACATTATTGAGGTACAAAATTATTCTTATTATGAAAATAAAAACAAAAAAAAATGTCTGATCAAAAGGTTCAAAATATTTGATTTTATTTTAGAAGAAAAAAAAAGAATTGAGGCCGACTTGAATTGGATGTGGGTGCCTTCCACCAAACTGTAGCCACTTTTCTTGGATGTCTCAGTTTAGTAATTGTTGTCAAATTCTAAATATTGCTTTTCATTTAAACCTCCTTCAGACGCTTGGACTTGGCCAGTAGAGGCAGCCTTTTTGGCCTTCTCTGTAGCCTTTTTCTTGCGGAACTCCTCTAGCTGTAAGAGAACAGACAATAATAAACTTAGAAAATGAAACATGGTTGCATTCAATTTGTGAAAAAGAGCACTCAGATTTATTATCAATCATCAAGGAATCTAAGGACACAAAACAAGATTGCTTTATCTACTTGGTTATACTATCTTTTGTTTTTATTCTGTCTTTGCTCTGCCGGCAGATCATATATGCCCCCAGAGCATTCGGCCATGGTGCAGATCAAGGAAACTTCTAAACACAAATAGACCTATCCTTCCAAAAATATAATAAAAAACAGGCATTAAACCTTAGTAAAATTGAATGGGTCCTAAAAGGCTATCTTGGAGCCTTTCACCTTTCTTCAACAAAGGCCACTTCCTTACCAGTTCCATTACCATCTCTAAGTGCACTAAGCATAAGAAACTGTCCTAGAATTCGAAAATCATTAAAGGCAGTTAGTTTAGGAGATTTGAAGCTTTGTTCTAATTTCCTTTTTCTTTAAATCAATAACAGAAATTACTCACATACAAAACATAATCTTTAACTAAATCAAGATATTGAGACTACAGTAATATAAGTGAGGAACACCTGAGAAAGAGAAAAATATCTTATACCTGAATAATAACAAAAAAAAAAAAACTGAATGCATTTTCAAGCAGTAAGGATCAAACAGCCATGAAGTTCACAGAGACAGAAACTGAATCAAAGACATTCTATCATAATGATCATCATAAACACCCATCTAGCTACTTTAGAAGTCTTACTAAATCATAACTCAAGATATCCAGATGAACGCATTTTGAAGCAGTAATATTATAAGGGAACTCTGGCATAGTGCTTACCGTTTCTTTGCACCATCTTGACCTAGCTTCTTCTCCTGTAGCGGCTTCTCAAATGCAAGGCACCCATCACGTTTCCAACAAATCTGAAAAAGTCAGCAAGACAAGACAAATGGTGGAAACAAGAAATCAAAGAATAAAAAGAACAAACACGGCCAGATAAAGAAATCAAAGCCTCCTTTTATTCTTTTGCTAAAAAAGAACAAACACGGCCAGATAAAGAATGAAGAAACATTGTTTCCATGAGTTGACATTCTATTTATGTATTTTGCATTGAACTGAGAACACAGAGAATAGAACTTGAAACTTCTATTCTTCTGCTAAACAAGAATAAACTGGGCCTGATAAAGAATGAAGAAACAAGAATAAACATGGTCTGTGAACTTTATGGTTGCCGGAGATGGTGGCGGTATCAGTAGTTGTGACAGCGTAGAGGTGACGGGTGAGGGCGCGATTCCGGCAACGGAGGAAGGTTTTGAAATAACTTCAAGAATAATAACAACAATAAAGAAACATCTTTAAGAAAATCCGTTTTCGAGAATTAGACAAAATTAATTAAATCAATGATCATTGGACGAAAGAAATTATGTACCTTTTTCTTTCCAGCTTCCAAATTTTGCTTCCTTAAGACCTGTGCCGACGCCATTCAACTTGAGAACTTCAACCCAAAAAAATTCTCCTTCCTCTTTACCCCTCCCCCGTTACTATATCCCTATCAAAAATCCCTAAATTGCAGAAGATCCCTAATTCCCAAAAACAACTCGGATCAAATTAAACTGAAAAAAACAAACATGTTTACATTTGAAGAAAAGAATTAACCCAAGAAAAACCTCTTGTCCCAATCATCGACGCTCGAGTTCCTTTCAGTGCAACATTTGAAATTTCAACTGAATTTGAGAGGGGGGTGGAGAAGAGAGATGGGTCTTCATATGCTTTTGGAACTGAGATGGGGAAAGAGAGAGGGAGGACTCAATTTTATCAAATATATGAGCGGGAAGAAGTGGAGGGAAAATTATATTTTGGGAGAGCTTAACTAAAAATATAAGAGAAAAAATTCTATTTAAATTTTACTAACTTTTATTATGTGAATTTTACCATTAACTTTTTAATCAATAAAAATGTCATAATAACCTCGTTAATAATATAAATAATTTACATTATTAATTGAAAAATATAGAAACTAATTTCTTAGTATATTAAAAACTAACAAAATTTAATTACCGATCGTAAAATTCATAAAACAAATATTTAATTTAAAAATCGATTTGAAGCCTATATATGTTACATTACACTGATGAATCATATAATTCATCAAAAAAATTATAATATGTTACATTACACTAATATATCCTATACACATTACAACATATTTTTTTTCTGACATATGAATGATATATGCTATACATATATGTTAATTTTACGAATTGCAAACATACAAGATTAATAACACATTGTATATAAAATCAGAATAACTATTTATGATACATGAACATAATATAATGAAGAAGCAGTGATTATTCACAAATTTAAAACACTTATGGAATACAAAAGAAAAATTAATATCAAAATTAGCTACGGATTAGCAACGGAATAGGGATTGGACAATTGCAAAAATATTTTCATTAAAATTTTAATTATTCCGTCGTTAATCCGTTGGTAATTAGCTACGGATTAGCAACGGAATAGGGATTGGACAATTGTAAAAATATTTCCATTAAAATTTTAATTATTCTGTCGCTAATTAGCTACGGATTAGCAATGGAATATGGATTGGACAATTGCAAATCTATTTTTAAAAAATTTTAATTATTTCGTCGCTAATCCATCGCTAATTAGCTACGAATTAGTAACGGAATAGGGATTGGACAATTGCAAAAATATTTCCATTAAAATTTTAATTATTCTGTCGCTAATCCGTCGCTAATTAGCTACGGATTAGCAATGGAATAGGGATTGGACAATTGTAAAATTATTTTTTAAAAACTTTTAATTATTTTGTCGCTAATCCGTCGCTAATTAGCTAAGGATTAGCAACGGAAAAAATAAAGAATTAAAAAAGTAATTTTTAATATTAAAAATAGCTGTCAGTCGCTAATCCGTAACTAATTAGCGACGGATTAGTGACAGAATATTTTGAAAATTGAAAAATAAGTTTTTAATATTAAAATTTAGCTGTCCTTCGCTAATCCATCGCTAATGAGCGAGGGATTAGCGACGGATTATTTTATTGGTCAAAGTTGTATTTTTCGTCGCTAAACTGTCGTAAAGTTAGCAACGGATTTTGGCCGTCGCTAATCGCGTATTTTCTTGTAGTGTTACTTGAATTTGAGATCAATTATTTTAATTACGGTGACATGCAATTTTATCAAAATTATTGTCATTACTTCAGAGATAGGATTTCTGATCTTCAACAAGAACCTGGAGAGTTATAAGAACAAGTTTAAAATCATATGCTTCAATCAAATGAAGAAGGATCTATCATCATGGACGTACAAACTATAGTATACATCTTGTAATTATCCTTGATTGTACTCAGTTTAGGCAACTATAAATAGTTCGCATCATGATCTAGCTGGAAATTATCGTTTATCATTTATCTCATCCTACATATTAGGACTCTTTGTACTATTAAAAGGCTAGTTCCTTCAGTAACAAAGTGTGAGGCTTTTCCTACAAGATATAAAAGCATTAGGTACAAACCCTAAGCCAACCTAGTCGTCGCCTTCTATCAATACAGTCATGAGTAAAGTAGAAACAACCGCAAACCCCATTCCCATAACAAATCCAAATTCACCATACTTTATCTCAACATAAGATAATCCGAGCGTTTCCATCACTCTTATACTGTTCAACGGACAAAATTTCAACGCTTGGGCAACTGTACTTGAAAACAGCTTTCAAGCAAAGACCAAGATGGTCTTCCTCGAAGGAACCCTTGTTCAACTGTCTGATCTGACATTGGCGACGGCATGGATCGTTTCAATTCCTATGTCAAATGGTGGATCATTCCATTAGTCCAAAGTTTTGCGGTATGTTAAAACATGCTCGAACACCTAAAGACATGTTCGCCATTCTCAAGACGCAATACGCGCAAGAGAATGGACCCTGTATCTATCAACTAAGAAAGGAGATCCATTTTTTCAAAGAAGGCAATATGAGTGTCACATAATATTTTGGGAAGCTGCAAGTTCTATGGGATAATCTACAGAGATACGTTCCCATAACTATTTGTGGATGTGAAGAAACCACAAAGACAATCATTCAACAAAGGAAGGATGAGAAGATTCACCAATTCCCTATTGGTTTAACCACTAGTTTTTGCATCATGAGAAGTCAAACATTGATTATAGATCCTTTACGAAGCTCGACAAAGTTTTCGCAAATGCATTCCCAGAAGAGCAGAACCATGAAGTTGTGGCAGTGCAAGAAATCAAAATTGAGGGCACTGATTTATCACAAAATCAGGTTCTCGGCTGGTTTGTGATTACTGTGGCAAAATTTGGCACGAGAAAAGAGACTGCTGGTCATTGCATGGCAAGCCAGCCAACAGAGAAGGGAAACCGCGTAGTGGAAACACTAGCAGAGGAAAGGGTCCTGGTGGAAGGTGTGCAGGTGCCAATCATGCAGTTGCTGTGGACATTGATAAAAAATTCGAAGAAAAAGACACGACAATGAGTGCATTCAGCAATGTAGAAACACCTGGCAAGAGTAATTTGAGAGAATTGACTCTGGAAGTGGCAAGCATTTTAAAGGAAGGAAAATCTCTTCAAGCTATGCCTGGTAAGACTTTTTCAACTCCTTGGGTATTAGACAGTGGAGCAAGTCATCATATGAGTTACAATAAAGAATTGTTTGATGATTTGAAGAATCCTGCAAAGCCTATATCCACTGGGTTGCCAGATGGTTATACCCTGACTGCCACATAGCATGGCAAAGTCCAATTAAATTCTCACCTACTTTTGTCCAGTATACTTTACATACCTGCACTTGCATGTAATTTGGCTTCCATTCCTCAGCTAACTCGAGACTTGTTGTCATTTATTCATCAAGCTTTTGTATAATCCAAGACCACACAAAGAAGAAGGCGATTGATATGGGTGAACTCCATGATGGGATTTATCGTCTCATTTGCATGACACACAATCAAGCGGCAACATCAATGGTTTGTGAAGATGAGGCACATCAGTGGCATCATCGACTTGGTCACCCATCACCTAGTACTCTAGTTCATCTCCCTTTGAAGAATCAAATTTCTCTTCTTCGTCATTTTGATTCTTGTGACATTTGTTACCGTGCTAAACATACAATGGTCAAAAGGGATGGAAAGTTCATGATTCTAAAACAAAAAAAAAAAATTTATTTATGGTGATGTTGTCTTCTGTGAATGTTAGAAACTTTTAAAGATATGCATCTGAATAGCAGCGGAAAAATAATATAGAAACATACCTTCAGCGATAGCCATAATTGTTCAAGTAAATTGAAAGATGTTCTCACCAACTTTGTAATCCACGACAGAAACCCTGGAGTCTTCTAGCCTATATCTATTGAAAGAAAATCCCCTCGACTGACGGATGTCACAGGCGGCATATATATAGATAGGCTAGGGACCCTCAGGGTAAATAGCGTACGCACGTGTTTCCGTCCATCAAGGAAACTAACTGGTATGCATAATCCAATCAAAAATAGAATCCTTATCCTATCTTACTTCTCATTAATAGGAGACCTTAGTTACCTTAACCATTATGGTAACCTAATGTATGGGCCATACTTAAGTCCCTAAGTAAATTAGGGATAATTGCTAACATTCTCCCACTTGGCCCATACATTGAAAGTTAGATAACCGCGTTGAGTGACAAAACATAAACATGGCCATATAATAATGTAGTCACTCAAAAACTGCAAGATTATGCAACATACACTCAAAAGAAAATATGATACAAGAATCATGGCGGTCATGCTTCATAACAAACATTTCCTTCCATGTATTACTATGCATAACATTTTCTAATCAAGTGTAAAAACTTTATGAATGTACTTAATATAAGCATCATTCAGGGTCCACTTTATTGGATCTAATATAGATCACACTTTAATACATGAAAACCATATGCGCATAGTCATGTAAAACAAGAAAAAACAATAATTTGTCTAGACAAAATAATCAGAGAAAAGCAAGTCAAAATGAGCCACAAATTCCCATATGGGTTACATGATCCTGAAAAATAGTAGCTGGTAATCCTTTAGTCATAGGATCTGCCACCATCAAGGTGGTACTAATATGCTCAATTGATGAGCTTGCTTCTTGATATAATCTCCGACCATCGGATACTTAATGTCTATGTGTTTACTATGGCTACCACTCTTATTATTTTTTGGAAAAGTATACAGACAGACCCAAGTTATCACAATAGACCCTTAATGGCCTTGAAATAGAATCAACTATAGAAAGGCCACTAATGAAGTTCTTTAACCATAATGCCTGTGATGTAGCTTCATAGCATGCAACAAACTCAGCTTCCATTGTGGATGTTGCAACAATGGTTTGCTTAACACTCTTCCAGGATATGGCCCCTCCAGCGAGAAGGAAAATATATCCTGAAGTAGATTTACCACTATCCTTACATCCACCTAAATCTGAGTCCGAATATCCAATCACCTCTAAGGAATCGGAATATTTGTATGTAAGCTTGAAATCCTCGGTTCCTTACAAATATCTCAAAACCCTTTTACCCGACTTTTCCAATGATCAAGACCGGGGTTGCTTTGATATCTCACAAGCATTCCCTACTGCAAAAGCAATATCGGGGTCTAGTGCGGGCACTGTGCATACATAAGGCTTCCAACAAGAGAAGCATAAGGAATGCCTTTCATTTGCTCTAATTCCAATGCATTTTGAGAACATTGTTGTAGACTAAACTTGTCACCTTTTGCAATAGGTGTTGCAATAGCAGAGCAGTTTTTCATTCCGAACCTTTCCAAAACCTTTTCAATGTAGGCCTTTTGAGATAATCCAAGTATCCTTTGGGATCTATCTCTGTGAATCTCTATGCCAAGGACATAAGAGGCTTCACCCATATCCTTCATTTCAAAGTTTTGAATAAGAAACTGCTTGGTGTCATGCAACAAACCTAAATCGCTACTTGCAAGCAATATATCATCTACATAAAGGACTAAGATAATATATTTGCTCCCACTTATCTTGAGGTATATACATTCATCAACAATGTTCTCCGTAAATCCGTATGAAGAAACAACGTTATGAAATTTAATATACCATTGGCGGGAAGCCTGTTTAAGTCCATAAATAGATTTCTTTAGCTTGCAAACAAGGTGACTATTGTTATCTACAAAACCCTCTGGCTGACGCATGTATACCTCTTCTTCGAGATCCCCATTCAAAAATGCTGTTTTCACATCCATTTGATGTAACTCTAAATCAAAATGAGCTACTAAAGCCATGATTATTCTGAATGAATCTTTCTTTGAGACTGGAGAGAAAGTTTCGTGGTAGTCAATGCCTTCTTTTTGAGTGAATCCCTTAGCTACAAGTCGGGCTTTATATCGTTCAATATTACCAGAAGAGTCTCTTTTGGTTTTGAAAACCCATTTGGATCCTATAGTAGAGGCTCCTTTTGGTAATTCCACAAGATCCCAAACTTTATTTTTAGCCATGGATTCCAACTCATCTTTCATGGCATCATACCAAAGTGTAGAATGCTCTCCACTCATGGCCTGTGAAAATGAATATGGATCATCCTTTATTCCAAGATTATATTCTGACTCTTGGAGGTGTACAATAAAATCATTAGAAATGGCTGGTTTCTTTATTCTTGTGGATCTCCTAACTCCCACTTGTTCATGCATTTCTGCTATGGGAGTAGTTAAAGTGGGTTGTTCCATATGTGGTTCTGTAGAAGGTGATAGATTTTGAAACTGTTGTTCTTCAACTAACTCATGAGAATTAGTTTCAGAAGTGTTGAAGTATAAAGGCACCACTGGGACAATAGGTGGTTCCTTTATCTCTTCAAGTTCCACCTTTTGTGGTAAACCACTCCCACTTTCTTCATGATCTTCAAGAAATTTAGTATTTCTAGCTTCCACAATTTTAGGAGTATGAGAGGGACAATAAAACTTAAAACCTTTGGAGTTAACTGCATAGCCTATAAAGTAACCGCTAGTTGTTCTTTCGTCCAACTTCCTTAGTTGAGGATTATAAATCCTAACTTCAGTTGGACACCCCCAAATGTGTAAATGTCTTAAACTAAGTTTCCATCCATTCCATAATTCAAAAGGAGTCTTAGGGACAGCCTTGGATGGAACCCTATTTAAAATATACACAGCGGTTTTTAAGGCTTCGCTCCATAAGGATAAAGGTAAACTTGATCTGCTAATCATGCTTCTTACCATATCCATTAAAGTGCGGTTCCTTCTTTCAGCCACACCATTTTGTTGTGGTGTTCCTGGCATAGTATATTGAGTAATAATACCCTCACTTTCAAGGAACTCAGCAAATGGACCTTTAGCTTGCCCTTTTTCTGTATACCTTCCATAGTATTCTCCACCCCTATCAGATCTTACAATTTTGATCTTATTTTCTTTTTGTTTCTCTACTTCTGTTTTGAATACTTTAAAAGCATTGAGTGCTTCAGATTTTTCAGACAGAAAATAGAGATACATATATCTTGAATAGTCATCAATAAAAGAGATAAAATATCTCTCACCATTCAAGCAAGGGGTAGGAAAAGGTCCACAGATATCTGTGTGTATTATTTCAAGTATTTGAGAACTTCTTTTGGCACCTTTAGAGGACTTGTTAGTCTGCTTTCCCTTTATGCAGTCCACACAAGTACCAAAGTCAGAAAAATCAAGAGATTTTAAAACTCCATCATTTACTAACCTCTTAATTCGGTCAATTGAAATATGACCTAATCTTTTGTGCCAAAGACTTGATGAGTTCTCATTGATAATACATCGTTTAGTGCCAATTTTCTTATCATGCAAAGTTAAAACATTGCATTCATATGTGGGGTCTAGCTCAAATTTGAATAAATTTCCATCCAAAATTCCAAAACCAACAACTTTATTGTCTTTCAAAAGTTTCATAGAAGAAGAATGAAAAGAAATACAATATCCAATTTTTGAAAGTTTTGAAACAGAAACTAAATTTCTAGAGAAAGATGGAACATAAAAAGTATTTTCAAGATCTAATTGAAAACCATATTTTAAAATGAGCCTATAGGTCCCCACGCCTTCCACACGTGAACGCATCCTATTGCCAGAATAGATGTCTTGTTCACTTCCCATCGGCTTCCTTAGATTCAGAAAGCCCTGCATAGTTTTGGCAATGTGAATTGTAGAACCAGAATCAATCCACCATGTATTATCAGAAACCTCAGTAAAATTTGATTCATAACACACAAAACTGAGATTACCTTTCTTTTCGAGCCATTTCTTATATTTCAGGCAATCCTTCTTGAAGTGTCCCTTCTTTTTGCAAAAATGGCAAAGATCTTTGCTCTTGCCTTTTTTCTTCATAGGAACAGCTTTGCCTTTCAGTGCCTTTCCTTTATCATGAGTTACAAGATGAACACTTTCAAGTAACTCATGTTTCAATCTCCCTTCCTCTTGAACACACATGGTCAAAGGTTCATTAATTGACCATTTTTCCTTATGTGTGTTATAAGAAATTTTGAACGGACCATATTCCGTAGGAAGAGAATTGAGAATGAAATGCACAAGGAATGACTCAGACATCTCAACTTCAAGGGCTTTAAGCTTAGCAGCAATATCCCTCATTTCCATAATGTGCTCACGCACAGATCTGCCTTTATCAAGCATCATACTAGAAAGCTTCTTCATTAAGGTGCTGGCTAAGGCTTTGTCAGAACTCACAAATTGGGCATCAATTGCCTCCATGTAAGATTTGACTTTAGTGCAATCAGGGATTGAACCCCTAATGCTTTTACTAATATGGGCTTTAATGAGCATTAAACTTATGCGATTAGATTTCGCCCACCGCTCATAAGCAATTTTAGCCTCTGGCATACTTGATTCCGTGGGAACGGGTGGTTCGTCCTCACGAAGTGCCAGATCCATATCCATGCACCCTAAAGTTAGAAGTACTTTATCTTTTCAGTCAGAGTAATTATCACCCGTAAGCATTGGAATACGAGCATTTTCATTAAATAATGCAGTAGGAAAAGCTGCAAAAACCAAGAATAAACACATAAGCTATAAAGTACAACCATCAGAAAAGAATCAACCAAGCTGATTCAATGTAAATTCTGGCCTTCCTGTGGGTAAAGGTTGCATCTCAAGCATAGAATTTACATTAACTTTATAATGAGACTAATAAAATAGAAACACAGAAATAATCCACACCTGTGGGCATAGGAAAATTTCAAACTAAGGGTTTACCGTCTCATTCCGATTAATCTTTAAAAAAAAATAGTTACCTCCCTGTAGGGCCGAGTTACTATTTTAATAAGATAATTATACTTTATGAATGTCATTAAAATAATCACTAACTTAAATGTGATTTATTTTACTTTACGTATCAAGTACTTAAGATGCTATGGCTACTCATAAGTACATGATACGAAGAGAACTAATAAAAATGACATTCAAAATCTGAATAATCAACTTAATCAAAATGTTGATTTAATCCATATGGACATTTCATAAAAAGACTAAATAAGAATGTCCAATTGCCCTTATATCAAAACGAGCAATTTTGGTAATCAAACTTAATATTACCAAATTTTTATGTATTATTATCATTATTAATAAAAAAAAACTAACCATTACTTAAAAGTTATTTTTTTAAATAATAATAATAATAAATAAATAAGGTAAAAGCAAAATCAGGAGAACTATTAGACTCCTAATAGGACAAAAAATAGTGAAGCCTTCTGTAAAAAGAAATTGGCTTCATTAAGCCGAAAGGAAGAAAAAAAAATTTTTTATTTTTTTTTAATAATAAATGGCTTCAAGGCCGAATCGGTGAAATCTCATGCAAAAGGCAATGCTTCAGAGAACGAATAGGAAACGGGAAAGGCATGTAGCAAAATTCTGTAACTCAAATCATGATTGCCTAGGGAATTGTTCTCTCTCTCCCTTTTTTTTCTTTTTTTTTAATACCAAACATGAAGCAATTTTAAGCAAAGAGAACCTTCAATTTTTGTTCCATCTTCAGCGTAAGATAGGTTTCTCAAAGAAAAACAGATTTCATAAAAAAAAATATCTTTTACCTTTTAAGCAAATTCAATTACTAATACAATATAGTATGAATTTCTAACGGGAGAAATTATTACATGACATATATACCAAACAACATGGCTAACGATGGCTCTGATACCACATGTTAGAAACTTTTAAAGATATGCATCTGAATAGCAGCGGAAAAATAATATAGAAACATACCTTCAGCGATAGCCATAATTGTTCAAGTAAATTGAAAGATGTTCTCACCAACTTTGTAATCCACGACAGAAACCCTGGAGTCTTCTAGCCTATATCTATTGAAAGAAAATCCCCTCGACTGATGGATGTCACAGGCGGCATATATATAGATAGGCTAGGGACCCTCAGGGTAAATAGCGTACGCATGTGTTTCCGTCCATCAAGGAAACTAACTGGTATGCATAATCCAATAAAAAATAGAATCCTTATCCTATCTAACTTCTCATTAATAGGAGACCTTAATTACCTTAACCATTATAGTAACCTAATGTATGGGCCATATTTAAGTTCCTAAGTAAATTAGGGATAATTGCTAACAGTGAAAACATTTTTCCTTTTCTTAGTGACCACAGTCTGACCACTTAGCTTGCCCCAATGGTTGCATTGGTGACAATCATTGGTATCAACCGACGGTGAATCTGGATACATACCAATACCCAGTACGGGTAAAAAGAGAAATTGAAAGAAATAACTGTCGCCCAATTTCACTCCACCTGTAGAGACCGTGGCCCCGCCTCCAACAATTGTTTCCTTTGACGATGGCGACCACCTCTGTGGAACACACTGGACTCCACTACCAGTTCCAGCGCAGGCGCAGCTCCTCCTGCTTCGTCTGCCGAGCTGCAAGTAGTTCCTACTTCTGCTATCAGTTCTCCCCGTCCCATACAACCTTTCTTGCTAGCCTTTCCTCTAGTGCCGAACTACAAACCTATGGCTAGGCAGCACTCGACCCTCAGTGGCAAGCTGCAATGCGCGCCGAGATTGACACCTTTGAGAGCAATCATACATGGACATATACTTCTCTTCCCTTGGGCACTAAATCGATCAAGTGTAAAATGGGTCCACAAGATCAAATACAAAGTTGATGGCTCTATTAAACGGTATAAAGCCTGTCTTGCTGCCAAGGGTTGCTCTCAAGTCAAGGGGGAGGACTTTACTATGACTTTTGCACTAGTAGCCAAAATGACTATAGTACATTGCTTGCTTGCTCTTGCCACCGCTAAAGGATGGACTCTTCATCAGATGGATATAAATAATGCCTTCCTACATGGAGAATTACACGAGAAAATTTACATGGAATCATCTCCTCTGGTTTCCAAACACCTAAACCAAATCCATATTGCTGGTTCAAGAGGTCTTTATACCAATTAAGGCAAGCAGGCAAAAATTGGTTCGCAAAGCTTGCCGTGACTCTCAGGTGTTTTCGCTTTGAACAGTCATCAACAGAGCACTCTCTCTTTGTTTACAAGGAAGGCCAAACCACTCTTACCCTAGTTGTTTATGTGGACGACATTGTTCTTACTGGAAACAACCCAGAAAAATGTGAACAACTGAAGAGCTATCTAGATGCAAAATTTAAAATCAAGGATCTTGGAACGTTGAAGTAATTTCTAGGAATTGAGGTGGCAAATTACTTGGGAGGACTTTTTTTTGTGCCAGCAAAAATACGCATTAGATATACTCTCAAAGTGTGGATTGATAGGTGCAAAGCCAAGCATAACTCCCATGGAACATCAACATAAATTGTCTGAAAAAGGTGGATAAGCATTTTCACACCTAGGTAGATACAAATGGCTAGTTGGAAGGCTTCTTTATCTCACTATTACTAGATCGGACATCACTTATGCGGTTCATATTCTCAGTCAGTTTATGCAAGATCCAAAAGAGAAGTATTGGACAAAAGCTTCACGAGTTGCACGTTATGTAAAAGGAAATGTTGATCGAGGCATTCTCATGCCGAAGAACAACTTCGATCTTAATCTAGTAGTATATTGTGATTCAGATTGAGCTGTATGTTCAATAACTCGGAGATCTATCATGGGATATTTTGTGAAACTTAGTGATGCTCCTATTTCTTGGAAATCAAAGAAACAAGAAGTTGTCTCACGTTTGTCGGCAGAGGTAGAATATCGGTCTATGGCATTTGTTTGGCTTTAACGATTACTAAGACTTCTTGGAATACAATTAGGGCTTCCTCGGTTGCATTGTGACAGCCAATCTACCTTGTATATTGTTGCAAATACAGCATTTCACGAGAGAACCAAACACATAGAGATTGACTACAACTTGGTTTGAGAAAAATTGCAGGAAGGAGAGTTGGTGACTTTTCATGTTGGAACGAAAGAACAGTTGGTTGACTTCCTCACTAAAGTGCTCAATCACAGACAATTTGAATATTTGCTTAGCAAGTTGGATGTTCTTGATTCCCACACACCAACTTGAGGGGGAGTATTAAATACCTTGTATGTATCTTGTACTCGATCCTTGATTGTACTCATTTTAGGCAACTATAGATAGTTCGTATCATGATGTAGCTCGAAATTACCGTTTATTGTTTATTTCTTCCTACATATTAGACTCGTTGTACTATTATAAGGTTAGTCCCTTCAGTAATAAAGTGTGAGGCTTTTCCTACATAGTCAAGGATATGCATATAGTTAAGGATAACATTAAAGATGATTCTAAAGAGGACCAAAAGGAAGATAAGCAGGATGTCAATCCGAGAGATGATGAATAAATAGAAGTGGAGGAGGACCCATCTGAGGAGGAGGATGAATAGTTTTATAGTGTTTTAAATCTACATAGTTGTTTAGCTTTCTCAGTAGAATTGATGTTTTTACAGAATAAATGTCATGTTATTTGAATATTTTAAATTTTAAACCTTTTGTTTCGATCATATGATGTTGTTTTTTATGGAATAAAATTATTGCAATTTTTAGCTTTTTATTTCTATTTTAGCATGTTGATTTTATTTTATTTTTTTCGTCAAAGTGTTTCAATTTTTACCATAAGTCAAACTTTAATACTAAATTTATTATTTTGAGATGAGTTTACATCAGCCAAGACATAAGGTTTAAATTCTTTAAAAATGAACGAAAATGTATATCTAAACCCTTTCAAAATAAGTATGCTTATTAACAAAATCACTTGCTGTCTTGCCAAAGTTGTTTCCAACTGGAGCAAGTAATGTTCAAAATTATCATTTAATATCCCATAACAAGTAATGAAGTCTTTAGAAAATAATCACTTAGCATATGATGTTCTACTTCATTTAATTTTCTCTATTAGGAGAATGATACTACTTAAACTTAGTTCACCTTCACAATAAATAGAAGAAGGCACAATAGTCCGAATCAAGGTACCATTTTTCACATTGTGAACATCCCAAAAAACCCAAGCCCAGGTCTTTCTATTTTTTTCCTACACTTGTTATATATAATTTTTTAGACTATATATATAGTAAACAAACTAGTCATTTCAACAAGGGCACCCTTAAATTTTCACATGTTAAAGGGTGCTGAATTCTGCCCCGGGTTGGCAGAACTCGCCTAGGGGTATTGCCCAAACCTGGGGAACTCCTGGGTGAGTTCCGCCAACCCTAGGTGGAACTCCAAGTCATGTTCCGCAAGGGTTGGCGGAACTCACCTAAATGTTCTGCCAGGTTTGGCTGGAACTTTTGGGCTCACCCACCAACCTTGGGTAGCACTCACCAAAAAAATTTTATTTTTTTTAAAAATTTTGTTTATTAAATATTATTAATGAAATAACTTATGCAATTAATAAATTTTATTGTAATGCAACTGTGAAATTAAAATTTCGCAAGTATCACTAACACCTATTAATTTTTTTTTTAGAACTCGTCTACTCTCATTTGCAATACGTGATACATTGACTAATAAAGAAAACACTTTGACTGTTGCTAGTGTACAATACCACTCACCTGCGATTTCATGCACCTTTATTATAAATGTGTCTTTCTGCTCCAACGTCAACTTAGGTTAGGAATTCCACTTATTAAAAATTAAATATATTAAATAAATAATAATGATATAAATAACTGACTATTTTGACATAATATGAAGTAATATTAATAATGACGAATAACTCATTAAACACACTACTACAAATTAATGTATATGCCAAATTAACTCATCAAACACACTAATTACTAAATTTTTAATTACATATCTGTTTATTATAATAATCACTATTTGATATAATTATACACCACTAAGATAAACTAATTGCAATTAACTCTAGTACTTATTTATGCAATAAAGTTAAACATATAAATTGGTTACCTAAAGAAACAAAAACATAAAAAAAAGGATAAACTGGCAAGTTCCGCTACAAAGTAGCGGAACCTACCTACAACTTCTGCCACAAGGTGGCGAAGTAGATGTACACCATGTGCCTTTTCGCTGTGAAAGATGGGGACTTTCTGAATCAGAAGGCAGAAGTTTCCAATGTGTTCCGCCACAAAGTGGCGGAACTAGTGTGTAACTTGCACCATCAAGTGGCAGAAGATACATGCAAGTTCTGTCACTTTGTGGCAGAACTTAGACATGTTGGATGATTTAAAGAAAATCAGCCATTTTAAGGTAATTTTTTATGATGTTTATATGTATAAGTATATAAAAATTGATGTAGCTTGAGAATCTAATATTATTTTACATAAATACGTAGCGGTATTTTGTAAATATGAGTTTTAGTGTTTGAAATGTTTGAAAAAAACTTTAGAAATCTAAATGATCTATAATACGTAGCGGTATTTATATTCTTTCATTAACTGTGAAAGAGATGCCGTTGAATCTTTTTTCTTTTCTTGACTTCACTTATTTTCTGTAAATATTTTCTCGAGCAATACAGATCCCTTTTTTTCAGAAGGAAAAAATTTCCATTCTTTTCATTTTTTAAATACTTTTAAAGCAAGAACCTTTTTTACACCGAAAAAAAAAAAGACTAATGATTTCCTCATTTCTCATAAGACGAAAGAGCACACTCTTTCGTCAAGAGATGATTTCAGAATATCTTGGGCTAAGAACTTTCACAACACTTTCTTCTCAAAACTTTCAAAATCTCACAGGCATCACATGTCATCGCCAAAATTATGTTCATCCTTAAATTACGTTTAATCTTTTTAAAAGTTATGCTTGCACAAAATTAAATAGGGATTAGGAAGCAATCGGTGATTGGAGTTACAGCCCTACAGTAGGGTGTTCATTTTCGGTTTGAAATACTAGTTTAGCCTCGATTTTGTAAAATTTTTATGAAAATCAAACCAAATTGAATTTTCTCTGAAACCAAATCAAATTAAACTGAAATAAATTAATTTTGATAGGTTGGGTTTGGTTTTAAACAAAATTTTTAAGGACTAAGAAAAAAAAAATATATAAGGGGAATTTCTCTGTTGCATAATGACCACGAGGCTAAATATGGAATAAAAATAAAATGTGTAAGAATTTGTCATTATTGAAAGGTATGAATGTAGCCTACATATCATAATTAATTAATATATTTTCTCCTATCTAAATAAATCAGGTAAATATTAATAAAGATAATAAACTGATTTAAATCACCTTGATTCCTACAACTCTGAGTTGTTTTTATGAGAGTCTTCTAGTGGTAGAAGATTCTCATACAAAACAATTCAGTATTGGAGGAATCAATGCGATTCAAATAAAGATATTACCTTTACGCAAGTACTTGAATAACCATGGCTAAAGATACACATTTTAATTTTTTTCCGTTGCAAGACATATTTCAGTTCATGTCTCTGTTAAATTTTATAGTATCAGAGCCAGGTTTAGCCTTGTTGTTTGGTTTATATATGTCTTCTGGCTTCTGGTTAGATTTCTTCATGCAATGTTAATGTTAATTACCAAATCAAGACTTGATTTTTTTATTTTATTGAAAAATATTTTTGAGCTTTAGTCTCATGTGATTCTTATATTTTTAAGACTTGATTTGTCTTTTGGAAAGTTTTTAGCTTTTGTCTCATGTGATTCTTTTACTGATTTTTTATTCAATTTCGTTGAAATTTTAAATGAAGGTA
Source organism: Rauvolfia tetraphylla (assembly GCA_030512225.1). Lineage (NCBI taxonomy): Eukaryota > Viridiplantae > Streptophyta > Magnoliopsida > Gentianales > Apocynaceae > Rauvolfia > Rauvolfia tetraphylla. The sequence continues at coordinate 2,123,885 of JAJQKT010000048.1, forward strand.
ATTGTTTTTGCAGAAGATTTCACTTTTTTTTATCGTATTAGATGTTGCCATAAATTAAAAAAAAAACTTGAATTTTTTTTTTCTCAATTTCGGTTCAATTTCTATGAAGTCCTCTGTGAAGGTTTTTGTCTTATTCTTTGCCTTCAAATAAAGTACGTTTTTGTTGTCAATTAGAACTTAAACAACAAATTGGATTTACAAATTGGTTTTGTTCCATGTGAGAATTTGCAAGTTGATGAATTGGTTTTGGTCTCTGAACATCTTTAATCCTTCATTACTGTTGACTAAATTAATTTACAAAATATGATCTTTATCAATTTTGGTGGCTTCAATTCTGTAATGTAAAGTTTAAATTTTTGGATACAAGTTTATGCCAAAAATTTTATTATAGATTTAGGGTGAGGATATTTTATCCCTTTCATTAAAGCCTTGAGTTTTTAGGGCATCAAGATTTTTTAAATAGGGCCTCTATAAAGTCTCCTTGGCTGTGGGATATTGATTTATTTCATTTTTAATTCAATAACATTCTTCAGTATATTTCTAAGCTATATTTGACCCCAAAAAATAAGTCATGGAATTAAATATGCTATGGTTAAATCTTATGTCCCTATGCAATTTCGTGCAAATCAAAATTTAGTTAAGTTGATTTTTTTCAAATAATATTTTGTGATGTCATAAAAAGATATTTATATTTGTATCAACTGTTTAAGAGTAATTAAGGAATCTTAAACACTTGACGCATAAGGATTTTAGTCATATAAAGTTTTGGCGGCTAGATAGTGACATCTATGAGGTAACAAATAATTTTAGATGCATATTTATTATGTTATGTGTACATACAAAAACCTTGTCAGTATAATGATAGTTGGTATTTTAGAGGCGTCTTTTTTTTTTCAAGAAATACAATTGCATTATGTATTTGGGAGTAGCCACAGCACCCCAAGTATTTTAAAGTATTAAAGATTATTAATCACTTTAAGTTTCATAATTAGTAATTCTCAAAATAAATGTTTGTTATGCACATCATTTACTTTATGTATGTATGCTATTTTGGTTATGTCAATATTAAGATAAGTTGACAAATTTAAGAATATTCTTCAATGTCATCATGAAAATTTATTTTATAATGTGTTTAGGAGTAGTCACAACATTGTAAGAATTTGATATACGAACATAAATTCAACCTCATAAAGTTAAGAGGTTGAATTTATGAGGTTGATTGATCACAATTTAAAATAATGATAATTAATTTATTAAAATAATAACCTGGCTCTATACGGAGGTTGTTATTTTGATGAGATTAATTAAAATAAGACTGTAAACTAGACATTTAGAAAATTATCCTATACCCACAAGCGTGGATGATTTCTCTTACTAGTTTAGTTTAATTGTATAAAGTATTTAGGTAAATATTCTATTTATGATTTGTGGTTTTGACACATCAAATATGAGAATTTACTTTTGAATTGACATTAGTTAATTCATTCACTGATGGTTTGAGATTCATAGCATTAATATTTTTATTCTTGGTTGTTATGTTTTTTTTTCATGATTATGCCTTGAAAATTTTTCTCATTTTGCAATTTCAATGTTATTTTGTGACATCCCTTACAGTAAAAATTTTGGGCATGCACAATATAGTAGGAGTGTGTATAAGTGAAGGATAAGGTTTGCTTATATATTCCATTTGATTTTAAATTTTGAGTCATTGTTGTTATTTCTTTTTAGTCTCTTTTCTTGTGTGGTCATAATTATATGCATACTTGTACACACATAAAGATGAATGATTAATTATTGAATCTTTGACCATATGTGTTAAGAGAAATAGAGATAATATAAGACACATAAAGTATTATTCGTGTCTTATGATAAAAGAAATGTTAATAAATAGGTAAAGTATTCGAATATAAAAAATACCAATATAGTTTAAAGGTATTTTATATGAACAATATTTGAATGTTATAAAGAAACTTACCTTCATTTGTTGAATGACTCTTAAGGAAATGATTCCATTTTGTAGTCCATTTTATGAAATCTGATAACATAGAGAATTTATTTTTTAATCCATTCCCCAATTTTGTGCAGGATTTAAGAAAATAAAATGCATTTTTCATTAAAAGCATCTATTTAGATTTGGATGCATTTGGAAGAGTGGGGTTTTATGATCAATTTTAAAATATTATTTTTTAAAAAATATATTTCATGAAGTACTTGTTTTGGAATTTTATTTCAAAGCTTAACTTTGTCTTCAATTTTGAATTTGTTTTGGAATTTTATTTCAAAGCTTCACTTTGTCTTCAATTTTGAATTTCGAAAATATTTTTCAAATATTCAAGTCAGACCCACTCGTATATTGGTTTTAATTATACATAATAATGTAATTGGCATAAAGTGTTATGTTATCATTTAGATCTTATCTATTTTATAAAATATGTGTATAGAAGGTTGTAAAATATCTTTATAAAGATTACCAAATGAGGGAAGAAATCCTTAAAGTTTAGGATTTTTTCAAATTTTAGTAATTATTGGGATTGCATAAGCCAAGGCAAACCCATCAAGATTATTGAAAATCTTAAATGAGTTCTAACTTCCCTAAGATCATAGGTATTTTTGAATAGTTTTATTTCTTTGTTGAATAGTGAGAGATATCTTATATCATTTATTATTCACAATAAGGTCTTTTCTTATGCTTGTTTGATAAAATTGAAGTACTTAGTCCTTTAGAAGGTTTTCAAATAAGGAGAAAGAAAGGAATAAAGATGGAACGAAACATTTCATGATATTCTATTTATTTTTACCATAAAATATGTGGTGAGATTAAGAAACAAAACTATACTTTGATATTTATGGGAACAAAACTAGTGGTAATTTAAGTTACCTCTACTTTTGGATAAGCTTTAGAACCACTTTTGCACATTAGATAAAGTTCTTTTGAGTTATTCTTACAATAATATTTGGAAACCACATCTCTAAGTATTACACATTCAAAAGTTTTCAATCGAGATCAGGAATCCCTTAACTAATGAACTTGGATAAGGATAATAAGCAATTGTTTATTTGAGACTATTTTTAACTCCAAAGGATTTAAATTTATTATCTTTTTTATACACTTCATATAGTTTTTCAAACTAGAAATGAGAATTTTTAAGGAACAAAAGAGAGTGGAAGCGGTTCTTTTATAACAAAAAAACAAAAACAAAAACTTGTAACGGTTCTTTTAAAATTACAATATTTGAGGAACTACATAAAGAGAAATTTTTATTTTTTTATTATTTCCTCTATTGATTAAAGGTTTCAAAATAGTAGGGTTATAGATTCTTTATGAATTTGAAGTTGAATCATTTCTACTGATTGTATACTTTTGATATTCGAACATTTTTTGTTACAATGAGAACAGTTCAATTATATTTTCATAAGTCATGAAAATTTAGACTCCATATTTTGGTATGATGCCATGAAGTAATTCTGTATTTGAGGTTGAAGTCAAGTCCAAATCATGTTCAATTACTATAGTTAACTGAAAGACCTAAGAGGGGGGAGAGGGGTAAATTAGGTCCTTGGCTAATTTTCAGAAACTATTTCCTTCTTTTGAAATAAGTTTGGACAGATTATATTCACTTGTATCAATAAGAAAATAATGAATTCAATAACAAACCAATAAACAATTTAAGATCAGTGAACACAAGTAATTTATAGTGGTTCGATCTCTTCAAGATCTACATCTACTACCTTGAGCCTACACTCAAGGATTTCAACCAATCTAATATATGCTCAAATTTAATCAATTACACAAGAGGCTTGTTAGCCCTAAGGGTAAATCATGTAGTTTTGATTAATGATAAATATTGATGAGGACTAATATGCTTGTATGTTGTGTGATAGGTTTTGTGAACTAAGAAGTATGAAGTCTCATTGCTTTGAAGCCAAAGCGCAAGAGCAACTTCAGTAAAGCAAAGTGATTGAAGTTTGAAGAAGGTTTTTTTTAGATGATCTAAAGGCGTTGAAGACTTGAAGTGTAGAGTGTATATACTTAGTAGGTAAATCTCTATGTAAACTCTACACTTGTATGTCTTGGTTATCATTGAATGAATAAGAAAGCATAAAATGAGTCTTATGATCTTAAAAGGCTTTGAATGAATTTTTTGATGAATGTGGTTTTGTGTCCTAAAAGTTTTTAAGTAAACTTTATATGATTAAAAGAATTTGATTTTGGTTTTCAAACTTATATATGTCTAAATAAGTTTTCTATACATACCAAATGTTTTTCAAACTTATTGAAGTTAAATCTCAAATGATTTTACAAAGTTTGAATAGCTTCCAAAAAATTCGGTCGTCCGAATTTTGTAGCAAAAGGTTGCTACTGTTGTTCTAGAGAAATTTGGAAGAAGATTCGGACGCATGAAGAAAAATTCAGTCGTCCGAATTTTGGCCTTCAGCATGGTAAAAGTCACTGTTTTTCCAGAGAAATTCGAACGCAGCAGGAAGAATTCGGACGCATAATTCGGTCGTCCGAATTAAGTTGTGCATTAGATGTTACTGAATACAATAGAGTTAGTGGGTGTGATTCTGCTTATGATATGTGGAGATTACTCCAAATTACACATGAAGGTACTAATCAAGTTAAAGAATCTAAACTTGCTATGCTTGTTAGAGATTATGAGCTGTTTACCATGAAACAAGGTGAAAATATTAGTGATATGTTTACAAGGTTTACTAACATTTTTAATGTCTTGACAGCTTATGGTAAAAGCTATACTATGGGAGAGCAAAACAGGAAGATTTTGGATGCTCTACCAAAATCTTGGCAACCAAAGATACTTGCTATGAGGAGTTCAAAGATCTAAAAACTCTTCCTCTTGAAGAGCTTATCGGATCACTACTCACACATGAAATGAAGATGAAACAGTTGAATGGCAAGGAAGATGAAGAAAGGGAAGAAAAGGAGTTATAGTCAAGGCTTCAAATCACTTGAGTGAACAAGAACTATCTTCAAGTGAAGAAGAAGGAGGAAACAGTGGAGAAGAAGAGATTGCAATGGCAGTGAGGAAGTTCAAGAGATTCTACAAAAATGAGTTTCTCAAGAAAGGAAGAAAGCCAATCAAGAAGAGTGGACAATCCTCATCCTATAAACCTCAATGCTTTGAATGCAAGAGCACAGAGCATCTTATTGCTGACTTTCCCAAAGTGTTAGAGAGGGAAAGAGACAGCAAAAACAGAAAGAAATCTGCCAAGAAAGGAAAAGGATTAGCTGGAACGTGGGATCAACAAGAAAGCGAGGATGACAGTGAATGGAAGGCCAACATATGCTTTATGGCCATTGATGATGAGGTACAATCTTCACCTTCTATTTCAAATTTCTGTGATGATGATATTGATTCTAGTGATTTGATTGTAGAACTGTATGAAGAGTTGAAAAAGACTTCAAAAAGAAACAAAGAAATGAAATTCAAAATCAATGATTTATCAAATGAGAATTCAAAATTATGTGTTGAAAATGATAAACTTCTTGAGACCATTAATTGCCTTACCATTGAAAAAGAAGTTTTGAATACAACCATACAAAACGTATTTTTTGAAAACAAAAAGCTTTGTACAAGAATTATTTCTCTGGAATCAATGCTAAAAGATCATGAGTCTTTAAAAAGGAAAGTTTATGATTACTTTATGCATTGAGAGATTTACAAATGGAAGAGAAAATTTAAATAAACTACTTGGTTATCAATGATCTTCATTTGTAAAACATGGTCTTGGTTTCACACATGATTGTTTTGATCCAAAACAAAAAAAGTTATTTGTTAAAGAATCTTCTCATTCTAGGTCTCATACTTGTTGCACATATTGTGGTAAGCATGGACACAAGGTTTCTAGATGTTTTATAAAAAGAAAGATAGAAAATGGTGTTAAGACCATTTGGAAAGTCAAAGGAACTATTACTAACCCCCTTCGACCCAAGAAGATATGGGTACCAAAAATCACTCTTTCTAATTTGGTATAGGTACAATTTGCCTCAAGATTAAGTGCCACTAAATGGTTTCTTGACAGTGGCTAGTCAAGACACATGACTGGATATGCATCACTTGTTAGTGAGCTTTGTACAAGAATTATTTCTCTGGAATCAATGCTAAAAGATCATGAGTCTTTAAAAAGGAAAGTTAATGATTACTTTATGCATTGAGAGATTTACAAATGGAAGAGAAAATTTAAATAAACTACTTGGTTATCAAAGATCTTCATTTGTAAAACATGGTCTTGGTTTTACACATGATTGTTTCGATCCAAAACAAAAAAAGTTATTTGTTAAAGAATCTTCTCATTCTAGGTCTCATACTTGTTGCACATATTGTGGTAAGCGTGGACACAAGGTTTCTAGATGTTTTATAAATAGAAAGATAGAAAATGGTGTTAAGACCATTTGGAAAGTCAAAGGAACTATTACTAACCCCCTTGGACCCAAGAAGATATGGGTACCAAAAATCACTCTTTCTAATTTTGTATAGGTACAATTTGCCTCAAGATCAAGTGCCACTAAATGGTTTCTTGACAGTGGCTAGTCAAGGCACATGACTGGAAATGCATCACTTGTTAGTGAGCTTCAAGCTACAAGTGAAGGTTTTGTCACATTTGGAGATAAGAAGAAAGGGAAAATACTTGGAATAGGTAACATTGGTAAAGGTTCTTTCCCTCTTATCAAGAAAGTTTTACTTATTGATGGTTTAAAGTACAATTTACTTAGTATTAGTCAATTATGTGACAATGGTTGCAAAGTTGAGTTTAAATGTGATACTTGTACTGTTCTTGACAATGCAAGTAATAAAACTATTTTTGTTACTAAAAGAGTTAGTAATGTATATGTGTTATATCTTGATGAGCTTATTACTAATGATATTAAATGTCTTGCCATTCATGGCAATGATGGATTTTTATGGCATAGAAGATTAGGACATGTAAGCATGGATTTATTGAACAAACTTTCTACACAAGAACTAGTTAGAGGATTACCAAAAGTGCATTTTGATAAAACCCGTCTTTGTGATGCTTGTCAATATGGAAAACAATCAAAAACATTTTTTAAACCAAAGAAAATGGTTTCTACCTCAAAACCTCTGGAACTAGTTCACATGGATTTATTTGGACCTATGAGGACTACTAGTCTTGGTGGTAAAAGATATGCTTATGTGATTGTTGATAATTTTTCAAGATTTACATGGGTAGTCTTCTTATCACAAAAAGATGAAACATTTTATGAATTTTCAAAACTTTTCAAAAAGGTTCAAATTTCTCTTGATTGCAAACTGATTTCTATTAGAAGTGACAATGGAAGAGAGTTTTGTAACCAAGATTTTACAAAATTTTGTGATAAGTATGGCATCACTCATAATTTTTCAACGGCCAAAACACCTCAACAAAATGGTGTTGTTGAAACGAAAAACAGAACTTTACAAGAAATAGCTAGATCAATGCTTTGTGAAAATTCCTTACCAAAATATTTTTGGGCTGAAGCTGTAAATACAGCTTGTTATGTAATGAATAGAATTTTACTAAGACCTTTTATAAGAAAAACACCTTTTGAACTTCTATTTGATAAAACTCCATCAATTGTCTATTTTAAAGTTTTTGGCTGTAAGTGCTTTATTTTAAACACTAGTGACAATCTTGGTAAGTTTGATGAGAAAAATCGAGATGAAGGCATATTTCTTGGCTATTCATCAAATAAAAAGGCATATAGAGTCTATAACAAAAGGACATTATGTGTTGAAGAAACTATTCATGTAACTTTTGATGAATCTAACATTTATCTTCAAAGAAGAAATGAAGATGATGCAGGTTCCTCAGTGGTTGAAAATCAAACTCAACACCAAGTACCCACATTGGAAGATCATGCCAAAGAAGAAGAAATACTAGAGCAAGAACAAGATGGTCAATCAAGCAATGATCAAGAACTTCCAAAGGATCTCACATATGTAAGAAGCCATCCTAAGGAGCAAATCATTGGTGATGTCTCCCAAGGAGTTAAAACAAGGCGGTACTTTGTTGATAATTTTGTCCTTTTATCTCATATTGAACCGAAAAATATTGATGATGCATTGTGTGATAATTTTTGGATTATTGCTATGGAAGAAGAGTTAAATCAGTTTGAGAGAAATAAAGTTTGGACTCTTGTTCCTAGACCTTATGATCATTCTGTTATTGGTACAAAGTGGGTCATTAGAAATAAGTTAAATGAACTAGGAGAAGTTGTTAGAAATAAAGCTAGACTTGTTGCTCAAGGTTTCAACAAAGAAGAAGGCATTGATTATGATGAGACTTTTGCTCCAGTGGCCAGATTAGAGTCTATAAGAATACTTTTGGTATTTTCTTGTTTTAAAGATTTTAAACTATTTCAAGTGGATGTCAAAAGTGCTTTTCTAAATGGTTTTATTGAAGAAGAGGTTTATGTAGAACAACCTCCTGGTTTTATTCATGAAAAATTTCCAAATCATGTTTTCAAGTTAACCAAAGCTCTATATGGATTGAAACAAGCTCCAAGAGCTTGGTATGAAAGATTAAGTGGTTTTCTTCTTTCAAAAGGTTTTACAAAAGGAAAAGTGGATACAACTCTTTTTATAAAAACATCTTCTAAAAATGATATTTTACTTGTGCAAATTTATGTTGATGATATTATTTTTGGTGCTACTAATACTTCTCTTTGTGAAGATTTTGCCAAATCCATGCAAAATGAATTTGAGATGAGCATGATGGGAGAACTAAATTTCTTCCTTGGGTTGCAAATTAAGCAAACCAAGGATGGAGTCTTCATCAATCAAGCAAAGTATACCAAGGAGCTATTGAAAAGATTTGGAATGGATCAAGCAAAAGGAATAGGTACTCTAATGAGTTCATCAACTAAACTTGACAAAGATGAGAAAGGTAAAAATATTGATGAGAAATTATATAGAGGTATGATTGGAAGTTTACTCTATCTTACAGCTAGTAGACCAGATATTATGTTTGATGTATGCTTGTGTGCTAGATTCCAATCATGTCCTAAAGAATCTCATCTAATTTCTGTCAAACGTATTTTTCGTTATTTGATTGATACACATGACTATGCCCTTTGATTTTCAAAAACTTCATCTTTTGAACTTATTGGATACTCTGATGTTGACTATGCTGGATGCAAAGTTGAACGTAAAGGTACAAGTGGTCATTGTCAATTTCTTGGTAGTTGTCTTGTATCTTGGTTTAGTAAAAAGCAAGCTTGTGTGTCTTTATCCACTGCAGAAGCTGAATACATAGCTGCAGGTAGTTGTTGTGCACAATTGTTATGGATGCAGCATATCTTACTTGATTATGGTCTTAAATTCAATTGTGTGCCTATACTATGTGATAATACTAGTGCTATCAATTTGAGCATAAATCCATTCAACATTCTAGGACTAAGCATATAGAGATAAAACATCATTTCATTCGTGATCATGTGATTAAGAAAGATATATGCTTAAAATATATAAATACAAATGATCAAATTGCTGACATATTTACAAAGCCTTTGGCTGAGGAAAGGTTCAATCACCTAAGAAGACTCTTAGGAATTTCAAAATTCAATGACTAATGTGTGTGTTGAAGTTTTGATGAAAACAGGAAATTTTTGGATCCAGAATTCGGATGCACTATAGAAAATTCGGTCGACCGAATTTTCTGAGTGAAAGGAAACAGAGACTTTTGATCAAGAATTCTGTCGACCGAATTTTCTGAACTGAAGAAACAGAAACTTTCGACCAAAAATTCAGACACAGACCTGAGAATTCGGTCGTCCGAATTTTACGGATGCGACTGTTTAAATGAAAATTAAACAATTTTCTCAACACTTCAACTTCTGAATTTCACATCCTTTTAAAAGGCTCTCATACCCATTCACATCCGAATCAAAATCCCTTCAAAATCACACATTCTCATCCCGATTTTCCTTCACTTTTGAACTTCTAACCCTAAATTCATACAAAAAATCAGTACTTCTCAACAGAAAAAATCAATGGTGAGAACAAAGAAGCCAAATGTTGAGAAAGGGAAAGGAAAGGCTAAGGAAGGAGATGGAGACTCAATCTTCAACCAACCAAGAAGAATTCAAATCCCTCAAACATTATCTGGAGTTGACAGGTTTGTCTCGATCAAGGCTGCTCATGAATTTGATGAATGGAATAAAAACAGCAGAAAGATTATCCCTGGATATAAGATGGATGTTGATAAATTCTCTAGCACGGATATTGCTCTATCTTGTTTCAATGATGTTTGTTGGAGTAGTTTGTTGTTCATTGATGAAGAATTTTATCCTACCTTGATATATGAATTCTATGCAAACCTAAAAGAGGAAAGAATTGAGATTGTAGGGGATAATGTGATACAATGGTATTCATCTAGAGTATCCTAAGTTGACATTGAATTTAGTGAAGCATTGATAAACAGAATTTGTGGAGTAGGTGACAATGGAGCTAGATATTATTCACCTTCCATGCATTGCTATGATCGTGAACTCTTTTTATATGTTAGATTTGAAGAGGCATTTACCAATGGAAGAGAGTTTAGATCTATAAAAGAGTGGGAAATCAAGAACTTGGATGCTAGAGGTAGAGTGTTGCATCATATGGTAACTACTATGATTGTTCCTAACTTTGGACATAAGTCATCAGTTGGAAATATGCATATGGTAATCATGTTAACCTTGCATGAGCAGAGGAGATTGAACTTTGGCTATATAGCCTTGAAACACATGATTACTGCCAGAAAACCTGTAACCAAGGCATTCCCATTTGGAAGGTTGTTGACAAGCATCTTTAAGCATTTTAAGATTAAACTTCCGGGAAGAGGGCAAGCTTTTAAGAGTGGGGAGATTTACACCAATGAAACTCTTAAGAGAATGCAATTAGTTCTTGATGAGGATAATGTATGGAGGACAAAAAGAGAAACCCCTCCAAAAAGAATAGGAAGAGAAGAAAAGATAGAAAGTGAAGAAGAGGAAGAAGAAGAAACCCTTGCTAGAGAAATGAAGATAAAGAGGAAGCATGACACCTCAAGTGAGGGGGAGCAACCTCCAACAAAAAGGAGATTGTTTGAAGAAGAAACTGGAATTGGTTCAAGTGGTGAAGGAGTAACTAGAAGTGACACCATAGTGGCCAAAGCATTCCAAGAAGTCTTGAACAATCATGTCAAGGAAATGGAGAAGATGTATAAGTTTTTTGAATCATTTGCTCCAATGGTTCTTGGAAAGTTAGATGGACTGGAGAGTAGGGTAAAGCACATTGAGGAAATATTGATAAGAAATCCTCAAAGTGGTGAAGGGCCTTCTAAAACTCAAGAAGAAAAGGATGATGAGGATGATGAAGAAAACAAGAAGAATAAAGAAGGCAGTAACAGTGACAGTGGAGATGATGATAATGATGATGATCAAGGAAATGGCAAGGAGCAGATCATGGAGTCTCAAGGAAGAGATCAAGAAGTGCAGCAAGCTGAAATCAGTCAAGAAGGAGCCCAAATTGCAAGGGCTGAAATAGCTACTCCATCTAATCTAGCATTTGGCCATGGAAGAGTCAAGCATGTTGCTGTCAAGAAGAAGCCAAGAAAGGACTCTCCATCAACATCCAAAGACTAAGCACATCTTCACTCTTCTCTTCATTTACTGCTTTTATTATTATGAACACTTACCAGTATGTTTTTATGAAATTTCTCTGATTTGCACTTTAAATTTTTGTTTCTGCACTTTATCAATTTTTTTACAGTCTATGTAATAGTCTCTTTTTATGAAGCTCAATGATGAAACCTTAGAGTTGAGAGCTTCCTTTAGTAATTGTTAGTCTCATTTTCATTTACACCAACTTTGATTGATGACAAAAGGGGGAGAAGAAATGATGGCTGCAATGTGCTGATATTTTCTATATGTACCTGCAATATGTGATGCAATATGCAATGTGCTGCAATGTGTATGCTGATATGAGTGTGTATTGTTTTGTGGTATATTTGACTATTTTGGTGCATTTGAAATTTAAAACTGGAAGATTTATTATATGTGAGGATAGAGTTCAAAAGTTTGGACTTGAAGTTCAGATGCAAACCAAAAGTTCAGACACATCCAAACTGTCTTGCCAAAACTGATTTTTCAGTTGTTCAAATTGTTTGAAAATTGTTTCATTCCTCCCTATCATATTTGAACAATGTTAGAAAAGCTTACTTTCAAGAATTAAAGTCTTCATCTCACATATTTTTCAGTTTGGACTTGAAATTTAAAAATTCGGATGCATGTCCTGAAATTCGGATGCATCCATAATTTATTTCCAAAATGTACTCCTTTGTTGTTCAAATTGATTCAAATATGTTTTAATCCCTTCTAATACGTTTGAAAAATCTTAGGAAAGCTTATCTTCAAAAATTACAGCTTTCATTTTACTTATTTTAAAGTTTGGACTTGATGTGTCAAAGTTTGGATGCTTAGTATCTCAAGTTCAAATTTGTTGAAAAATGAGCACAATCTAAGGGGGAGCATTGTTAAACTTTTACAACCTTTAAAACCTCACTTAGAAGTTTTCTAAATGTTTAAATGCTATATCTTCTATCTAGTTGGAAGGAAGGAGGCAAATGTAGGTTGGTTGGGTCATAGGCTCATATTGAGCCTTTTGTATCTCAATGTGCTAAATTGGTTATTTTCTATCATTGACATTAATACTTCTATGTACTACATTGTTTTAATCTATCGCATTTTGCGCCAAAGTTTATCATCATCAAAAAGGGGGAGATTGTTAGCCCTAAGGGCAAATCATGTAGTTTTGATTAATAACAAATATTGATGAGGACTAATATGCTTGTATGTTGTGTGATAGGTTTTGTGAACTAAGAAGTATGAAGTCTCATTGCTTTGAAGCCAAAGTGCAAGAACAACTTCAGTAAAGCAAAGTGATTGAAGTTTGAAGAAGGTTGTTTTCAGATGATCTAAAGGCATTGAAGACTTGAAGTGTAGAGTGTATATACTTAGTAGGTAAATCTCTATGTAAACTCTACACTTGTATGTCTTGGTTATCATTGAATGCATAAGAGAGCATAAAATGAGTCTTATGATCTTAAAAGGCTTTGAATGAATTTTTTGATGAATGTGGTTTTGTGTCCTAAAAGTTTTTAAGTAAACTTTATATGATCAAAGGAATTTGATTTTTGTTTTCAAACTTATATATGTCTAAATAAGTTTTCTATACATACCAAATGTTTTTCAAACTTACTAAAGTTAAATCTCAAATGATTTTACAAAGTTTGAATATGCTTCCAAAAAATTCGGTCATCCGAATTTTGTAGCAAAAGGTTGCTACTGTTCTTCCAGAGAAATTCGAAAGAAGATTCGGACGAATGAAGAAAAATTCGGTCGTCCAAATTTTGGCCTTCAGCATGGTCACTGTTTTTCCTGAGAAATTCGGACAAAGATTCGGGCGCAGCAGAACGAATTCGGTCGTCCAAAAAATTCAAACGCATAATTTGGTCGTCCGAATTTCCCGAAAATAGCCGTTAACTAGCCATTTTATAGCTGTTAAAACTGATTTTCAAATTCTATAAAAGATATAAACGTGTAATCTTTTGTAAGTTTTGAATTCTTGAGAACTCTAATCATTTTAAAGCCTTTTACAAACATTTCTTAAGCTCTCTTATGTCTTGTGCATTCAATTGATCAATCCAAAAGACATCAAAGTGTGAAGGTGCAAGTTTGTGTAAAAATCTACCAACAAGTGGTAACATCTACACACTCTTATCTTTTTATCAAATTGTGTTTTTCTACTAGCTCTTGCAAGGTTATCTTGATAACATAAAACCCTTTAGATAAGGGTGATCCTTGAAGTTGTGATTCAAGGTTGTTTGAGATATAAAACCATTGTGTGTGGTGAGCCTTGTTTGTAAAAGTTACTAGAAGAGGTTGTGAGTGTAAAACCATAGTGTGGTGAGCCTCTCTTGTAATTTGTAAACCTGAGCATATAGTAGATTGATTGAAATCCTTAAGTGTAGGCTTAAGGTAGTGGACGTAGATCTTGAGGATCGAACCACTATAAATTGCTTGTGTTCTTTGATCTTAATTTCTTGTATTGCTGTGCTATAAATTGCTTATAACTTGACTCATATAATCTGTTCTTTGCTTAGACGTATAAAAGGTTTTAATTTGCGAAAATTATCCAAATACCTAATTCACCCCCCCCCCCCCTCTTAAGTATTTCAAGGCTCACCACAAACGGGTTTACACCAACAACCTCTTTTGCAATTCTACAAACAAGGTTCACCCTACCAAATGATTTTATATCGACAAACAACCATGAATCAATATCTTAAGGATCACCCTTACCTAAAGGATTTTATGTTTACAAGAAAACCTTGTAATGAGCAAGTAGAAAACAAGATTAAATAGAGTATGGATGAGATGTTACCACTTCTTGGTAGATGATTACAAAATATAGCACCACTTCACTTTGTTGTCTTTGGAATCTTGAATGATCACTTGTAAGCAAAAGACAAAAGAGAGCTTTGATGTTTTCAAACTGATTTATGAGTGTTAGGATTTCTTAGATATTCAAAAGTTATTGAAAATCTGAAGTTTATGGGTTTTATACAGTTTGAAAATTGCTTTTAACAGTCATAAAACGGCTAGTAACGACTAGTTTCTGAAGTGTTCGGACGACCGAACTTGATCCTCTGCGTTCGAACATTACTGTGACATGTTGTCTGGGAAAGTTCAGACGACCGAACTTTGCCCCTTTCATCCGAACTTGCGTCCGAATTTCTCTGAAAAAATAGTAACCATGTCACAGTTTGGACGTCTGAACTTGTGTCCGAACTGTTCAAACTTTGTCAAAACATTTGAAAATCATCCTCAGTAAGTTTGAAATCATTTTGTACTAAAAGATAAGTCATTTAAAATCTTTTGAACTCAAACACTGTTACCAAAACACTTGATCGCTCATGGTTTTCTTAAAACCTTTTTAAGTTTCGAAAACAATACTTGGTAATCAAAAATTTATTCAAAGCTATTTTAGATTCAAAAGCAAGTTTTGTACTCTCTTATGCATTCAATAGATTCGAAGACACACACAAGTGTAGGGTTTACAAGAATATACCTATTTAGAAAGTGTAAACCTACACTAGAGTCTTTAAAGCCTTCAATCCATAAGACATGCTCTATATTCTTGATCCTTAATCACACTTTAGTTGTCCTCCAAGGCAATAAGAACTCTTTGCTTCTCAGTCCAACAATCCTATCACACAAATAGCATAAGAATTAGTCCTCATCAATAATTGTCATTAATCAAAACTAATCATAACTTCATGATTTGTCCTAGGGCTAACAATCTCCCCCTTTTTGATGATGGCAAACTTTGATGCAAAATGTGATGGATTTAACAATGTAGTACGAAGAAGTATTGATATGAATGATAGATAATAATCAATTTAGCACATTGACATTCACAAGGCTCAATATGAGCCTATGGCCCAACCAACCTCCATTTACCTTCTTCCTTCCAACATCTAGGATAGGATATATAACATTTAAGTATTAAGAAAAGATTCTAAGAGAGGTTTTAAAAGTTGTAAAAGTTTAACAATACTCTCCCATAGATTGTGCTCATTTTCAAAAAATTTAAATTTTAGACTATGAGTCCAAACTACAATAAATCTCATATAATGAAAGTTTAAAGTGAAATAAAGTCTTCCGAAGGTTGTTCAAACATATCAGAGATGATTAAAATAGATTTTGATCACTTTAAACAACAAAAGAGCACTTTTTGGCAACACAATATGAATGCATCCGAATTTCTCAAACATGCATCCAAATTGTTTTTATTTCAAGTCCAAACTGTAAAATATGTGAAATGAAAGCTTTAATTTTTTAAAAGAAGCTTTTTTAAGGTTGTTCAAATATGATATGAAGGATTAAGATAGTTTTCAAACGATTTGAACAACAGAAAAATATTTTTGGCAAAAAAATTTTGATGCGTCCGAACTTTTGGTCTGCATCCGAATTTTAAGTTTGAATTTTTGGCAACAAGTTTGAAAAAGTGATTTTGCATTTTCAAATGAAATGTTGAAGTACTCAAATATGTATGTCCACAATGGCACTTAGTTTAGCTTTGCAAAACCACAAAATTCATGCATTCAATTGTTTTCATAAAGTAATTCAAAATCATAGGTCAAGTTAAGAACTAAGATCAAGATTTCAATCTCAACTTAACCAAATTCCAAAATCTCAAAAAACAACCAAAATCTCACGTATTATAACACATTCAATTTAAATTCCAAATATTTTCACATAACACATTTATTTTACAGCACATAGCTTATTTTGTAGTCATAATTATTTCTCTTCCTTTAGTCACCACTTAAAGATGGGGTTAATGAAAATGAGATAGCAATATCACATATAACTAGGTCCAACAAGAGTAGTAATTAATAGTTTAGCACATTCTTGTAAGTAAACTTCTTCTCCCCTTTTTAACAGCAATTAAGCTTAGGGTGATCAAAGTATCATTAACAAAAGAAGCTCTCAACACTAAGGTTTCATCATTGAGCTTCACAAGCCAAGCTATTACAAAAATTGCAGAAATTAAGGAAAAAATAGGAATTTCATAAACCAAGTAAGAAATAAAACATATAAGTTATACTAAACACAACTAAGTAATTAAAGATGGTAAAGAGATAGGTTTGAAGAGATGCTCAGTCTTGTGATGTTGACGGAGAGGCCTTGCTAAATCCCTTCTTGATTGCCACATGTTTGACCCTTCCTTGGCTGAACGAGATAGTCGATGGCGAGATGATTTCTGCTCTCTCAATTTGGCTTCCTCCTACTTGTGGCTCTTCTTCTACAGCTTCATTTATTTCTCCTTCTCTTGCCACGAATTCATTGTTGCCTCCTTGATCATCATTCCCATTCTCATCTTCATTACCACTGTCATCATCTTCATTCTCTTTTTGATATCCTTCATCATCCTTGTCATCCTTAGCTTGAGACCTAGAGGGTCCTTCACCACTTTGTGCATTTCTCATTAACATCTCCTCTATGTGCTTCACTCTATTCTCCAATCTATCTAATTTTCCAAGAACCACTGGAGCAAAAGATTCAAAGAATTTGTACATTTTCTCCATTTCCTTGATGTGATTGTTCAACGCTTCTTGGAATGCCTTAGCCACTATGGTGTCACCTCTAGTAATCCCTTCACCACTTGGAACTTCTTCAAAGAGTCATGTCTTCTCTTTTTGAGGGAGGTTGCTCCGCCTTACTTGAGGTGTCATGTCTTCTCTTTGTCTTTATTTCTCTAGCTAATGTTTCTTCCTCGTCCTCTTCTTCCTCAACTTCCTCACTTTCTTCAACCTTTTCTCTTTTTGAAGGAGTTTCTGTTTTAGTTCTCCATATGCGATTTTAATCAAAAATCAATTGCATCATTCTAAGAGAGTCATTAGTATATATTTCTTCACTCTTAAATGCATATCCTCTTACGACAAGTTTAACTTGAAAATGATAAAAAATCATCGTTAATAACCTTGCATACGGTAGAGCTTTGGTGGCTAGTTTTCTTGCACTTATCATGTGATTTAATACCATAAATCCAAAGTTTAATTTTTTATGCTCATGCAAGGCCAACATGACCACGATATGCATATTACCAACAGATGACTTATGTCCAAAATTAGGGATAATCATGGTGGTAATCATGTGATGCATAACTCTTCCTCTAGCATCAAATGCTTTAATTTCCCTTTCCCTAATGGACCTAAACTCCCTACCATTTGTGAAAGCCTCTTCAAATCTTTCATTTGTGAAGAGTTCATGAATATAACAATGCTATCCCAGAGAATAATATCTTGTCCCATTATCATCTACTCCACAAATTCTATTCACCAATGCATCATTGAACTCAAAATCCACTTGGGATACTTTAGAAGAATACCATTGCACTACATTATCCCCCACATGTTCAATTCTTTCTTCTTTGAGATTTGCATAAAACTCATATATAAGTGCAGGGTAAAATTCCTCATCAACTACTAACAAATTACTCCATCTAATATCACCAAAAAGAGATAAATAGTTACCCATATTGGAGAGTTTTTCCAAATTCACCTTGTATCTTTTCTTGTTCCATTCTTCAAACTCTGAGGCAGCCTTGATAGAGATGAATTTATCCAATCCAGATGATGCTTGAGGCATCCTTGGTTTGTTTATAATCAGTCCCACCATCTCCTTCATTTGTCTTCCCCTTTCCATTTTCAACATTTGCTCTCTTAGTTCTCACCATGATATTTTTGTTTGCAAGAGAGTGATTTGTAGGAAATGTTTAGGGCTTAGAACTCAAAAATTCAGTGAATTTGATGTGAAGGTGGGGAAATTTCAGAGAAATTTGTGTTTGGACGCAAGAGGGTTATGTGGGTTTTGAGAGAGAAGAGAGTTTGAAGTTAAAAAGTGTGAGAGTTGACCGTTCGGATTCATTTAAAATCGTTGCAACCGCTCAGTTCGAACGACCAAATTTTCAAGTCTACTTCTGAACTTCTCTGTTTCTTCAGTTTCAGAAAATTCGGACAATCGAATTTTCTGTCATGCGTCCGAATCTTTCTGTCCATGACGTCTGAATTTCTCTCAATGCATCCAAATTATGCATCTGAATATTCCATGTTTCTACCATACTCCAACACACACATTAGTAATTGAATTTTGAGATACCTAAGAGCCTTCTTAGGTGACTAAAGAATTTCTCAGCCAAAGGCTTGCTAAATATATCAGCAATTTGATCATTTGTATTCACATATCCCAAGCATATATCTCTTTTAGTTACATGATCACGAATAAAATGATGTTTAAACTCTATATGCTTAGTCCTAGAATGTTGAATGATATTTATGCTTAAATTGATAGCACTAGTATTATCACATAGTATAGGCACACAATTGAATTCTAGACCATAGTCAAGTAGAGTGTGCTTCATCCATAGCACTTGAGCACAACAACTACCGGCAGCGATATATTCAGCCTCAATGGTAGATAAAGACACACATGTTTATTTTTTACTATACCAAGATACAAGACAACTACCAATAAATTGACAATGACCACTAGTACTTTTACACTCAATTTTACATCCGGCAAAATCAGCATCCAATATCTAACAAGATCAAAAGATGAAGATTTTGAAAACCAAAGGCCATAGTCATGTGTATCAATCAAACAACAAAAAATACGTTTAACAGAGATTAAATGAGACTCTTTAGGACAAGATTGAAATCCAGCACATAAGCACACAACAAATATAATATATGTAAGACCTAAGAGGGGGGGGGGGGTGAATTAGGTCTTAGGCTAATTATCAAAAATCATTTGCCTTTTTGCAAATCCTTTGCCGTAATAAAAGCACTTCTTCAAATTCACAAGCTCTAAGTTTATATGTAATTTAATGGTTGAGACAAGATGATCAAATAATAAAACCACAACCAATCAAACAACAACTAAGAACAAACAATAATAACACAAGTATGTAAACAAGTAAAGCTATAAATAAATGAACACACAATTTATAGTGGTTCGATCTTTCCAAGCTCTACATCCACTACCTTGAGTCTACACTCAAGGATTTCAACCAATTCACTTTATGCTTAATCCAAGGAATTACACAAGAGGCTCACCCTTCAATGAGATTTACCACAACAACCTCTTTTCAATCTAATAAACAAGGTCCACCCTTATCACTAAGAGTTTTATGTCACTAGACAACCTAGACCAATCTAATCCAAGGCTCACCCTGACCAATGGGTTTTACACAACAACCTTGATTAATCTAGTCTATGGCTCACCCTCCACAAGGGTTTTAAGTCTCTTAACAACCTTGTATCAATCAGAACAATAATGTAAAGAAAAAGTTTGAATGTTACCAACACTTCTTGGTGAATGAATACAATAGCTAGCACCACTTCACTTCTTGCCTTTGGACATGCATCCGAACTTTCTCCTATGCGTCCGAATATGCGTCTGAACTTTTTTCTGAAAAGTACTGTTCAATGAACAGTAATTGTTCATATGAACAGTGTTACTGCTTACAAAGTTCGGACGACCAAACTTGGCCTTATGCGTTTGAACTTGCGTCTGAATTTCTCTAGAAAAATAGTAATACTATTTATTGAATAGTATTACTGTTAACGTACTGTTCATTAAATAGTAGTTCGGACGTCCAAACTTTTTCTTCTACGTCCGAACTTTTAAAACTTTGTCAAAACATATTCAAATCAATTCAAACAAGTTGCAAAACCTTCTAGCCTATAAGATAAGTCATTAAAAACATTTTAAGTGCAAAAACCATTGATGAAAACTTGATAATTAAGGTAAGTTCAAAACCATTGAAATCATTTAAATCAAGTTTTATGCTCTCAATTGCAACTCATAGATTCCAAGACTTAAGAGTGTAGGGTTTACAAAGTTTACCTATTAAGCACATATAACCTACACTTATGCCTTCAAAGCCTTCAATCAGCTTGAACAAACTCTTCAATCACTTTGACATATTGGAGTTTTTCTTGCATTTTGGCTTCAAGGCAATGAGAATTCATACTTCTTAATCCACAAATCCTATCACACAACATACAAACATATTAGTCCTTATCAATGTTTGTAATTAATCAAAACTAATCATAACTACATGATTTGCCCTTAGGGATAACAATATCTGGTATTCTTGCGGCGAGATAAAGTAAACTTCCAATCATACCTCTATATTCCTTTTCATCAACATTTTTACCTTTCTCATCTTTATCAAGTTTAGTTGATGAGATCATTGAAGTTCCTATCCCTTTTGCTTGACCCATTCCAAATCTTTTCAATAACTCTTTGGTATACTTTGCTTGATTTATGAAAACTCCATCCTTAGTTTGCTTGATTTACAGCCCAAGAAAGAAATTCAGTTCTCCCATCATTCTCATTTCAAATTCATTTTGCATTGATTTGGCAAACTTTTCACAAAGAGATGTATTAGGAGCACAAAAAATAATGTCATCCACATAAATTTGCACAAGTAAAATATCATTATTGCTAGAGGTTTTTATAAACAGTGTTGTGTCCACTTTTCCTTTTGAAAATCCTTTTGAAAGAAGAAATTCACTTCGTCTTTCATACCAAGCTCTAGGAGCTTGTTTCAATCCATATAAAGCCTTAGTTAGCTTGAAAACATGATTAGGAAACTTTTCATGAATAAAACTGGGTGGTTGTTCTACATAAATCTCTTCCTCAATAAAACCATTTAGAAATGCACTTTTGACATTCATTTGAAATAGTTTAAAACCTTTAAAACATGCAAAAGCTAAAAGTATTCTTATGGATTCAAGTCTAGCTACCGGAGCAAAAGTTTCATCATAATCAATGCCTTCTTCTTGATTGAATCCTTGGGCAACAAGTCTAGCCTTATTTCTAACAACTTCTCCTAGTTCATTTAATTTATTTCTAAAAACCCATTTTGTACCAATAATGGAATGATCATGAGGTCTTGGGACAAGAGTCCAAACTTTATTTCTTTCAAATTGATTTAGCTCCTCTTGCATAGCAATAATCCAAAAATCACCATACAAAGCATCATCAATGTTTTTAGGCTCAATATGAGATAAAAGAGCAAAATTGTCAATAAAGTACCGCCTTGTTTTAACTCCTTGGGAGACATCACCAATGATTTTCTCCTTAGGGTGGCCTCTTACATATCTTAAATCTTTTAGAAGCTCTTGGTCACTACTAGGTTGGCCGTTTTGTTCTTGCTCTACTATTTCTTCTTCCTTGGCATGTTCTTCCAAAGTTGGTGCTTGATGATGAGTTTGATTATCAACCATTGAGGTACCTACATCATCTTCATTTCTTCTTTCAAGATAAATGTTAGATTCATCAAAGGTCACATGAATGGTTTCCTCAACACATAATGTTCTTTTTGAAATACCTAAGAGGGGGCGTGAATTAGGTATTTGGCTTATTTTCGCAAACAAAAACCTTTTATTAGTCTAATCAAAGAACAGATTATATGTATCAAGTTAAAGACAGTTGATAACAAAGCAATAAAGGAATGTAAGAGCAAAGAACTCAAGCAATTTATAGTGGTTCGATCGTCAAGATCTACGTCCACTACCTTAAGCCTACACTTAAGGATTTCAATCAATCTACTATATGCTCAAGTTCACAAATTACATGAGAGGCTCACCATACAATAGTTTTACACTTACAACCTCTTCTAGTAACTTTTACAACCAAGGCTCACCACACAATGGTTTTATATCTACAAACAACCTTGAATCACAACTTCAAGGATCACCCTTACCTAAAGGGTTTTATGTTATCAAGATAACCTTGCAAGAGCTAGTAGAAAGCGCAATTTGATAAGTAGAGAAGAGTGTGTAGATGTTACCACTTGTTGGTAGATGTTTTCCACAAAATTGCACCTTCACACTTTGATGTCTTTGGATTGATCAATGAATGCACAAGACACAAGAGAGCTCACAAAATGTTTGCTAAAGGCTTTGGAATGCTTAGAGTTCACTTAGATTCAAAAACTTACAAAAGATTTCAAGTTTCTAGCTTTTATAGAATTTGAAAATCAATTTTAACAGCCATAAAATGACTAGTTTCAGAAAATTTGGATGACCGAATTTTGCATCCGAATTTTTCGGATGTTGCTGTTGCACATTCTGGAAAAATTCGGACGACCGAATTTTTTTCACTGCGTCCAAATCTTCGTCCAAATTTCTCTGGAAAAACAGTAACCGTGCTAAAGATAGAAAATTCGGACGATCAAATTTTTCTTCGTGTGTCCGAATCTTCATCGGAATTTCTCTGGAAAAGCAGTAACCATTTTTGCTACAAAAATCGGACGATCGAATTTTTTGGAAGCATTTTCAAACTTTGTAAAATCATTTGAGACTTAACTTCAATAAGTTTGAAAACATTTTATATGTATAGATAACTTATTTAGACATATATAAGCTTGAAAACCATAATCAAATTTCTTTGATCATGCAAAGTTTACTCAAAATCTTTTAAGATACAAAACCACATTCATCAAAAAGTTCATTCCAAGCCATTTAAAATTAGGAAACTTATTTTATACTCTCTTATACATTCAATAGACTCCAAGACATACAAGCGTAGAGTTTACATAGAGATTTACCTATTTAGCATATATACTCTACACTTCAAGTCTTCAATGCCTTTAGATCATCTTTGAACAACCTTCTTCAAACTTTAATCACTTTTGGCTTATTAAAGTTGTTCTTGCACTTTGGCTTGAAGGTAATGAGACTACATACTTCTTAGATCACCAATCCTATCACACAATATATAAACATATTAGTCCTCATCAATATTTGTCATTAATCAAAACTATATGATTTGCCCTTAGGGCTAACACTTTTGTTATAAACTCTATAGGTCTTTTTATTTGATGAATAACCAAGAAATATGCCTTCATCTGATTTTCTATCAAAATTTTCTAGATTGTCATGAGTATTTAAGATAAAGCACTTACAACCAAATACCTTAAAATAAACTATTGAGGGAGTTTTGTCAAATAGAAATTCAAAAGGTGTTTTTCGTAGAAAAGGTCTTAAAAGAACTCTATACATTACATAGCAAGCAGTATTTACAACTTCAGCCCAAAAATATTTTAGCAAACGAGTTTTCATAAAGCATTGATCTAGCCATCTCTTGTAAAGTTATATTTTTCATTTCAACAACACCATTTTGTTGGGGGTGTTTTGGCAATTGAAAAATTATGAGTAATACCATATTCATCACAAAATTTTGTAAAGTCTTGATTACAAAATTCTCTTCCATTATCACTTCTAATGGAAATCAATTTGCACTCAAGGGAGATTCGGACCTTTTTGAAAAGTTTTACAAATTCATGAAAAACTTCATCCTTTTGAGCTAGAAAGATCACCCATGTAAATATTAAAAAAATCATCAACAATCACATATGCATACTTCTTACCACCAAGACTAGTGGTCCTAATTGGTCCAAACAAATTCATATGAACAAATTCAAGAGGTTTTGATGTAGAAAACATTTCCTTTGGTTTAAAAGATATTTTTGATTGTTTTCCATATTGACAAGCATCACAAATATGAGTATTATCAAAATGCATTTTAGGTAGTCCTCTAACAAATTCTTGTACGGAAAGTTTGTTCAACAAGTCCATGCTCACATGACCTAATCTCCTATGCCATAGATATCTATCATTATCATGAATGGCAAGACATTTAATATCATTTGCAACAAGTTCATAAAGATATAGTACATAAACATTCCCAACTCTATTTGTAACAAAAATAGTTTTTCTACTTATACTATCAAGGATAGTACAAGTGTCACATTTAAATTCAACTTTACAACCATTATCACATAATTGGCTAATACTAAGTAGATTATACTTGAAACCATCAATGAGTAATACTTGCTTAATAAGAGGGAAAGAACCTTTACCAAAATTACCAATTCCAAGTATTCTTCCCTTCTTCTTATCACCAAAAGTAACAAAACCTTCACTTGTTGCTTGAAGTTCACTAACAAGTGAGGCATTTCCTGTCATGTGTCTTGAACAGCTACTGTCAAGAAACCACTCAGTGGTGCTTGATCTTGGAGCAAAACGAACCTACACCAAATTTGAGAAAGTGACTTTTGGTACCCATATTTTCTTGGGTCCAAGGGGGTTAGTGATAATTCCTTTAACTCTCCAAATAGTTTTAACACCATTTTCTATTTTTCTCTTCACATAACATTTTGAAACTTTGTGTCCATGTTTACCACAATGTGTGCAACATATATGAGGCATTGAAATAGAAGTGGCTTTAGCTAAGAAAGTTTTACATTTTGGAACATTATTTTCATGAATATAGCCAAGACCATTTTTCATACTAGAAGGTCTTTGAGATCCAAGTAGTTTTTTAGATTTTCTTTTCCATTTGTGAATTTTTCAATGCATAAATTAAGGTCATTAACTTTCTTTCTCAATATTTCATGATCACTAAGCATTGTTTCTAGAGAAATGATTTTAGTGCAAAGATCTTTATTTTCAAGAGAAATGTTTTGTAAAGCTACATTTACAATTTCCTTTTCAATTTTCAAACAATTAATAGACTCAAGAAGTTTTCCATTTTCAAAACATAACTTTGAATTCTCATTTAATAACTCATTAATTTTTGTTTTCATTTCCTTATTCCTTTTTGAGGCCTTTTTCAATTCTTCATACATCTCAACAAGTAAATCACTAGGATCAATATCATAATCACAATAAGTGGAAATTGAAAGAGTAGATTGTACCTCATCATCAATTGCCATAAAGCATATGTTGGCTTTTCCTTCACTGTCATCTTCACTTTCTTGTTGATCCCAAGTGCCAGTAGTCCCTTTCCCTTCTTGATAGATTTCTTTTTGAGTTTGTTGTCTCTTTCCCTTTCAAAAATTTTAGGACAATTGGCAACGAGATGTTTGGTGCTTTTGCATTCAAAGCATTGGGATTTGAATGATGATGACTGTCCACTTTTCTTGAGTGGCCTTTTTCCTTTCTTGAGAAATTCCTTTTTATAGAATCTCTTGAATTTTCTTACTGCCATAGCCATCCTCTCATCTTCACTATTTCCATCTTTTTCACTTGATGATATCTCTTGTTCACTAGGATGGTTGAAGGATTTATATACAACTCCTTTTCTTCCCTTCTCTTCATCTTCAATATCATTCAATCTTTTGACCTTCATCTCATGTGTAAGCAGTGATCCAATGAGCTCTTCAAGTGGAAGAGTTTTCAAGTCTTTTGATTCCTCAATAGCAAGAGTCTTCAGTTGCCAAGATTTTGGTAGAGTATCCAATATCTTTCTGTTTTGTTCTCAAATTGTGTAGTTCTTCCCATTAGCTTTTAGACCATTAGAAATGTTAGTAAATTTTGTAAACATATCACTAATATTCTCACCTTACTTCATGGTGAATGGTGAATAGTTCATAGTTTCTTACTAGCATAGCAAGCTTTGACTCCTTTACTTGGTTTATTCCTTCATGTGTTACTTGGAGTAGTCTCCACATAACATGAGCGATGTCACATCCACTAACTCGATTGTATTCAGTCACATCTAGTGCACAACACAAAATATTCATGGCTTAGTAATTCAATGTCATTTTCTTCGAATCACTCTCATCAAATTCGTCTATAGGTTATGGCTCCATAGTAACTCCATCAGCTATCATTTTCATTGGTATATAAGGACCTTTCTTAACAATATTCTACAAATCAAAGTTAATAGAACAAATATATATTTTAACTCTAGATTTCCAAAATGTGTAATTTGTTCCATCAAACAAAGGTGGTCTATTTGTAGAAGATCCTTCCAAATAAGGTAAGTTTGAAACATTAGCCATAAGATCTTAACTTCTAGGTTGTAAAACCACACAAAGAAGCCCTTGCTCTGTTACCAATTGAAAGACCTAAGAGGGAGGGAGGGGTGAATGGGGTGAATTTTGTCTTTGGCTAATTTTTGAAAACTATTCCCTTCTTATGAAATGAGTTTGGACACGTTATATTCACTTGTATCAATGAGAAAATAATGAATTCAATGACAAAGTAGTAAACAATTTAAGAGCAGTGAATACAAGCAATTTATAGTGGTTCGATCTCTTCAAGATCTACATCCACTACCTTGAGCCTACACTCAAGGATTTCAACCAATCTACTATATGCTCAAATTCAATCAATTACACAAGAGGCTCACCACAAACGGTTTTACACCAACAACCTCTTTTGCAATTCTACAAACAAGGTCCACCTTACCAAAGACTAAATGATTTTATGTTTTCAAGAAAACCTTGTAATGAGCAAGTAGAAAACAAGGTTAAATAGAGTATGGATGAAATGTTACCACTTCTTGGTAGATGATTACACAATATAGCAACACTTCACTTTGTTGTCTTTGCAATCTTGAATGATCACTTGTAAGCACAAGAAAAATGAGAACTTTGATGTTTTCAAAATGATTTAGGGGTGTTAAGATTTCTTATATATTCAAAAGTTATTAAAAATCTGAAGTTTATGGCTTTTATAGAGTTTGAAAATTAGTTTTAACAGTCATAAAACGGGTAGTAACGGCTAATTTCTAAGGAGTTCGGACGACCGAACTTGATCCTCTGCGTCCGAACTTTCGTCCGAACATTACTGTGACATGTTGTTTGGGAAAGTTCAGACGACCGAACTTTGCGCCTTGCATCCGAACTTGCATCTGAATTTCTCTGAAAAAACAATAACCATGTCACAATTTGGATGTCCGAACTTGAGTCCGAACTGTTCAAACTTTGTAAAAATATTTGAAAATCATCCTCAATAAGTTTGAAATCATTTTGTACTAAAAGATAAGTCATTTAAAATCTCAAACACCATTACCAAAGCACTTGATCACTCATGGTTTTCTTAAAACATTTTTAAGTTTTGAAAACAATAATTGGTAATCAAAAATTTATTCAAAGCCAATTAGGATTCAAAAGCAAGTTTTGTGCTCTCTTATGTATTTAATAGATTTCAAGACACACAAGTGTAGGGTTTACAAGAATATACCTATTTAGCAAGTGTAAGCCCACACTAGAGTCTTTAAAGCCTTCAATCCATAGGGTATTCTCTATATTCTTGATCCTTGATTACACTTGAGTTGTCCTTAGCACTTTTAGCTCCAAGGCAATAAGAACTCCTTGCTTCTCAATCCAAGGATCCTATCACACAAATAGCATAAGAATTAGTCCTCATCAATGTTTGTCATTAATCAAAACTAATCATAACTCCATGATTTGCCCTTAGGGCTAACATTAACCCTTGTTAGTATATACTAATATATGTCATTATGGTTTTCTAGTAACGTTGAATAGTAAAGTTAGATTTATTTCTCAAATTTTCATTGAAGGGACATCTATTATTATGAAAACTTCTTTTAAGTTTTATGGAAGGATTCTGTCGGAGTATTCATGACATTGTAACTCATTTTGATATAGAGTTACTTTTAATAGATATGAAAAAAAGGTTTGAAATGAATACTATATAATGGAGAGGTATACATGTGCATGTATAATGGTTTTTTCATAAATTTTGATGATACATGTTGTAAAATAATAAAAATCTTTATATGACTGAAATTGCTTCTTCTAATGGTATATCTAAAGTTACAATGTTATTTCTTTATTTTTTATTTTGAAGTATATCATTGTTAATTTATAGACCTCAAGGTCAGTGGGAGCAAATAAAGTTTCGAATTCTCATATGTAGATATTTATTTTGTAAAATATTCTAAAAGGATGTATGTGACTTTTGAGTAATTTTATATTTTGAATACCAAATGAAGAGGTCTTAATTGGAGTCTCTTATATTATTTGCATAGAGCTTCATAAAGGTTTGTAAGGAACATTTTATCAATGTTCTTGTGACCTAAATTATAGTATTCTCTTAAAGTCATATAAAATGCTATTTATTACTCATACTTCTCACATTTAAGATGATTATTAGTTTGTTATAATATATTGAAATAAAGGTAAATCTAAAGATGTTATGACGATATCATAGGCATATAATTTAGCATATTGTTTGTTGATTTTACTTTTAGCCAAATTTATGTTATTCAACTTTATTATTCATTTTGAACAATTTATTTTGATAGTTAAATAAGCAACTCGACATAAAGTTTCTTTATTAATTTGAAGCAAATAGCTATTGAGTATATTGTTATAGAGTTTTCAATTCTTTTACTACATTTGGAA
This sequence comes from Rauvolfia tetraphylla, assembly GCA_030512225.1. Lineage (NCBI taxonomy): Eukaryota > Viridiplantae > Streptophyta > Magnoliopsida > Gentianales > Apocynaceae > Rauvolfia > Rauvolfia tetraphylla. The sequence goes on from JAJQKT010000048.1 coordinate 2,152,669, forward strand.
AGAATATCAAACTAATCTACAAAAATATAATTGAAGTTTTTTTATTTATATGTTCATGTTCTATTAAAACATAAGTACTATAGTTAAATGTACAACATATGAGATATTTAAAAAAATTTAAAAAAATTTAAAGTATATAATTTATTTATTTAATATGTTTAAAAAAACAAATAACAAACATTTTATTGCTTTCCTTCAATCTCAAAAAAAAAAAATTATTTTCCTTCAACATTCAATTGAACAATTTAAACATGAATGTAATCTGTCTAGAATTACATTATTCAGATTCACTTTCATAAAATTTAAATCCTTAACATTACTTTTTTTTTTCACCAATCAAATGATGGCGTAGAGTTTTTTTTTTCTTTTTTATATAACTTCTATATTAAAAAAAATAACATCTATTAGTTTAACAATAATATTAAGAAAAAATGTGATAGATAGAAGATTTGGACTCTACGTATAGCAGAGGATATGTAGGATTATTCATTCATAATGCCTAACGTTTTTCATCATAGTACAAACGCAGAGGATATGTATAACACATGACTTGAGAACGTCACCAACGATTAACTTTCTAAATTTACCATAAAAAACTTTACACCCCGTACCTATCAAAATATTACTTTTGCAAACTACTCGGTCTTTGTGGAAGGAACAAGGACGCTTTCCGGGTAAAGAAATCTCTGCGCGCCCGTGTAATCTGCCAACTTCTTACTCTGAGCCTCGGCTGATGAAGACACGAGACTTGTAATGTAACCCACTCGATTGCCTCAGGGAACAGCACCTTCCAAAAGAATGTCGTCCTAAACCACACCGGCTCCGTCACATACCGCTGTCCCCAGCAAGCGCTATACTTCCTACCCTTGCCACAGGTATTATACCCATTTGGACCTATTTCGCAAGACCATAAATGCTGAAAACACTCATCAAATGTAATTTTATGAGTTTTTTTTTTGAGGTAAAAGTACTCAGGATCGAATAAACTTTAGAAACACACAAATATGAGAGAAAATTTCTTTGTATATCAACAGAATAGAATTTACAAAAACTTTAAAAAACTATCCATTCTCTGAGGATTAATTCCTCTAATGGGAATTCTGATTACAACTCATCAAGAAAAGCCTTCTATTTATAGCAGAAAATGAGGTAGATGATTGGTGGCCAAATTTCAAGGTTGATGGCTGGCCGGTGCAATCTTCAAGCTTCAACAATGTTGGTTGGATATTCAATAATTCTCCCTCTCCAGTCACATCTAAAACAAGTTTCATCTAATAGCAATTCCAGTTATGTCTCTGCATAGCTCTAGCTTGTCTCGTGTAACTACTTTTGTAAACATGTCTGCTGCATTCTCCTTCGTGTGGATCTTCACTAGTCTCAATAATTGTTTCTCAATTACTTCACGTATCCAATGATAACGAATATCAATATGTTTTGTGCGAGAATGGTACATGGAGTTCTTGCTCAAATCCAGAGCACTCTAACTGTCACAATATACCTTGTAATCAGCTTGCTTAATCCCAAGTTCTTGAAGAAAACGCTTTAACCACAACATCTCTTTGCCAGCTTATGAGGCTGCAATATACTCAGCTTCAATTGTGGATAAAGTAACACACTCTTGCAATCTTGACTGCCATGAGATAGCTCCTCCTGCAAAAGTATAGAGAAAACTTGATGTGCATTTTCTCCCATCAAGATCACCGGCTATATTTGTATCTGTATAGCCCTCCAAGATTGGATAAGCACCCATTAAACAAAGATTCCTTTTGGTAGTACCCTTGAGATACTTGAGAATCCACTTTACTACCTCCCAATGCTTCTTCTTAGAGTTGGAGAGAAAACGACTTACCACTCCCATTGCGTGAGCAATATCGGGCCTTGTACACACCATTGCATACATTAGACTCCCAAACGGCTGAAGAATATGGTACTGATGGCATCTCTCCAATCTCTTCCTTGGATGAGGGTCATGCACTTTTATCCAAGTTGAAATGATTTGCAAGTGGAATACTAATTGGTTGGGCATTGTTCATATTGAATCTTTCTAGCACTCGTTCAATATACTTCTCTTGTGATAGCCATAACATTCGGTTGTTTCTGTCTCGAACAATGTCCATACCTAAAATCTGTCGAGCTTGTCCTAAGTCTTTCATGTCAAATGACTTAGATAATTCTTTCTCCAGCTGATTGATCTTCATTACATCTTGTCCCATGATCAACATGTCGTCTACATATAGTAAAAGAGTAATGAAATTCCCATCTGGAAATCTTTGAATACACACACACTTGTCTGCAACAGTTTTCTTATACCCTTGTCTCACCATGCAAGTGTCAAACTTCTTATACCACTGTCTTGGTGCTTGCTTGAATCTGTATAAGCTTTTCTTTAGCTTACAAACGAGGTTATCACCTGAAATCTCAAATCCTTATGGCTGCTCCATGTAGATTTCTTCTTTTAGATCTCTATGAAGAAAAGCTATCTTCATGTCCATCTGTTCAAGCTCCAAGTTCATACTTGCAACCAAGCCAAGTATAACTCTTATAGATGTCATTTTGACAACTGGTGAAAAATTTTCATCAAAGTCAATTCCTTTCTTCTGCTGGAATCCTTTGATGACTAATCGAGCTTTGTATTTCACCACCATTCCGTTGCCATCTTTCTTTAGCCTGAACACCCATTTATTTCGTAATGCCTTCTTCCCTTTTAGAATTTTGACGATCTCATAAGTTTGATTTTTATGCAGAGATTCCATCTCTTCATGCATTGCAAGCAGCCATTTTTCTTTGTCCTTATGAGATATTGCTTCTTGAAAACTCTCCGGTACTCCATCTTCAGTGAGCAAGAGATATTCAGAATCTGAATACCTTGAAGAAGGAATCTATCCTCATTCAGATCTTTGAACATTTGGAGCGGTTTGAGAAGATTCATCATCATCTTGGCCTTGTGATGGTTCCGAAACTTCTAGAGATGTGGGTTGAGTCTCCCCTTGCTCAACACCTTCTTCTTCCTCCTCTTCATCTGCATCTGGCATGTCTTCTACCATTGCCTTATTATTGATCACAGATGGTACTAGTCCTTCATCTGAGAATTGAGTGTCAACACTTGACTTCTGAGATGTTACGGGCTTTCCAATATCTTCTCTTGTCTGGTTTTCATGAAATACGATATCCCTGCTTCTGATCACCTTCCTCTCCTTTGGATCCCATAATATGTATCCAAATTCTTAATCTCCATAGCTAATGAAAATACATGGAGTAGTCCTCGCATCAAACTTTTGTCTTAGCTCACTGGATATATGTGCATACACTAAACATCCAAATACTCTCAAGTGTGAGTATGTTGGATCCTTTCCAGACCACAGTTTCTCCGAAACGTCAAAATTTTGTGGTGCTGATGGTGATCTGTTGATCAAGTAGCATGCAGCCCTTACTGTTTCACCCCATAATGGCTTTGGCAACATTGCCTTGATCATCATGCTTCTGACTCTGTCCATAATGGTACGATTCATCCACTCAGCTACACCATTATGTTGTGGGGTGCGGGAAACTATCTTCTCATGTCTAATGCCATAACTCTTACAGTAGGGTTTGAACATCCTGGAAGTATACTCATCCCCATTATCTGTTCGAAGACACTTCAATTGGTTTCCTGTTTCATGATCCACCATAGTATGAAATTGCTTGAAGTAGTCCAGATCCTGGTCCTTCTATCTAAGGAAATATACCCATACTTTCCGAGAAGCATCATCAATAAAAGATAGGAAATATCTATTATCTCCTAATGAATCAACTAGCTCTGATTTTCTTGTTGAGGAAATATTAAAGGAGATTTGATGTTGCTTGCCAAATAAACAATGACACAAGGATTAATGGTAGCATCCTTGTCAATGTTGATAAGTTTTTTCTCATTTAGAGAAGATAACCCTTTCTGACTGATGTGTCCTAGTCTCTCATGCTACAAATTGTGAGAATTCTCCTTCTTTACAATATTGAGGCTTCCTGTACATATCTTTACATGAGTCTTGTACAACGTACCGCAAATGAGTCCTCGAGCGACTATCAAAGCGCAATTTGACAACTTCCACTTGCCTTTGCTCAAATGGTTATCATAACCCTGTTTGTCAAGAGCTATATCTGGAAGAAGATTAAGTTGAAGATCAGGTACATGCCAAACATCCTTCAGTGTAATGGTGCTCCCAATGTTTGTCTTGATCTGGACGTCACCAATTCTTACAATTCGTGAGGAAGTGGAATTTTCCATCTCCACAGTTCCAAAGTCTTTAGCTTGGTATGTTGTGAAGTAGTTCTTGTGAGGAGTCACGTGGTAGGATGATGTAGTATCGACCACCTATTCCGAATCTTTTCTTGAGACACGAACGCATACATCGTCAAGAATAAAACAAAATGCTATGTCACCAGGAATAATGACTAGCATTTCTCCACCCTTGTTTTTCGACTCAGAACTGCTTTTGCCTTGCTCCTCGAGTGATTTGTAGCAGTTCTTCTTCATGTGACCCTTAATGTCACAATGATGGCATGTGTAGGTTGGTTTCTTGCTATCAGCAGATTTGCCTCTATTTTTGCCTCTACTTCTACCTCTACCTCTGCCTCTACCACCTCGTTGTTGCTTCCCATGTTGTCTTCCTCGGTTCTCCGATATAAGAGTATGAGTCTGATCCGTGCCCATGTCCATTGTTCTGGCCTCCTCATTGAACAGGGCATCTTGTACCATAGGCATGGTAATTGCCATTTGGGGCTGAGTTGCTAAGGGATACTACAAGTGTTTCCCAACTATTGGGTAGAGAACTGAGTAGAAGGAGTGTCTGAATCTCATCTATAAGTGGCATCTCAACAGAAGACAATTAATTTATCAGGTTTTGAAACTTACTGCTGTGTTATGCAACTGAAGTTCTATCCTTGAGCTTCAAGTTTACTAATCGCCTCATCAATAGGGCCTTATTCCGAGCATTTTTTGCCTGATACGTATCTTCGAGCTTCTTCCAAAGAACATATGCCTCTGTTTCCTGCGCAACATGGTGGAAGACACTATTATCAATCCACTGCCGGATTTGACCAATAGATTTCCGGTTCATCTTCTCCCAATCCATCTTCTTATATTCATCAGGCTTGACACCTTCAATTCAATGGGATCATAGAGGTCTTTACAGCTGAGGAGATCTTCCATCTGAGGTTTTCACAAAGTGTAATTGTTGGCCGTAAGTTTAATCATTGCACCAAATAATTCATCTATTTTAACTTAAAAACGAAGTTGAATTATGAAAAATAAATCTCACTGTTGAGTCAAAAATGGTGAATTTGATTCTTCAATTATCCAATTCCCACTTTGGGTAATTTTATAATTTTAGAAAATTTTAAAAGCAAATTTTAATTTTAAAATACTTTAGGGGCTAATGTGTAATTTTATAAAAATGCCAACATTTTCTGAATAACCGCCACGTGGTACTGACTTGGTCATGATGTGGCAGATGATTGGTTGTTGGCTTGACAGATGACTCTGCTGATGCGGCAACAACTACGCTGACATGGATGATGACTCGTCAATGACTGGATGCTGACTAGACATCTTCTTCCTCAGGGTGCCTGGATGCAGCAAAAACTGCAAAAATTTAGAGAAATAGAGCAATCTTATTTTTGCTTTTGTGATCTCTCTATACCTCAGTTTTAGCTTCTAAAAATTGCGTTGTGCTCCTCTTGGCACAAGGAATCGAATGGTATGCGCAAAATCACGATTTGAATAAGTTGAAAATTCTAAAAATTTTCCGGTGGCTCCTCCAGTGAGCTTAAAACCTGGATCTGATACCACTTGTTGAGGTAAAAATACTCAGGATCGAATAACGTTTAGAAACACACAAATATGAGAGAAAATTTCTTACTATTTCAACATAATAGAATTTACAAAAACTCTCAAAAACTATCTACTCTCTGAGGATTAATTCCTCTACTGGGAATTATGATTACAACTTATCAGGAAAAGCCTTCTATTTATAGCAAAAAATGAGGTAGGTGATTGGTGGCCAAATTTTAAAGTTGATGGTTGGTCGGTACAATCTTCAAACTTCAACAATTGTGGCTTCAAGCTTCAACAATGGTGGCTTTCAAGCTTCAACAATGGTACCTTCAAACTTCAACAATGGTGGCTTTCCAGCTTCAACAATTGTGGCTGGATATTCACCATTTTTAACGATACATATATTTGTTTTTCATTGATAAATATTTCATTGGTAAATATATAATCTGGTGCAAATAAATTAATATCCTACCAAAATAAAACTTTATAATATTCCTAGTTTTCTTTTTTAGGGGATCATTTCTGAACTCTATATGACATTCCTTTTTTTTGGGTGGGGGGGGGGGGGGAGGAGGGGGGGACATTTCTGTTCATGAAAACGGAGAGGGTGTATTTAAGCAAAGTTTCTTTCCGGGTGTATTGAAATGAAGAAATAAATTTCGTTCTAAAAATCAATAGAAGATTATTTACTTTAACTTGTCCTCCACTCTTACAAACAATTCATCATTTCAAAAATATAATCAAAACAAACTCCAAATGCTATCTAATCCCATCCAAATTGTTTGAAAGTACTAATATTTTGAAAGAAAAAAAAGCAGTGGATGAAGAGAATAAGCACTCACGTCCCTCATCTCTTGATTAACTTCCATGGTTTCAGCCTTGCCAATATATTTTCCTTGGGTAAGTTCAGATTCTACGAAGCCAGGGGTTACCAGAGTAATACCGATATCTGACCTGAATTCAATCCTCAATGTCTCAAAAATTGTGCAAGAGCTGCTTTGCTAGCCTGAGAACATAAATAATTTTTTGTTAAAGAAATATTGTTCGTCACCCCCTCCCTCAACTCCCTCGCACCTCAGAGAAAATAAATAAATAAATAAATAGAGGAAGATGAGGAGATGCAGATGAAAACTCATACTCGGTGCAAGTAACCAAGATGCAGATGAAGATAGCACAACGACACGCGCTTTGGTGTTTCTAAGATAAGGAACAGAAAATCTTGTCACGTACACTGTGCCCCACAAATTAACGTCCTGGAAAGGTAAGACGAACACGTATATGTTTAACTTTTGTGTAAAAAATGTGAAATACAGAATAGAAGAATTTTTGTTTTTTAGCAAGGCCTATTCTCAAGTTGTTTGTAACTTTTTCAGTCACATGCTGTTTTGAGAAAGTACCCTGACATGCTTTTCAGAATAAAGTTCACTTGAAACAGTTATAAAAGAAATGGAAACATGACCAGTAAATGGTACGTAAAATATTTTTGTCATTTTTATATGTAGTTTTTATTTAATTATATATAGTGTAAAAAATATTCATTTTTTAAAATATCTCTCTCTCTCCTCTTGAAACTTTCTCAACCTATACATATAAAAAATCACATTTTTCATTAAAAACAGACAAATTTAATCGCAACAAGGCAATGAATAAGGATTCCATGAAGGATTCTCTTGAATTTGATGTAAAAATATGTTAAATTATAATTAAATTGATATTTGTATCGATTATCTAAAAATTTGGTCACTTTCACCACATAGTGGCGCAACTTGCAATGTAGTTGTGCCAAAAAGTGGTAAAATTAATCCAGAAATTTTGCCACATGCTGGTAAAATTTGTCAAAAATTTTCGTTAGCTTCTAGAGAAAATTTTTCTTAAATTTCACAAATTGCAGTGTAAAATTTCGCCACGTATCGGCAAAAATTGTGGTATAATTTTGCCAGGAGGTGGCGAAATTTTACCACAAATTTCGCTGACTCCTGGCGAAACTGTACCAAGAATTTTACCAGAATCTGGCAAAAATTATGGTCCAGTTTCGCTAGTAGCTGGCGAAATTTGTCCAGGCTTGTGCAAATTTTATATTGTTTTTGAAATCTGAAGTAATCTCTTATTTAATTGTGTTATTATATTTTTTATAATTTGTAATTATATTATACGGTACACTACTTGTCGTAAGTAGTGAAGTTGTTATGGTATTCATTTTTAAAAAATAGTTGAAACACACGTAACACAATATCTCACATTAGACAAGTATGATGTATGAATTGGAGGAACACCGAAAGGGGCGAAAGGCGAAATTTCATCGAGCGCTGTACAGGGATGGCCCTGGTTCATCATCGTCATCAGATTAGTTTAAAGAATTCTTGGATCTTGATAAAGTCGAGGATCTAAGTCGTTTTTTGGGAACGCAAGATATATTTTCCAATAAGGAGGAGTTAGTACAGTGGACGAAGGCGGTAGCATTACAAGTGAGGACTTTGTTTATAATTGCTCGTTCTAGAAAAGGCGATGGAACAGGCAAAGGATTTGTCTAGCTTAGGTATGAGAGGGGTGGAGCATACCGAAAATGCTTTTCTGTTTTGAATGATAGAGCAGCACCAGAGGCGCGGTCTAAGGAAAGAAAGCCCAAGGGAACAAAAAAATTTCACTGTCCGCTGAAACTAACGGGTAGAGAGCATTAGAGGGAGCGTGGAGTCTTGCGGTAATATGCGGCAAGCACAACCACGAGCTCTAATGACAGAGCAGGAGTTCAAGATCACGGAAGAAATGAGCAAATGTCACGTTCAACCCAAACATATTTTAGATAATTTGAAACGGGATGACTCGAGAACAGTTGTTAGGTATGTGTGCTCATTTCTAAAAAATAATGTTCCTTAATTGTACGTTTATGTTATCCCTAAGGGCAAATCATGTAGTTATGATTAGTTTTGAATGATGGCAAACATTGATGAGTACTAATGTGCTTGTATGTTGAGTGATAGGATTGATAGATTGAGAAGCATGAAGTCTTATTTCCTTGGAGTCACAATGCAAGAACAACTCAACTATGCCAAAGGTGATTGAAGATTGAAGAGTATGTTCAAGATGATTGAAGGCATTAAAGACTTAGAGTGTAGAGTTCTTATACTAAATAGGTATATTTTTCTGTAAACTCTATACTTGTATGTCTTGGAATCAGTTGAATGCATGAGAGAGCACAAAACTTGTTTTGGAAATGGTTTTCAATAAACTTTGTGATAACAAGTATGTTTTTGAAATCTCAAATGATCTTAAGAAGATTTTGTATGATCAAAATGTTTTGGTAACAATTTTTGTGTTTAAATGTGCTTAAATGATGTGTCCATTCATGCAAAACGTTTTCAATGTTATTAACAATGATTTTCAAAAGATTTGACAAAATTTGATAAGTTTGATGCAAGTTTGGTCGTCCAAAATTCGGAAATGGTTACTGTGCTTCCAGAGAAGTTCGGACGCAAGTTCGGACGCATGGAGAAAAGTTCGGACGTCCAAACTTTCTCTGATAGCATGGTCACTGTTTTTCCAGGGAATTTCAAACGCAAGTTCGGACGCATAAGGAAATGTTCGGACGTCCAAACTTTTCCAGACAGCTTGGCACAGTAAAGATCGGACGCAAGTGCGAACGCATGGCAGAAAGTTCGGACTTCCGAACTTCTCTGAAACTAGCCGTTTTATAGTTGTTGAATTTGATTTTTCAAATCTATAAAAGTTATAAACTTCAAATTTTTTGTAAGTTTTGAATCCTTGTGAACTCTAAACATTCCAAAGCCTTTAGCAAATATTTTAAGCTCTCTTTTGTCTTGTGCTTTCAATTGATCATTCAAGATTCCAAAGACAACAAAGTGTGAAGGTGCAACATTGTGTAAACATCTACCAACAAGTGGTAACATCTACACATTCTTCCTTCTCTATTAAACTGTGTTTTTCTACTAGCTCATTGTAAGGTTATCTTGTGACATAAAATCCTTTTGATAAGGGTGAGCCATAGACTAGATTAATCAAGGTTGTGGTGTAAAACCTGTGAGTGGGTGAGCCTTGGATTAGATTGGTCTTTAGGTTGTCTTTAGATATAAAATCCTTGTAAAAGGGTGAACCTTGTTTGTATAATTACTAAAAATAGGTGGTGAGTGTAAAACCATTGTGTGGTGAGCCTCTTGTGTAATTTGTAGACTTGAGGTTATAGTAGATTGTTTGAAATCCTTAAGTGTAGGCTTAAGATAGTGGATGTAGATCTTGAAGAGATCGAACCACTATAAATTGCTTGTGTTCTTTGTTCTTATATTGCTCTACTGCTTTGATATTAATTGCCTTACTCTTCTATTGAACCAAGTACATATAATCTATTTTTTGCTTAGAATTATAAAAGGACTGTATTTGCGAAAAATTAGCCAAATACCTAATTCACCCCCATTAGGTATTTCAATTGGTATCAGAGCAAGGACTTCTTGTATGGTTTTACAACCTAGAAGTTAAAGATCTTATGGCTAATATTTCAAACTTACCTTACCTAGAAGGGTCTTCCACAAATAGACCACCTTTGTTTGATGGAACAAACTATACCTTTTAGAAATCTAGAATTAATATATACATTTGTTCTATCAATTTTGATTTGTGGAATATTGTTGAAAAAGGTCCTTATGTTCCTATGAAAATGAGAGCTGATGGAGTGACCTTAGAACCAAAGTCTACGGACGAATTTGATGAACATGATTCAAAGAAAATGACATTGAATTATCAGGCCATGAACATATTAAGTTGTGCTTTAGATGTAACTGAATACAATAGAGTTAGTGGTTGTGACACTGCTCATGATATGTGGAGATTACTCCAAATAACTCATGAGGGTACAAACCAAATTAAAGAATCTAAACTTGCCATGCTTGTTAGAGACTATGAACTTTTTACCATGAAATAAGGTAAGAATGTTAGTGATATGTTTACAAGGTTTACTAACATTTTCAATGGCTTAAAAGTTTATGGAAAGACCTATACTATTGGAGAGCAAAACAAAAGATTTTGGATGCTTTACCAAAATCTTGGCAGCCAAAGACACTCGCTATTGAGAAATCCAAGGACTTAAAAACTCTTCCGCTTGAAGAGCTTACTGGATCCCTGCTCACACATGAAATGAAGATAAAAAGATTAAATGACAAAGAAGATGAAGAAAAGGGAAGAAAATGAGTTGTACTTAAGACTTCAAATCACTTGAGTGAACAAGAAGAATCTTCAGGTGAAGAAGAAGATGGTAACAGTGGAGAAGAGGAAATTGCCATGGTAGTTAGGAAATTCAAGAGATTCTACAAAAAGGAGTTCCTCAAGAAAGGAAGAAAGCCAACCAAGAAAAATGAACAATCTTCATCCTTCAAACCCCAATGTTTTGAATGCAAGAGCACAGAACATCTTGTTGCTGATTTTCCCAAAGTTTTAGAAAGGGAAAGAGACAGCAAGAACAAAAAGAAATCTGCCAAGAAAAGAAAATGACTGGCTGGAACGTTGGATCAACAAGAAAGTGAAGATGACAGTGAAGGAAAGGCCAACATATGCTTTATGGTAATTGATGATGAGGTACAATCTTCTCCCTCTATTTCTAATCTTTATGATGATGTTGATCCTAGTGAATTACTTATAGAAATGTATGAAGAATTGAAAAAGCCTTCAAAAAGAAATAAAGAAATGAAATCCAAAATCAATGATTTATCAAATGAGAATTCAAAATTATGTGTTGAAAATGGTAAACTTCTTGAAACCATTAATTGTCTTAACATTGAAAAGGAAGTTTAAATGCAACCATACAAAACAAATCTTTTGAAAACAAAGAGCTTTGCATAAAAGTTATTTCTCTTGAAAAAATGCTTGGTGTTCATGAGATTTTAAAAAGGAAAGTTAATGATCTTACATCATGCATTGAAAAATTTACAAATGGAAGAGAAAATTTAAATAAATTACTTGGTTATCAAAGATACTCATTTGCAAAACATGGTCTTGGTTTTACTCATGATGGCTATGTTCCAAAGTATAAAAAATCTTTTGCTAAAGAAACTTTTAATTCTAGGCCTTATATTTGTTGTACATATTGTGGCAAGCATGGACACAAGGTTTCCAAATGTTTTGTAAAAAGAAAGATAGAAATTGGTGTTAAGACCATTTGAAAAGTCAAAGGAACTTTCACTAACCCCCTTGGACCCAAGAAAATATGGGTACCAAAAATCACTCTTTCCAATTTGGTGTAGGTTCAATTTTCTTCTAGATCAAGTGTCACAAAATGGTTCCTTGACAGTGGGTGTTCAAGACATATGACTGGAAATGCCTCACTTGTTAGTGAGCTTTAAGCAACAAGTGAAGGCTTTGTCACATTTGGTGACAAGAAGAAAGGAAAAATACTTGGAATAGGTAACATTGGTAAAGACTCTTTCCCTCTTATTAAGCAAGTATTACTCATTGATGGATTGAAGTATAATTTACTTAGCATTAGTCAATTATGTGACAATGAATGTAAAGTAGAATTCAAATATGACACTTGTACTATTCTTGATAGTGCAAGTAACAAAACCATCTTTGTTGCTAAAAGAGTTAGAAATGTGTATAAAATGTGTATAATGATGGATTTTTGTGGCATAGAAGATTAGGACATGTAACCATGGATTTATTGAATAAACTTTCTACACAAGAGCTAGTTAGAGGATTACCCAAAATGCATTTTGATAAAACCCGTCTTTGTGATGCTTGTCAATATGGAAAGCAATCAAAAACATCTTTTAAACCAAAGAAAATTGTCTCTACTTCAAAACCTCTTGAACTATTTCACATGGACATATTTGGACCAATGAGGACCACTAGTCTTGGTGGTAAATATACACTTATGTGATTGTAGATGACTTTTCAAGATTTACATGGGTGCTCTTCTTAGCTCAAAAGGATGAAACATTTCATGAATTTGCAAAACGTTTCAAAAAGGTTCAAACATCCCTTGAATATAAACTGATTTCTATTAGAAGTGACAATGGAAGAGAATTTTGCAATCAAGAGTTTACAAAATTTTGTGATGAATATGGTATTACTCACAACTTCTCAGCTGCTAAAACACCTCAACAAAATGGTGTTGTTGAAAGGAAAAATAGAACTTTACAAGAGATGGCTAGATCAATACTTTGTGAAAATTCCTTGCCAAAATACTTTTGGGCTGAAGCTGTAAATACTGCTTGCTATGTAATGAATAGAGTTTTATTAAGACCTTTTATAAGAAAACCACCTTTTCAACTTCTATTTAATAGAACTCCTTCAATTGTTTATTTTAAAGTGTTTGGTTGTAAATGTTTTATTTTAAATATTAGTGATAATCTGGGAAAATTTGATAGAAAATCAGATGAAGGAGTATTTCTTGGCTATTCATCAAATAAAAAGGCATATAGGGTTTGTAACAAAAGAACATTATGTGTTGAAGAAAGCATACATGTAACTTTAGATGAATCTAACATTTATCTTCAAAGAAGAAATGGAGATGATGCAGGTTCCTCAATGATTGAAAATCAAACTCATCATCAAGTACCCACATTGGAAGAACATGCCAAAGAAGAAGAAATAATAGAGCAAGGATAGGATGGTTAACCTAGCAATGATCAAAAGCTTCCGAAGGATCTAACATATGCAAGAGGTCATCCTAAGGAGCAAATCATTGGTGATGTTCCCAATGAGTTAAAACAAGGCGGTACGTTATTGATAATTTTGCCCTCTTATCTCATATTGAACCTAAAAATATTAATGATGCATTGTGTGATGATTTTTGGATTGTTGCAATGCAAGAGGAGTTAAATCAATTTGAAAGAAATAAAGTTTGGACTCTTGTCCCTAGACCTTATAATCATTCAATTATTGGTACAAAATGGGCTTTTAGAAATAAATTAAATGAACTAGGAGAAGTTGATAGAAATAAAGCTAGACTTGTTGCTCAAGGCTTCAACCAAGAAGAAGACATTGATTATGATGAAACTTTTGCTCCTGTAGCTAGATTGGAATCTATAAGAAAACTTTTGGCTTTTGCTTGTTTTAAATGTTTTAAACTATTTCAAATGGATGTCAAAAGTGCATTTCTAAATGTTTCATTGAAGAAGAGGTTTATGTAGAACAACCTCCCGGTTTTATACATGAAAAGTTTCCTAATCACATTTTTAAGTTAACCAAAGCTCTATATGGATTGAAACAAACCCCAAGAGCTTGGTATGAAAGATTGAGTGGATTTCTTCTTTCAAAAGGATTTGAAAAAGGAAGGACACAACTCTTTTTATAAAAGCATCTAGTAATGATGATATTTTACTTGTGCAAATTTATGTTGATAATATTGTTTTTGGTGCCACTAACAGATCTCTTTGTGAAGAATTTGCCAAATCTATGCAAAATGAATTTGAAATGAGTATGATGGGAGAACTGAATTTTCTTGGGCTGCAAATTAAGCAAACCAAGGATGGAGTCTTCATAAATCAAGCAAAGTATACCAAGGAGCTTTTGAAAAGATTTGGAATAGATCAAGCAAAAGGGATAGGTACTCCAATGAGTTCATCAACTAAACTTGACAAAGATGAAACAGGTAAAAATGTTGATGAGAAATCTTATAGAGGTATGATTGGAAGTTTACTCTATCTCACAACAAGTAGACCTGATAATATGTTTATTGTGTGCTTATGTGCTAGATTTCAATCATGTCCTAAAGAATCTCATTTAATTTCTGTCAAACGTATTTTTCGTTATTTGATTGATACACATGACTATGGTCATTGGTTTTCAAAATCTTCATCTTTTGAACTTATTGGATATTCGGATGCTGATTATGCTGGATGCAAAGTTGAACGAAAAAGTACAAGTGGTCATTGTCAATTTCTTGGTAGTTGTCTTCTGTCTTGGTATAGTAAAAAACAAGCTTGTGTGTCTTTGTCCACTGCTGAAGCTGAATACATTGTAGCTGGTAGTTGTTGTGCTCAATTATTATGGATGCAACATACACTACTTGATTATGGTCTTAAATTTAATTGTGTACCAATACTATGTGATAATACTAGTGCTATCAATTTAAGCATAAATCCCATTCAACATTCTGGGACAAAGCATATAGAAATCAAGCATCATTTTATTCGTGATCATGTCGCTAAAAGAAACATATACTTAGAGTATATAAATACAAATGATCAAATTGCTGATATATTCACAAAGCCTTTGGCTGAAGAAAGGTATAACTATCTAAGAAAGCTTTTAGGAATTTCAAAATTCAATTACTAATATGTTTGTTTAAGTGCGACAAAAGCAAGAAAAATTTGGATGCATTGAGTGAAAATGGAACGTCCAAACTTTGATAGAAAATTTTGGACAGAAAAGTTTGGACGCATGTTCGGACGCATGACGGAAAGTTCAGACATCCGAACTTTCTGAAACTGGAGAAACAGAGAAGTTCAGACGCATGTTCGGACGCAGAGCAAAAAGTTTGGTCATCCGAACTTTGCAGTTACAGCGGTTTTTAAGAAACTGAACTAGCCGTTACTCACATAATTTATCATCCGAACTCTCTCCTTTTCAAAATTTCTCTCTACCCACTAGCGTCCAAACATAAATCCCTCTGTGATTTCACCATTTTCACATCAAAATACTTGGATCTTTGAATTCCCAGCCCTACACACCTCTCAAATCTCACTGCTTTTCTATTAGAAGATCAAAATGATGAGAACTAAAGGAGCAAATGTTGAAAAAGGAAAAGGGAAAGCAAAGGTCAGTGAAGGAGGACGCATTCTCAATGAACCAAGGAGAATTAGGATTCCTCACTCATCATCTGGAGCTGACAAGTATATCTCAATCAAAACTGCATCAGAATTTGAAGATTGGAACAAGAAATCAAGGAAAATCATCCCTGGAAACAGAGTTGATTTTGACAAGCTCACCAATCTGGGTAATGTCCTTCTTTATTTGGTGATATTGGGTGGAGTAATTTGTTGGCTATAGATGAAGAGTACTATCCCTCTCTTGTATATGAATTTATGCCAATCTAAAAGAAGAGAGAATAGAATATGAGGGAGAGAAAATGCTAATCAATGGTATTCCTCTAGAGTATCACAAATAGATTTTGAATTCAATAATGCATTGGTAAATAGAATTTATGGAGTGAGTGATTTTGGAGCAAGATATTTTTCTTCGGGACAACACTGCTATGAATGAGAACTGTTTACAAATGTTAGATTTGAAGAAGCTTTCACAAATGGTAGAGAGTTTAGAATCATTAAGGAAAGAGAGGTTAAGGCTTTAGATGCAAGGGGAAGAGTTATGCATCATATGATTACAACCATGATTATTCCTAACTTGGTCACAAAACATTTGTGGAGAACATTCATATGGTAATTATGCTTGCTTCGCATGAGCATAGGAGATTGAATTTTGGATACATGGCATTGAATCATATGATTGGGGTTAGAAAGACTGATAACAAGGCTTTACCATATGGAAGACTTCTTACAAGATTTTTCAAACATTTTCGAGTCAAGCTTCCTGTTAGAGGACAAGTTTTTAAAAGAGGACAAATTTATACAAATGACTCTCTCAAAAGGATGCAATTGACTCTTGATGATGAGGGAGTTTGGAGAACTAGAAGAGAGACCCCTCCAAAGAGAGTTGAAGCAGAGGAAAGTGAGGAAACTGAAGAAGAAGAAGAAGAAGATGAGGCAGAAACATGGGCAAGGGAAATGAAAACTAAGAGAAGGCATGATTCAACGAGGGGAAGCAACCTCCTTCCAAAAGAAGACTCTTTGAAGAAGAGCCAACTTCACAATCACATCCTATTGCTGGGGAAGGTGCTAGTGCTTAAGAGATTTCAAGAGAAAATAAAATTTAAGAAGCACTAAACAACCACATGAAAGAAATGGAGAAAATGTATAAATTCTTTGAAACATTTGCTCCATGGTGCTTGGAAAACTGGACAGTTTGGAGAATAGAGTCAAGCACATTGAGGAAATATTGATAAGAAATCCTCAAAGTGGTGAAGGGCCTTCTAGAACTCAAGAGGAAAAGGATGATGAGAATGATGAAGATAACAAGAAAAATGAAGAAGGCAGTGACAGTGATGATGAAGATGATGATGGTAACCAAGGGAATGGCAATGAGCAGGTCATAGAGTCTCAAGGAGGAGATCAAGGATTGCAGCAAGCTGGAATCAATCAAGAAGGAGGTCAAATTGCAAGAGTTGAAATAGCAACCCCAGCAAATCCAACATTTGGCCATGGAAGAGTCAAGCATGTTGCTGTCAAGAAGAAACCAAGAAAGGACTCTCCATCAATATCCAAAGACTAAGCATATCTTCACTCTCATTTCCATTTACTGCTTTTATTTATTTTGAACCTTTACTGGCATGTTTTATGCAACTCTCTCTGTTTTTGCACTTTAAATTTCTACACTCTATCACTAGCTTTAATGTGGCCTATTTAATATCAGTCTCATTTTCATTTTACCATTCTTGAGTGATGACAAAAGGGGGAGAAAGAAGATGAGCTGTAAAATGCAAAATTGTGTGCTGCAAAAATGTGAAATGTGTGTGCTTCTGCAATATATGTTATATGTGCAATGTGTGTTAATAGTATGTTAAGTGATATAGTGTAATGTGTGTTAATAGTATGTTAAGTGACATACTGTGAAAACGTTTTGGCATATTTTACTATATTAATGCATTTGAAATTTAAAACTGGAAAGAATTATAATATGTGGGGATAGAGTTCATAAGTTTGGACTTCAAGTTCGGATGCAAACCAAAAAGTTCGGACGCATCCAAACTGTCTTCCCAAAACTGATTTTTCTGTTGTTCAAATTATTTGAAAACTGTTTTAATTCTTCTTATCATATTTGAACAACCTTAGGAAGGCTTATTTTCAAATATTCTAGCTTTCATCTCACATATTTTAAAGTTTGGACTTAAAATTTCAAAGTTCGGATGCATGAGTCTGTCATGTCGGATGCATCCATATTTTGTTGTCAAAATGTGCTCTTTTGTTGTTCAAATTGATTCAAATATGTTTTAATCTCTTCTAATATGTTCGAACAACTTTAGGAAAGCTTATTTTCAAAAATTGAAGCTTTCATTTAACCTATTTTATTGTTTGGACATTATATGTAAGAATTTGGATGCATAGCATCACAAGTCCAAACTTGTTGAAAAATGACCACAATCTAAGGGGGAGCATTGTTAAGCTTTTACAACCTTAAAACCTCTCTTAGAACTTTTTCTAAATGCTTAAATGCTCTATCTTCTATCTTTGTTGGAAGGAAGAAGGAAAATGGAGGTTGGTTGGGTCATAGGCTCACATTGAGCCTTTTATATGTCAATGTGCTAAATTGGTTATTATCCATCATTGACATCAATGCTTCTTTGTACTACATTGTTTAAATCCATCACATTTTGCATCAAAGTTTGTCATCATCAAAAAGGGAGATATTGTTAGCCCTAAGGGCAAATCATGTAGTTATGATTAATTTTGAATAATGGCAAACATTGATGAGGACTAATGTGCTTGTATGTTGAGTGATAGGATTGGTAGATTGAGAAGCATGAAGTCTTATTGCCTTGGAGTCACAATGCAAGAACAACTCAACTATGCCAAAGGTGATTGAAGATTGAAGAGTATGTTCAAGATGATTGAAGGCATTGAAGACTTAGAGTGCAGAGTTCTTATACTAAATAGGTATATTTTTCTGTAAACTCTACACTTGTATGTCTTGGAATCAGTTGAATGCATGAAAGAGCACAAAACTTGTTTTTGAAATGGTTTTCAATAAACTTTGTGAAACGCAAGTTCGGACGTCCGATTTTCTCTGAAACTAGCCGTTTTATAGCTATTGAATTTGATTTTTCAAATCTATCAAAACTATAAACTTCAAATTTTTGTAAGTTTTGAATCCTTGTGAACTCTAAACATTCCAATGCCTTTAGCAAACATTTTAAGCTCTCTTTTGTCTTGTGCTTTCAATTGATCATTCAAGATTCCAAAGGCAACAAAGTGTGAAGGTGCAACATTGTGTAAACATCTACCAACAAGTGGTAACATCGACACATTCTTCCTTCTCTATTAAACTGTGTTTTTCTACTAGCTCATTGCAAGGTTATCTTGTGACATAAAATCCTTTTGATAAGGGTGAGCCATAGACTAGATTAATCAAGGTTGTGGTGTAAAACCTGTGAGTGGGTGAGCCTTGGATTAGATTGGTCTTTAGGTTGTCTTTAGATATAAAATCCTTGTGAAATGGTGAACCTTGTTTGTATAATTACTAAAAAGAGGTTGTGAGTGTAAAACCATTGTGTGGTGAGCCTCTTGTGTAATTTGTAGACTTGAGCTTATAGTAGATTGTTTGAAATCCTTAAGTGTAGGCTTAAGGTAGTGGACGTAGATCTTGAAGAGATCGAACCACTATAAATTGCTTGTGTTCTTTGTTCTTATATTGCTCTTTGATATTAATTGCTTACTCTTCTATTGAACCAAGCACATACAATCTGCTTTTTGCTTAGAATTATAAAAGGACTGTATTTGCAAAAAATTAGCCAAATACTTAATTCACCCCCTCTTAGGTATTTCAGTTTATATACTCGATATTAAATTTTGTGCATAGGTTTGGATAATATATGTTTGCGTTGCTTGGTTGCACAGGGCGAAGACAGCGTATAATGCTCGACACAAATTAAGAGTTGTGGGTATGGAAGTTCGGACAGTGGTTCAATAACTTTTTAAGTTATTTACTGAACATGGATGCATCCATTAGCACAGAGTTGAGGTGGGAGCCGAAGTTCTTTGTGACTGTACTTTTGCTCATCCAGATTTTACATTACTTGCTTGTGCTTATCTATTTATCCTAATAATGGATACGACGTACAAGACTAATAGGTTCATTATAATTCTATTTATTTTGTGTTGCATTGCAGTTACACATAATGGTCTTTAATTTAAAATATATAAAAAATATTTTTCGCTCTAAGGGTGTTTGAAAAATTAATTAAAATAGGTGCCGTATTTGGAGATCGTTGGCGTGACCCTGACAGGTCTCAACTTTCTTATTGCCGGCGCTTGGATTAGCAATGAGCAGGTAGACAGTTACCAGCGGGTGTTGGAGTGCGTCAAGGAGATATTGGATAGAAATTGTCCCCCCAACGTTATCGTGACTGATCGGAAGCCTAGATTGATACAGGTCCTGCATGATGCATTTTTCAATTCTGAGCACATGTTATGCCGCTGACACATTTCGAAAAACGTTAAAAAACAATGCTACAAGGCTTGTGGTGATAAGGCGGTAGCAGAACAGTTTTTGAAAGGTACGTGGAGACGGTTGGTTGATTCCCTCACGGATGATGAGTTTCAGGTTAATTACTCGAGCATGCGCTCATCATGGTCAACTTTCAGGAAGCTGATGATGTACATTGATGAGACATGATTGGACCCATATCGGGAATAGTTTGTTCGGGTTTGATCAGACTAAATCTTGTACTTTGGGACGGAAACGACAAATCGTGCAGAGAGCTCTCATGTAGCGATTCAACACGGTTTGGTCAATGGTCCATTCTATGATCAAGGCCATGTGCCATTATGTCGAGAAGTACCATCTCAGCACGCATCTGCTCCTGAGTCCTTTGTGTTACAGAGTCACTTACAAGGCCCTACGGATCATTTTAAATGAGTAGGATTGCTTGAAAATGATTCGACATGACGTCAGTCTTTGCCGATGATTTGTTAGGAGCTCTCACGGACTTCCTTGTGCCTGTGAAATTATTTCGCGTATTACCACAAGTCAGCCCTTTGTTGTTGATGATTTGCATCCATTTTGGAGCGCGCTTGACTTCTCCACAGTTGCTTCCCAATATATGTATCACTCAGAACCGTGCCCTTTTGATGATATGCGGGCTATTCGGGACTTTTCAAAATTGATAATGAAGAGGGGTGTTGCTGAATGGTGCCATTTTGCAGTTCAGATGAGTCAAATGTTATATCCTGAATACAGAGGTCTCCAGTAACACCCAACATAAGTGACAAAAGGCCACCCAAAGAGAGACTCAACCAATAGGGATAAGTCACACTGGGAGTACATTCAAGTGTCAAAAAGTGCCTTCAAGCCCTCGTCGGGGAGTAGCAGGTCCCGTGGAAGGAGTGGGTACAGAGGCTGGGGATCGAGGTCTAGCGGCCGAGCTATTAGTTCCTTGACAGATGCGTCTGGGTGAGGAGACAAGCATATTTCTTTGGGGTAATCAGTTTTCGACCTTCATCGTTCCTTATATTCATGGCTGGGTTAACGTTAGAGTAGATGGGAACTGCAGATTCTGAGCTATAGCACATTTGAGGTAAGGGAGCGAGGATGCTTAGTTCCAGGTAAGGCAGGAGCTATGGTGGAAGGTTCACCGTAATTCATCACTGTACAAAGATATTGTTTGCGGTTCAGCAGGGATTGCATCACTTTTGCACCAGCTCGAGCATTGGGATGCCTACAAGCCTGCCCCAGTCGATCGGTGGCTCATATTGCCAGACATAGGTTGGGTCATCGCTATGACCTACAATGTCGCGTTCACTTGTTTGTCCTAGTCACAGTAGTTGACGCATCTACTCCTTGACTCGCAAGATGAAATGGTGAATGGAATTATGGTTATTGTGCTGCTAGAAGACGCTAATCATTTTGTCGCCATAAGTAATTTCAAAAAGCACTTGACTATTTTCTTTCTAGTAACTTAATTTTTCAGTTTTTTGTTGGTTATGCAATTTCGTTTAGAGGATGGATTTCTAGTGCCGGACGTGCATCCCTCCTAGCGTTGGTACAAACGACAGGCAGTTGATGGCTAGGACACGCTGTTACGTGAGAGAATAACCGTACCGTATGAATGTCCTCAAATTTTCTTAGTACACTGCCCCACCGCTGGAATTGTAGAATGTGTGGTTGTGATTCCCGCTAATCTGAAGACTACTGCGGTGCAAACACATGAAAGTATAGATATATCCACGCCTCCAGTAATGTTGTGGCTTAGCCGATTTGCCTGTAGTCTGCCCTGGAAGCCATCCCAAACTGGTGGTAAAGGTATGCAAGAAAGCGGGCACCCCAAACGTACTCCTTGATTTCTTCAACATCAATACGGAAAGGCCAGTATTGATAAGGCATCCAATCCTTACCCTTGTCAATGAATAGGGTAGTGTCGATTATATACTTAAGGTAACCTCGAGTATAATCAGCGGCCGCCAGGATGTTGAATCTCATCCCTCTGTTTTCTTGCTGACTACAAACGTGCACGGCCGGTATAACTAGGGTGGACGACAAGTCATTAATAATATTCTTCTTATTCATGTCGTGCCAGAGGATTACACTTGTCACGGAAATGCAAAGTATATGTGCAATATCAAAAAGTATAATGGTCATCTCACCAAATGACATATGGAATTTGTTCGTATCCGGTCGCCACCTCTCCACGAAAACAGATATAAGTGGACTATTTGGTCTTGAGAAAATACACTCCCGCAGCCGCTCGAGATCGCTGCACACCACAATCGTCTCAACTGCGTCGTTGGGGACATTCCACTTATCAACGTAGCCCTGCCAAGAATGGACTGTAAGTACCTGACATTCCTGTCGAACAACATGCAAAGTTTTAGAAACTTATATTTTTCGTATATCTAATGAATATGTTAGTCGGGAGTAATTGAAAGCAAGTATACGTACTTCACCACGCCATATGAAGCTGGCAACATAATGGATCCTGCGGACCTCCTAATGTCGGTCCCGTGAGCCGCCACTCCTCCGTGGGTCCAATCATGCCAAGTGCACCTTCGATCGCCAATCTGAGTGCGCCATTCGCCAACAGCATTCCTCGTCCCCCTAGTGCGGGGTTCGAATCATTTTTCGTCATCCATAGAAACTCTATTGGATGTGACGATGCATAGCATCGCCTCACGGCTGCCCTACTCGACTAGGAGGCGTGGCGATGCGCTAACACCTAATAGAATTGGACCAAGTGACCTATCCCTCAGAGTCGAAGCACCAGCCGATGCAGCCGAACGAGCTAGGCTACCAACCCCTGGTGCAACACGCTGTAACAATCCTCTCCCGCGGTCTTGTTGATGAATGCGTCGGAGCCATGTGTGGATATTCAATACAAAATACTTTAATATTTATTACTACTAATATTTTTTGGAAATAATCACATTACTGTAAAATATTTCTTTTATCTTACAATATTCTTCGTAATTTATTTAATTAATATAATAACAAAAATGATTAAATTAAATTACTGTCAAATAAATAAAAAATAATTAAATTAAAATCTAAATAATTAACTAGATTGAATTAATCGAACAAACTAATTGAATCAAATAACTAATTGCATAAATAATAAAAATATTAAAATATAATTAATTATGAAATACCTAAGAGGGGGGGTGAATTAGGCATTTGACAAATTTTTCCAAATTCAAACCTTTTATATGTATAGACCAATTACACATGATATGAATAAGAGAGAAACAATTTATGACAAAGCAATATAAGAAATGTAGACAAATGAATACAAGCAATTTATAGTGGTTCGATCCTCAAGATCTACCTCCACTACCTTAAGCCAACACTTAAGGATTTCAATAACTCTACTATGTGCTCAAGTTCACAGATTACAAGAGAGGTTCACCACACTATGGTTTTACACTTATAACCTCTTCTAGTAATTTTTACAAACAAGGCTCACCAACCTATGGTTTTATATCTCAAACAACCTTGAATCAAAACTTCAAGGATCACCCTTATCTAAAGGGTTTTATATTATCAAGATAACCTTGCTAGAGCTAGTAGATCAACACAATTGAATAAGTAAAGATGAGTGTGTAGATGTTACCACTTGTTGGTAGAAATTACACAAAGTTGCACCTTCACACTTTGATGTCTTTGGATTGATCAATTGAATGCACAATACATAAGAGAGCTTGAGCAATGTTTGTGATAGACTTTAGAAAGCTTAGAGTATTCAAATATTCAAAAACTTACAAAAGATTGCACGTTTATAGCTTTTATAGAATTTGAAAATAAGTTGAAACAGCTATAAAACGGCTAGTTAACGGCTATTTTTAGGAAATTCGGACGACCGAATTCTGCGTCCGAATTTTTCGGACGACCGAATTCTTCCTGCTTCGTCCGAATCTTCGTCCGAATTTCTCTGGAAGAACAGTGACCATGCTGAAGACCAAAAATTCGGACGACCGAATTTTTCTTCATGCGTCCGAATCTTCTTCCGAATTTCTCTGGAAGAACAGTAGCAAACTTTTGCTACCAAATTCGGACGACCGAATTTTATGGAATTGTGTTCAAACTTTGTAAAATCATTTGAAATCAATCTTCCAAGTATTTGAAATACATTTGGTATATATAGATAACTTATTTAGACAAACATAAGTTTGAAAACCAAAATCAAACTCATTTGATCATATAAAGTTAACTTAAAAACTTTTAGGACACAAAACCACATTTACTAAGAATTCATTCAAAAAACTTTTAAACTTAAGAAACCAATTTTATGCTCTCTTATGCATTCAATAGACTCCAAGACATACAAGTGTAGAGTTTACATAGATATTACCTATCATCATACCTACTCTACACTTCAAGTCTTCAATGCCTTGAGTTCATCTTTGAATAAACCTCAAAAGACTCATAGCTTACTGAGGTTGTTCTTGCTCTTTGTCTTGAAGGCAATGAGACTTCAAACTTCTTACTTCACAAATCCTATCACACAATACAGAGGTCTCCAGTAACACCCAACATAAGTGACAAAAGGCCACCCAAAGAGAGACTCAACCAATAGGGATAAGTCACACTGGGAGTACATTCAAGTGTCAAAAAGTGCCTTCAAGCCCTCGTCGGGGAGTAGCAGGTCCCGTGGAAGGAGTGGGTACAGAGGCTGGGGATCGAGGTCTAGCGGCCGAGCTATTAGTTCCTTGACAGATGCGTCTGGGTGAGGAGACAAGCATATTTCTTTGGGGTAATCAGTTTTCGACCTTCATCGTTCCTTATATTCATGGCTGGGTTAACGTTAGAGTAGATGGGAACTGCAGATTCTGAGCTATAGCACATTTGAGGTAAGGGAGCGAGGATGCTTAGTTCCAGGTAAGGCAGGAGCTATGGTGGAAGGTTCACCGTAATTCATCACTGTACAAAGATATTGTTTGCGGTTCAGCAGGGATTGCATCACTTTTGCACCAGCTCGAGCATTGGGATGCCTACAAGCCTGCCCCAGTCGATCGGTGGCTCATATTGCCAGACATAGGTTGGGTCATCGCTATGACCTACAATATCGCGTTCACTTGTTTGTCCTAGTCACAGTAGTTGACGCATCTACTCCTTGACTCGCAAGATGAAACGGTGAATGGAATTATGGTTATTGTGCTGCTAGAAGACGCTAATCATTTTGTCGCCATAAGTAATTTCAAAAAGCACTTGACTATTTTCTTTCTAGTAACTTAATTTTTCAGTTTTTTGTTGGTTATGCAATTTCGTTTAGAGGATGGATTTCTAGTGCCGGACGTGCATCCCTCCTAGCGTTGGTACAAACGACAGGCAGTTGATGGCTAGGACACGCTGTTACGTGAGAGGATAACCGTACCGTATGAATGTCCTCAAATTTTCTTAGTACACTGCCCCACCGCTGGAATTGTAGAATGTGTGGTTGTGATTCCCGCTAATCTGAAGACTACTGCGGTGCAAACACATGAAAGTATAGATATATCCACGCCTCCAGTAATGTTGTGGCTTAGCCGATTTGCCTGTAGTCTGCCCTGGAAGCCATCCCAAACTGGTGGTAAAGGTATGCAAGAAAGCGGGCACCCCAAACGTACTCCTTGATTTCTTCAACATCAATACGGAAAGGCCAGTATTGATAAGGCATCCAATCCTTACCCTTGTCAATGAATAGGGTAGTGTCGATTATATACTTAAGGTAACCTCGAGTATAATCAGCGGCCGCCAGGATGTTGAATCTCATCCCTCTGTTTTCTTGCTGACTACAAACGTGCACGGCCGGTATAACTAGGGTGGACGACAAGTCATTAATAATATTCTTCTTATTCATGTCGTGCCAGAGGATTACACTTGTCACGGAAATGCAAAGTATATGTGCAATATCAAAAAGTATAATGGTCATCTCACCAAATGACATATGGAATTTGTTCGTATCCGGTCGCCACCTCTCCACGAAAACAGATATAAGTGGACTATTTGGTCTTGAGAAAATACACTCCCGCAGCCGCTCGAGATCGCTGCACACCACAATCGTCTCAACTGCGTCGTTGGGGACATTCCACTTATCAACGTAGCCCTGCCAAGAATGGACTGTAAGTACCTGACATTCCTGTCGAACAACATGCAAAGTTTTAGAAACTTATATTTTTCGTATATCTAATGAATATGTTAGTCGGGAGTAATTGAAAGCAAGTATACGTACTTCACCACGCCATATGAAGCTGGCAACATAATGGATCCTGCGGACCTCCTAATGTCGGTCCCGTGAGCCGCCACTCCTCCGTGGGTCCAATACAGCAAGTGCACCTTCGACTGCCAATCTGAGTGCGCCATTCGCCAGCGCATTCCTGTCCCCTAGTGCGGGTTCGAATCATTTTTCGTCATCCATAGAAACTCTATTGGATGTGACAGTTGCGAGTACTGCTTCCGCGGCTGCCCTACTGACTAGGAGGCGTGGCGATGCGCTAACACCTAATAGAATTGGACCAAGTGACCTATCCCTCCGAGTCGAAGCACCAGCCGATGCAGCCGAACGAGCTAGGTTACCAACCCCTGGTGCAACACGCTGTAACAATCCTCTCCCGCGGTCTTGTTGATGAATGAGTCGGAGCCATGTGTGGATATTCAATACAAAATACTTTAATATTTATTACTACTAATATTTTTTGGAAATAATCACATTACTGTAAAATATTTCTTTTATCTTACAATATTCTTCGTAATTTATTTAATTAATATAATAACAAAAATGATTAAATTAAATTACTGTCAAATAAATAAAAAATAATTAAATTAAAATCTAAATAATTAACTAGATTGAATTAATCGAACAAACTAATTGAATCAAATAACTAATTGCATAAATAATAAAAATATTAAAATATAATTAATTATGAAATACCTAAGAGGGGGGGTGAATTAGGTATTTGACAAATTTTTCCAAATTCAAACCTTTTATATGTATAGACCAATTACACATGATATGAATAAGAGAGAAACAATTTATGACAAAGCAATATAAGAAATGTAGACAAATGAATACAAGCAATTTATAGTGGTTCGATCCTCAAGATCTACCTCCACTACCTTAAGCCAACACTTAAGGATTTCAATAACTCTACTATGTGCTCAAGTTCACAGATTACAAGAGAGGTTCACCACACTATGGTTTTACACTTATAACCTCTTCTAGTAATTTTTACAAACAAGGCTCACCAACCTATGGTTTTATATCTCAAACAACCTTGAATCAAAACTTCAAGGATCACCCTTATCTAAAGGGTTTTATATTATCAAGATAACCTTGCTAGAGCTAGTAGATCAACACAATTGAATAAGTAAAGATGAGTGTGTAGATGTTACCACTTGTTGGTAGAAATTACACAAAGTTGCACCTTCACACTTTGATGTCTTTGGATTGATCAATTGAATGCACAATACATAAGAGAGCTTGAGAAATGTTTGTGATAGACTTTAGAAAGTTTAGAGTATTCAAATATTCTAAAACTTACAAAAGATTGCACGTTTATAGCTTTTATAGAATTTGAAAATAAGTTGAAACAGCTATAAAATGGCTAGTTAACGGTTATTTTCAGGAAATTCGGACGACCGAATTCTGCGTCCGAATTTTTCGGACGACCGAATTCTTCCTGCTTCGTCCGAATCTTCGTCCGAATTTCTCTGGAAGAACAGTGACCATGCTGAAGACCAAAAATTCGGACGACCGAATTTTTCTTCATGCGTCCGAATCTTCTTCCGAATTTCTCTGGAAGAACAGTAGCAAACTTTTGCTACCAAATTCGGACGACCGAATTTTATGGAATTGTGTTCAAACTTTGTAAAATCATTTGAAATCAATCTTCCAAGTATTTGAAATACATTTGGTATATATAGATAACTTATTTAGACAAACATAAGTTTGAAAACCAAAATCAAACTCATTTGATCATATAAAGTTAACTTAAAAACTTTTAGGACACAAAACCACATTTACTAAGAATTCATTCAAAAAACTTTTAAACTTAAGAAACCAATTTTATGCTCTCTTATGCATTCAATAGACTCCAAGACATACAAGTGTAGAGTTTACATAGATATTACCTATCATCATACCTACTCTACACTTCAAGTCTTCAATGCCTTGAGTTCATCTTTGAATAAACCTCAAAAGACTCATAGCTTACTGAGGTTGTTCTTGCTCTTTGTCTTGAAGGCAATGAGACTTCAAACTTCTTACTTCACAAATCCTATCACACAATATAAACATATTAGTTCTCATCAATATTTGTCATTAATCAAAATTACATGATTTGCCCTTAGGGCTTACAAATTAACTTAGCACAAATATACATGAAATTAATTTAAAGCTTGGTATTAAAATTAAAATTTTTTATACGCAATTTTTACCACAAAGTGGCAGAGTTGGCGGAACAATTGTATCCAATTGGGTACAATTGTTCCCATAAATTCCGCCACTTTGTGGGGGAATTACTCTACAAATTCCGCCACTCAGTGGGGAGTTTGTAGAGTTTTTTGGGAACTTCAAAATCGATCAATTTTATTGATCGATTTTGAAGTTCTTTCTGTGTAAATTAATGTAAACTTATAAATAGTTTAATAAACTAATATTTTTTTGTGAAAATTTTTCGTCGTTGTTCGTAAATTTGAATTTTTCTACTCGAATAATTGTGAAAATTTTGAAAACTATTCAATATTAAAATGTAATAATAAAAATGTTCACATTACATATAATCTAAAAAAAGTTACGTATAACAGTCCCAATATTTTTCTCTGCTACAGTTCTTAAACAATTTATTTGAGACAGATAAAGTTTTGGCAGCTACCATTACGACAGTTTCTAACAAGAAACTGTCCCATCATATTCACATGCTATTTCGTTAAGGTAAATTCGTCATACTATATAATTTTTATCTAAAACAACTTTTTTAAAAGATATTTTATCAATGATTTATCTTTGTGTGCAGGGCTTGCAGTCTTGTTTTCAAAGAAAATCATATAATATGAAAAATTTGCCAAAAATAAAGTAGTACATGATTAAGTCATGGTATTTTTTTGTCAGACTACTATAAAAATTAGAGTTGAAACTTCGTGGCTCGCACGGAAATTTTTTTAAAAAATATAACAATAGAATACTTTAAGAATTATAATGTAGTAAATCTTTTAATTGAATATGTTATTTTTTTAATAAAAATATTATTTTAAATTTTTAAACTAACTTTTTTACGAGCACTTCTTTTTCCTTTGTTTTTTAAGCTTCGAAAAAGATCAGAACCGATCCAAAATAGCTTCCACAAGGCCAAAAACGTTGGAAGATCTTACCATTATGGTTCTGAAATCAGTGATATTTTCAACCACTTCAAACAAAGGGCAAATTGGCATATTTTGTCCTAAATATTTTATCACTTGGTATGCTAAGTCCCCTTTGAAATTTTTTAATTTTTATAGTCCCTATTGTTTTTTCGAGACCAGTGACGAGGACTTTTGGCAACTGTTGCGGCAGTTTCCGGCCAAGTTTAACACAACCTTCTCACGTGAGTAGATTCTCAGGGGTAAAAAAGGCAAAACAACACCAAATTTCTTTTTTAAAAAAAAACTCATACCCGCCATGTGTGAAACAAAAGTCGGAAGCAGTCATGGTATCCTCCAAAATTGAAGTTAGGGCATTTTCACTGAAATTTGAGATAGCAGGAGAATGAAAGAGTGAAGAAGATCGAAGAAGATTGAAGGAGATCGAAGAAATTCTGTTAGAAGAAGAAAGCAAGGCGAAGTAGCTTTGGCATTCAACCGAAAGAATCTGGAGATGGCTTCTAATGGGCCAATGCGATGCTTTTGTGGAAATGTCTATGTGAAGAGGACTCGTGGACCAATCGAATCCCGGAAGAAGATTTCTTGGTTGCAGTATGGGGTAAAGCCATCGAAGTGTCGAAATGCATTAAAATTTCTAGGGTCGAGAAATTTTGAATTATTTTTGAGCTCACCTTTTGCAGAGTCTATAATTCAAAAAAGGTGAGCTCAAAAATAATTCAAAATTTCTCAGCCCTAGAAATTTTAATGCATTTCAGACACTTCAGATGGCTTACCCCATACTTCTGGCAACCAAGAAATCTTCTTCCGGGATTCAGATTGGTCCACGAAGTCCTCTTCACACAGACATTTCCACAAAAGCATCGCATTGGCCCATTAGAAGCCATCTCCAGATTCTTTCGGTTGAATGCCAAAGCTACTTCGCCTTGCTTTCTTCTTCTAACAGAATTTCTTCGATCTCCTTCAATCTTCTTCGATCTTCTTCACTCTTTCATTCTCCTGCTATCTCAAATTTCAGTGAAAATGCCCTAACTTCAATTTTGGAGGATACCATGACTGCTTCCGACTTTTGTTTCACACATGACGGGTATGAGTTTTTTTTAAAAAAAGAAATTTGGTGTTGTTTTGCCTTTTTTACCCCTGAGAATCTACTCACGTGAGAAGGTTGTGTTAAACTTGGCCGGAAACTGCCGCAACAGTTGCCAAAAGTCCTCGTCACTGGTCTAGAAAAAATAATAGGGACTATAAAAATTAAAAAATTTCAAAGGAGACTTAACATATCAAGTGATAAAACATTTAAGACAAAACATGCTAATTTACCTCAAACAAAGACACCGACATCAGCCCGGCATTGTTCACGAGATGATCCACTGCACGTATCCCAAAAAAAACAATAAATAAAACAGATATGAGATGGCTGACAAGCTTGTTAATTACTCAATATCTTTCAAAATATATGCTTATTTTTATTTTATATAAAAAAATTAAAATTTTAATATATTTTATAAAAAATTTAAATAGATGTCTTATTTAAAAATAATTAATTAGTATGTTAAATTTATATTATTATTTTAAATAATTAATATTTTTTAAAAAAGTAAAAATATTTAAATAAATAATTAAAAATAAAGATAAATTTTTAAAAATAAAATAATTAACGAAGTACATAGAAGTAAGAGAGATATGCTGAAACAAACAAAAAAAAATGTAAAATATATATTTTGAGAGGGTAGGAGTTTATGTAGCCAAAAGAACTTATAAAATGAGGAAAAGTGAATCATGGTTCGTACATTGGCCGAAATGATTCATTGTTTGGTCGACAATTTTTCTGCAGTAATCGACGTTGGATACATCAGCACGAACAACAGCTACATCTGGGGATCCCAATTCAAGAGCTCGGTCGGCTACTTCATGCAGACTCCTTTCTCTGCGTGCAGCAAGAACCAGACAGGCACCTCTTCTCGCATACTCATACGCAAGATGCTATGGGGAAAGAGAAGGGTTCACTTTGTCAGCAGAATTCCAAGTTCTCCAGTTGCATAATTTCTATGAATAGTATTTGAAAGCCGTAGGAGGGGAGTGTGACTTAGTTCTTTGGTTAATTTTTAAAAATTATTTTCTTTTTATGAAATGAGTTTGGATAGATTATATTCACTTGTATCAATAAAAGAATAATGAATTCAATGACAAAGTAATAAATAATTTAAGAGCAATGAATACAAACAATTTATAGTGGTTCGATCTCTTCAAAATCTACATCTACTATCTTGAGTCTACACTCAAGGATTTCAACCAATCTACTATATGCTCAAATTCAATCAATTACACAAGAGGCTCACCACAAATAGTTTTACACCTACAACCTCTTTTGCAATTCTACAAACAAAGTTCACCATACTAAAGGATTTTATATCTACAAACAATCTTGAATAAATATCTCAAAGATCACCCTTACCTAAATGATTTTATGTTTACAAGAAAACTTTGTAATGAGCAAGTAGAAAACAAGATTAAATAAAGAATGGATGAAATGTTACCACTGCTTGGTAGATGATTATACAATTTAGCATCATTTCACTTTGTTGTCTTTGGAATCTTGAATGATCACTTGTAAGCACAAGACAAAAGAGAGCTTTGATAATTTCAAATGATTTTGGAGTGTTAGGATTTCTTAGATGTTCAAAAGTTACAAAAATTTTGAAGTTTTTGGCTTTTATAGAGATTAAAAATCGGTTTTAACAGTCATAAAATGACTAGTAACGGGTAGTTTCTGAGGAGTTTGGACGACCGAACTTGATCCTCTGCGTCCGAATTGTCACCCGAACATTACTGTGACATGTTGTCTGGGAAAGTTCGGATGATCGAACTCTGCCCCTTGCATCCGAACTGTTCAAACTTTGTCAAAACATTTAAAAATCATCCTCAATAAGTTTGAAATAATTTTATAATAAAAGATGAGTCATTTAAAATCTTTTGAACTCAAAGACTGTTACCAAAGCACTTGATCACTCAAGTTTTTTTTAAAACCATTTTAGGATTAAAAAAAAACAATACTTGGTAATCAAAAATTTATTCAAAGCCATTTAAGATTCAAAAACACGTTTCATGCTCTCTTATGCATTAAATAGATTCCAAGACACACAAGTGTAGGGTTTACAAGAATATACCTATATCGCAAGTGTAAACCTACACTAGAGTCTTTAAAGCCTTCAATACATAGGACATGCTCTACATTCTTGATCCTTGATCACACTTGAGTTGTCCTTAGCAATTTTTGGCTCCAAGGCAATAAGAACTCTTTGCTTCTCAATCCAACAATCCTATCACACAAATAGCATAAGTATTAGTCCTCATCAATATTTGTCATTAATCAAACCTAATCATAACTCCATGATTTGCACTTAGGGCTATCAATCTTTCCCTTCTTGATGATGATAAACTTTGATGCAAAATGTGATGGATTTAAAAAATGTAGTACAAAGAAGTTTTGATGTCAATGATAGATAATAATCAATTTAGCACATTGACATTCAAAAGGCACAATATGAGCCTATGGCCCAACCAAAGTCCATTTACCTACTTCTTTCCAATAGCTAGGATAGGATAGCATTCAAGCATTAAGAAAATATTCTAAGAGAGGTTTTAAAGGTTGTAAAAGTTTAACAATGCTCCCCCTTAGATTGTGCTCATTTTCAAAAAATTTAAATTTTAGACTATGAGTCCAAACTGCAATAAATCTCATGTAATGAAAGTTTAAAGTGAAATAAAGTCTTCCTAAGATTGTTCAAACATATCAGAGGCGATTAAAGTAGATTTGGATCAATTTAAACAACAAAAGAGCACTTTTTGGTAACACAATATGAATGCATCTGAATTTTTGAATCATGCATCCGAATTTTAAGATTTCAAGTCCAAACTATAAAATATGTGAGATAAAAGCTTTAATTTTTGAAAATAATCTTTTCTGAGGTTGTTCAAATATGATAGGAGGAATTAAGACAGTTTTAAAACAATTTGAACAACAGAAAAATAATTTTGGCAAGAAAATTTTGATGTGTCCTAACTTTTGGACTGCATCCAAATTTCAAGTCCGAATTTTTGGCAACAAGTTTGAAAATGTGATTTTGCATTTTCAAATGAACTGTAGAAGTATTCAAATATGTATGTCTACAATGGCACTCAGTTTTGCTTTGCAAGACCACAAAACTCATGCATTCAATTGTTTTCATGAAGTAATCATAGGTCAAGTCAAGAACTAAGATCAAGATTCCAACCTCAACTTAACCATATTCCAAAAACTCAGTTTACAGCACATAGCATATTACACAGCACAATTACAGCAAGCACATTCACATTACACAACACAATTACAGCAAGCACATATCACATTTTTGCAGTCACATTTTGGAGTCATCATTCTTTCTCCCCCTTTTGTCATCACTCAAAGATAGGGTCAATGAAAATGAGACAGCATTAGCACATTCAACTAGGGAAAACAACAACAATAACTAACAATTTAGCATATTTTTGTAAGTCAACTTCTTCTCCCCTTTTTAGCAGCAATTAAGCTTAAGGTGATCAAAGTATCATTAACAAAAGAAGCTCTCAACACTAAGGTTTCATCATTGAGCATCATAAGCCAAGCAATTACAGTAATTGCAGAAAAGCATAGAAATTTCATAAACCAAGATGGAAATAACACATATAAATTGTACTAAGTAAAAATAAGTAATTAAAAACAGTAAAGAGATAAGTTTGAAGAGATGATCAGTCTTGTGATGTTGATGGAGAGGCCTTGCTGAATCCCTTCTTGATTGGCACATGTTTGACACTTCCTTGGCTGAAAGAGATGGATGATGGTGAGATGATTTCTGCTCTCTAGATTTGGCTTCCTCCTTCTTGTGGCTCTTCTTGTACAGTTTCATTTCTTTCTCCTTGTCTTGGCACGAATTCATTGTGGCCTCCTTGATCATCATCCCCATTGTCTTCTTCATTTCCACTGTCATCATCTTCATCCTTTTTCTCATCTCCTTCATTATCCTTGTCATCGTTAACTTGAGGTCTAGAGAGTCCTTCACCACTTTGTGCATTTCTCATTAACATCTCCTCTATGTGATTCACTCTATTCTCCAATCCATCTAATTTTCCAAGAACCATTGGAGCAAATGATTCAAATAATTTGTACATTTTCTCCATTTCCTTGATGTGATTGTTCAAGGCTTCTTGGAATGCCTTAGCCACTATGGTGTCACCTCTAGTAATCCCTTCACCACTGGGAGCTTATTCAACATTTGGTTGAGATTGAAGAGTTGGAACTTCTTCAAAGACTCTTCTTTTTGAAGGAGGTTGCTTCGCCTCACTTGAGGTGTCATGTCTTCTCTTTGTCTTCATTTCTCTAGCCAATGTTTCTTCCTCATCCTCTTCTTCCTCAACCTCCTCACTTACTTCAACCTCTTCTCTTTTTGAAGGAGTTTCTCTTTTAGTTCTCCATATGCCATCTTCATCAAGAACTAATTGCATCCTTCTAAGAGAATCATTAGTATATATCTCTCCACTCTTAAATGCTTGTCCTCTTACTAGAAGTTTAACTTGAAAATGTTTGAAAATTCTTGTTAGTAACCTCCCATACAGTAGAGCTTTGTTGGCTGTTTTACTTGCACTAATCATATGCTTTAATACCATAAATCCAAAGTTCAATCTTCTATACTCATGCAAGACCAACATAACCACCATATGCATATTACCAACAGATGACTTATGTCCAAAATTAGGGATAATCATGGTTGTAATCATGTGATGCATAACTCTTCCTCTAGCATCAAAGGCTTTAATTTCCCTTTCCCTAATGGACCTAAACTCCCTACCATTTGTGAAAGCCTCTTCAAATCTTTCATTTGTGAAGAGTTCATGTATATAAAAATGCTGTCCCAGAGAATAATATTTTGTCCCATTATAATCTACTCCACAAATTCTATTAACTAATGCATCATTGAACTCAAAATCTACTTGGGATATTGTAGAAGAATAACATACTTCAACACACACATTAGTAATTGAATTTTGAGATACCTAAGAGCCTTCTTAGGTAACTAAACATTTCCTCAGCCAAAGGCTTGGTAAATATATCAGCAATTTGATCATTTGCATTCACATAATCCAAACATATATCTCTTTTAGGTACATGATCATGAATAAAATGATGTTTAATCTCTATATGCTTAGTCCTAGAATGTTGAATGGGATTTATGCTTAAATTGATAGCACTGGTATTATCACATAGTATAGACACACAATTGAATTCTAGACCATAATCAAGTAGACTGTGCTTCATCCATAGCACTTGAGCACAACAGTTATCGGTAGTGATATATTCAGCCTCAACGGTAGATAAAGACACACATGCTTGTTTTTTACTATACCAAGATATAAGACAATTACCAAGAAATGGACAATGGACACTAGTGCTTTTACGCTCAACTTTACATCCGGTAAAATCAGCATCCGAATATCCATCAAGATCAAAAGATGAAGATTTTGAAAGCCGAAGACCATAATCATGTTTATCAGTCAAATAATGAAAGATGCGTTTAACAGAAATTAAATAAGACTCTTTAGAACAAGATTGGAATCTAGCACATAAGCACACAACAAACATAATATATGGTCTATTTGCTGTGAGATAGAGTAAACTCCCAATCATACCTCTATATGTCTTTTCATCAACATTTTTACCTTTTTCATCTTTATCAAGTTTAGTTGATGAGCTCATTGGAGTGCCTATCCCTTTTGCTTGATCCATTCCGAATCTTTTCAATAGCTCCTTAGTGTACTTTACTTGATTTATGAAGACTCCATCCTTAGTTTACTTGATTTGCAGCCCAAGAAAGAAATTCAGTTCTCCTATCATGCTCATTTCAAATTCATTTTGCATTGATTTGGCAAACTCTTCACAAAGAGATGTATTAGTAGCACCAAATATAATGTCATCCGCATAAATTTGCACAAGTAAGATATCATTATTACAAGTGGTTTTTATAAATAGTTTTATATCAACTTTTCCTTTTGAAAATCCTTTTGAGAGGAGAAATCCATTTCATACCAAGCTCTAGGTGATTGTTTCAATCCATATAAGGCCTTGGTTAGATTGAAAACATGATTAGGAAACTTTTCATGAATAAAATCGGGTGGTTGTACCACATAAACCGGGTGGTTACCAAAGCACTTTTGACATCTATTTGAAATAGTTTAAATCTCTTAAAACATGCAAAAGCTAAAAGTATTCTTATGGATTCAAATCTAGCTAGCGGAGTAAAAGTTTCATCATAATCAATGCCTTCTTCTTGATTGAATCCTTGGGCAACAAGTCAAGCCTTATTTCTAATAATTTCTCCTAGTTCATTTAACTTGTTCCTAAAAACTCATTTTGTACCAATGACAGAATGATCATGTGGTCTTGGGACAAGAGTCCAAACTTTGTTTCTTTCAAATTGATTTAGCTCCTCTTGTATAGCAATAATCCAAAAATCATCACACAAGACATCATCAATATTTTTTGGCTCATTATGAGATAAAAGAGCAAAATTGTCAATAAAGTACCACCTTGTTTTAACTCCTTGGGAGACATCACCAATGATTTGCTCCTTAGGGTGGCCTCTTGCATATCTTAAATCTTTTGGAAGCTCTTGGTCACTACAAGGTTGGCCATCTTGTTCTTGCTCTACTATTTCTTCTTCTTTGGCATGTTCTTCCAAA
The DNA here is from genome assembly GCA_030512225.1 of Rauvolfia tetraphylla. NCBI lineage: Eukaryota > Viridiplantae > Streptophyta > Magnoliopsida > Gentianales > Apocynaceae > Rauvolfia > Rauvolfia tetraphylla. Next base: position 2,189,831 of record JAJQKT010000048.1, read on the forward strand.
GTTGGTGCTTGATGATGCGTTTGATTATCAACCATTGAGGTACCTACATCATCTTCATTTCTTCTTTCAAGATAAATGTTAGATTCATCAAAGGTCACACGAATGCTTTCCTCAACACATAATGTTCTTTTGTTATAAACTCTATAGGCCTTTTTATTTGATGAATAACCAAGAAATATGCCTTCATCTGATTTTCTATCAAACTTCCCAGATTGTCAAGAGTATTTAAGATAAAGCACTTACAACCAAATACCTTAAAATAAACAATTGAAGGATTTTTATGAAATAGGAGTTCAAAAGGTATTTTTCGTATGGAAGGTCTTCAGAGAACTTTGTTCATTACATAAGAAGTAGTATTTACAATTTCAGCCCAAAAATATTTTGGCAAAGAGTTTTCACAAAGCATTGATCTAGCCATCTCTTGTAAAGTTCTATTTTTCCTTTCAATAACACCATTTTGTTAGGGCGTTTTGGCAACTGAAAAGTTATGAGTAATACCATATTCATCACAAAATTTTGTAAAGTCTTGATTACAAAATTCTCTTCCATTATCACTTCTAATGGATCAATTTGCACTCAAGGGAGGTTTGGACCTTTTTGAAAAGTTTTACAAATTCATGAAAAGTTTCATCCTTTTGAGTTAGAAAGATCACCCATGTAAATCTTGAGAAGTGATCAACAATCACATAAGCGTACCTTTTACCACCAAGACTAGTAGTCCTCATTGGTCTAAACAAGTTCAAGAAGTTTTATGGTAGAAACTATTTTCTTTGGTTTAAAAGATGTTTTTGATTGTTTTCCATATAGACAAGTATCACGAAGGCGAGTTTTATCAAAATGCATTTTAGGTAGTCATCTAACCAATTCTTGTGTGGAAAGTTTGTTCAACAAGTCCATGCTCGCATGACCTAATCTCGTATGCTATAGATATCCATCATTATCATGAATGGCAAGACATTTAATATTATTCGCAACAAGTTTATCAAGATATAGTACATAAACATTCCCAACTCTATTTGCAACAAAAATAGTTTTGCTACTTACGCTATCAAAGATAGTATAAGTATCACATTTAAATTTAACTTTACAACCATTATCACATAATTGGCTAATACTAAGTAGATTATACTTCAAACCATCAATGAGTATTTCTTAACGAGAGGGAAAGAACCTTTACCAATATTACCAATTCCAAGTATTCTTCCCTTCTTCTTTATCACCAAAAGTGACAAAACATTCACTTGTTGCTTGAAGTTCACTAACAAATGAGGCATTTTCTGTCATGTGTCTTGAACAGCCACTGTCAAGAAACCACTTAGTGGTGCTTGATCTTGGAGCAAAATGAACCTACACCAAATTTGAGAAAGTGACTTTTGGTACCCATATTTTCTTGTCTCCAAATAGTTTTAACACCACTTTCTATTTTTCTCTTCACATAACATTTTAAAATTTTGTGTCCATGTTTACCATAATATGTGCAACATATATGAGGCATTGAAGTAGAAGTGGCTTTAGCTAAGAAAGTTTTATATTTTTGAACATTGTTTTCATGAATATAGCCAAGACCATTTTTCATACTAGAAGGTCTTTGAGATTCGAGTAGTTTGTTTAGATTTTCTTTTCCATTTGTGAATTGTTTAATGCATAAAGATTTCATAATCACTAAGCATTGCTTCTAGAGAAATGATTTATTGCAAAGATTTTTATTCTCAGGAGTAATGTTTTGTAAAGCTACATTTACAGTTTCCTTTGCAATGTTTAAACAATTAATAGATTCAAGAAGTTTTCTATTTTCAAAACATAACTTTGAATTCTCATTCAATAACTCATTAATTTTATTTTTCATTTTCTTATTCCTTTTTGAGGCCTTTTTAAATTCTCCATACATCTCAACAGGTAAATCACTAGGATCAATATCATCATCACAATAAGTGGAAATTGAAGAAGTAGATTGTAATTCATCATCTATCGTCGTAAAGCATATATTGGATTTTCCTTCATTGTCATCTTCAGTTTCTTGTTGATCCCAAGTGCCAGCAGGTCCCTTTCCCTTCTTGATAGATTTCTTTTTGAGTTTGATGTCTCTTTCCTTTTCCAAAGCTTTAGGACCATCGGCAACAAGATGTTCGTTGCTTTTGCATTCAAAGCATTGGGGTTTGAATGATGATGACTGTCCACTTTTCTTGAGTGGCCTTCTTCCTTTCTTGAGAAATTTCTTTTTATAGAATCTCTTGAATTTTCTTACTGCCATAGCCATCCCCTCATCTTCACTATTTCCATCTTCTTCACTTGATGATTTTTCTTGTTCACTAAGATGATTGGAAGTTTTAAGTACAACTCCCTTTCTTCCCTTCTCTTCATCTTCAATATCATTCAATCTTTTGACCTTCATCTCATGTGTAAGCAGTGATCCAATGAGCTCTTCAAGTGGAAGAGTTTTCAAGTCTTTTGATTCCTTAATAGCAAGAGACTTTGGTTGCCAAGATTTTGGTAGAGCATCCAATATCTTTTTATTTTGTTCTCCAGTTGTACAGTTCTTCCCATAAGAAGCATAACAAGCTTTGACTCCTTTACTTGGACTGTTTCTTCATGTGTTACTTGAAGTAGTCTCCACATATCATGAGTGGTGTCACATCCACTAACTCAATTATATTCAGTCACATCTAGTGCACAACTCAAAATGTTCATGGCTTGGTAATTTAATGTCATTTTCTTCAAATCATTCTCATCAAATTCGTCTATAGGTTTTGGCTCCATAATAATTCCATCAGCTCTCATTTTCATTGGTATCTAAGTACGTTTCTCAACAATATTCCACAAATCAAAGTTAATAGAACAAATATATATTTTAACTCCAGATTTCCAGAATGTGTAATTTGTTCCATCAAACAAAGGTGATCTATTTGTGGAAAATTCTTCCAAATAAGGTAAGTTTGAAACATTAGCCATAGCATCTTAACTTCTAGATTGTAAAACCACACAAAGAAACCCTTGCTCCGATACCAATTGAAAGAACTAAGAGGGGGGTGAATTAGGTCTTTGGCTAATTTTCGAAAACTATCTTCTTCTTATGAAATGAGTTTGGACAGATTATATTCACTTGTATCAATGAGAGAATAATGAATTCAATGACAAAGCAATAAATAATTTAAGAGCAATGAACACAAGCGAATTATAGTGATTCGATCTTTTTAAGATCTATATCCACTACCTTGAGTCTACACTCAAGTATTTCAACCAATCTACTATACGCTCAAATTCAATCAATTACACAAGAGGCTCACCACAAATGGTTTTACACCTACAACCTCGTTTGTAATTCTACAAACAAGGTTCACCCTACTAAAGGATTTTATATATCTACAAACAACCTCGAATCAATATCTCAAGGATCACCCTTACCTAAAGGATTTTATGTTTACAAAAAAACCTTGTAATGAGCAAGTAGAAAACAAGATTAAATAGAGAATGGATGAGATGTTACCACTGCTTGGTAGATGATTACACAAGTTAGCATCACTTCACTTTTTTGTCTTTGGAATCTTGAATGATCACTTGTAAGCACAAGACAAAAGAGAGATTTGATGTTTTCAAATGATTTTGGAGTGTTAGGGTTTCTTAAATGTTCAAAAGTTACAAAAAATCTGAAAATCGATTTTTGGCTTTTATAGATTTTGAAAATCGGTTTTAAGAGTCATAAAATGGCTAGTAACGGCTAGTTTCTAAGGAGTTCGGACGACCGAACTTGATTCTCTGCATCTGAACTGTCGTCTGAACATTACTGTGACATGTTGTCTGGGAAGTTCGGATGACCGAACTTTGTCCCTTGCATCCAAACTTACGTCTGAATTTCTCTGGAAAAACAGTAACCATGTCACAATTTGGACGTTTAAACTTGCGTCCGAACTGTTCAAACTTTGTCAAAACATTTAAAAGTCATCCTCAATAAGTTTGAAATCATTTTATACTAAAAGATAAGTCATTTAAAATCTTTTGAACTCAAAGACCGTTACCAAAGCACTTGATCACTCAAGGTTTTCTTAAAACCATTTTAGGATTAAAAAAAAATACTTGGTAATCAAAATTTTATTCAAAACTATTTAAGATTCAAAAACACGTTTTGTGCTCTCTTATGCATTAAATAGATTCCAAGACACACAAGTGTAGGGTTTAAAGCCTTCAATCCATAAGACATACTCTACATTCTTGATCCTTGATCACACTTTAGTTGTCCTTAGTAATTTTTGGCTCCAAGGCAATAAAAACTCTTTGCTTCTCAATCCAACAATCCTATCACACAAATAGCATAAGAATTAGTCCTCAACAATGTTTGTCATTAATCAAAACTAATCATCACTTCATAATTTGCCCTTAGGGCTAACAATATTGTTTATGATTTTTGGAAATCGAGTGAAAAGAAGCAATAAAATGAAGAAGAACACATTGACATTTTACCTTGCCAATCCCAGAGGAAGTTTCGGTTACAACGACAACTTTGCCTGCAACATCTTCACTGCAAGTGGAGCCTATCAGAGAAAGGAAAAACTTCCAAATTTGAAATGGTGACAAGAAGAATAAGAGAGTGAAGAAGGTTAAAGGAGGAGCAACAAGATTCAGAAACTTGTGAATCAAATCCATGACTGCACTTGATCTCTTAGAAAGAACACTCTTATAATATTGCTATTAATTTAGGATGGAGAGAAACTAAAGTGGAATTATCTGTTTAAATTGATGATAGTGAAATTGACACTACAAGAAAATGGAACATTAGCGACGGACAAATCCGTCGCTAATCCGTCGCTAATGGGTCATTAGCGATGGCTTTTTATTTATGAATTATTTAAATTTTATTATTCCGTCGCTAATCCCTCGCTATTGTTTAATTTTAAAAATTAATAATCCGTCGCTAAAATTTAGTATTTTTTAAAAAAATTAAAAATATTTTATATAATTTTCCTGTAAAATTTCAAAACTTAAAACCTTATAACCTGCTGTATGTGGATGAATATAAATGTAATACTCTTACAAATATAAAATGATAAATAAAATATTTGTAAAATATGAAATATCAAATAAATTTATATATTTGTAAAATAAAATTCTAATATATTAATTTGCCATCACGGTAGATGCCGGAGTTGGGGCTGAGGGCGGTGGCGGTAGCGGTGGCGGTGACGAATCTGTTAGGCCCTGGGGAGGAGAATGGTCATCCGGTGGGTCAACTGTGTATTCGTCGTCATCCTCATCATCCGTATCATCATTGTCACCAAGCAACAGAGGCGGGGACAGATTCAGAGTTTGTGATAGAAACGATAAATAATCTGTCATACTCTGTTGCACGTGACGCAACTTCTTCTCAACTTTTCTCCGCATCTTCGTCTCATCATTCAACTTCTTTTGTAGCTGCATAACATCGTGGGACGAGGAAGTAGTCGCTCCCTCAGAAGTAGAAGAATGATCTAACCTCCGTCTTACCTTCGATCCCTCAGAGCCTAATCCGAAGACGCGATTCTTCTTGAATCCTCCCCCAACCTCAAGGAATAGTGACTTCTCATCAGGCGGTTGTCGAGAAGTCACAGAACTTTCAGACTCTGTCTGAGAATAACGTCCCTTAATTGCGTTAACATTATCCTGTATAAATAAAAAATAAAAAACATTGTATAAATATTAACAACTATAATTGCTATTTTATAATAGTAAAATAAAGTTAATTCATACCAAAGTTTGTCGTGACTTCTCATTGACAAACTCGCCCTGCTTTGACCTTCTTTGAAAAGTGTGCAGTTTCTTAAATAACTCCACATAACGAAAGTCCTCACCTTTTTCTTTCCGCTATAATTTTAATATAAAAAATACAAAATATTAATTTTTGTTAAAAATATGTAAGAACAAGTTTAAAAAAATGTGAACTAATGACACGTACCATCCGATTCTCATGCTCTGTAAAAGATATAGACCCTCCCGTGTGAGATGTGCCACTAGCAACAGCTCTATTCCGTTAAGTTGCAGAAGAAACACGTTGAAACCCCTCAATTGTCCACTCCTGTAGCATCTGCTCCCAAAATTCAGGTGAAATCCAATTTGGACGTTTTTGTTTAGAGCGTGCCTTGCTTAACTGATCAGAGAGTCGCTCGCGACATTTCTTGTTCCAAACCTCCCGTATCTGAACGCTGTGCTCTGGGAGCCACCTAAAGCGACTTTGCAAAACCATTAGATTAAAAAACGTCTATTATATAATTACTAGAATCATTATATTAACACCTACCTCCAGAATATGAAAAGAATAAATTTTATATATTTTTATACTTACAGTCCATAAATCGAACCACATGTTTCTAACATCTACAGGAATATCTGCAAATCTGGCGTAAGGGGCAGTATAATGTCGTTGAAATATCAGTGATATCTCTCTAACAGCCTCCATCGATGGTGAGAAACTGTTTCATCAGAACGAATTTCAAAAAATTATTTTAAAGATTATTTAACACATTGACAATCTGATACGCTTTTCAAAGATAGCTTCGGTGTCTACCAAAATAATTTTTAAAATAGTTAGTACTTACCTGTCACCATCAGGTACAATCAAAATGCGTGTCTCTGAGATATCTGCTCCAGGCGCAGATGCAACTGTGGAAGGTATCGATGTAGGCGTTCGTTGTTGTCCTGAAGAGTCTGGAGAGTGTAAAGGTAGCATTCTACGTATCTGCGAACCCGGAATTGGAGACGGAGTCCGATCATCCCTAGACTCCAGGGGGCTCTGGTACTGCTCTGCCGGTAGACATAATCTAAATATACATAACAGTAAACAAGTTAGAATATAAATATAATAATATGAAATAAAAGGGCAAACAAATTAATGTAAAATGTTAGCTCACGTTTGAAAGAAACCAATCCTATTCATGTTCTTCATTATCTAATAAATCATCACCCAAATCATCATCCGTGGAAGAATCCGTATCTGAATTGGCTTCTTCTACATTCACATCCACATTTTTTTGTGTTTCTAATTCTTGAATATCAACTGTTTCACCTTCTCCCGCTTCACTTGCAAGTCCACCAATCATCTCAACATCAACGGTTACATTAACGGCCATGGAGTCGTCGACCTCCTCTTGATATGGTCGATCCACTATTGGTGCGTCAATTACGTGACGAGCTTTCAATTTACAAACAGTTAACCAATCAGACTTGTTCTTTTTATAGCCTGGGTAGCATGCATAATATACTTTATTGGCTTACTGAGCTAACACAAATGGATCGTACTTTGGGTATTTCCTCCGGTAGTTAATGTCTACGATTTTAAATTGTGGATGCACTTTCACTCCCTTATTAACATTTATATCAAACCAATCACATTTGAACAAGATAACCTTCTGACAGGGAGACCCAGGGAATTGCACCTCAATAATCTCCTTTAAAATTCCATAATAGTCACCCATATTCTCTTCTCTGCCTTTGACGCAAACTCCACTATTGGCAGTTTTCTTTCCCATTTCATAATCAACCGTGTGAAATCTAAAACCATTTATGAAATACCCATGGAAAGACTTCACCTGCCTCGAAGGACCCCAAGCTAAGCTTTTAAGATTTTTGTCACTCACGTGATTATTAGGATGGTTAACCTATAATACAATTACGTGTTAGCCGGATAATACGAACGGTCAATAAAACATTACTGGATAAAAGGGACAAGTTGAAGAATTACATAAGTTCTAAACCATCTTGGAAAGTCATCCTCCATTCTCCTGTCAACTTCCATGTCTGTTATATGTTGTGCATCGCCTTGTAATTCGCTCTTGAATTTACTAAATGGCAATCATTTAAACTTGAATTAGTCTATAAGATTTGATGCAACACATGATTTATGTAGTGGTAATATTATGCAAACTTACCTAATAAACGGTTGCAACTCCTCGCAATTGAGAAAGATATAAGTCGTAGCTGCCTTAAGTTCCTCTGATGTTAGATATCTAGTGTGAACTTGCCCAATCACCCGTCCTGGAGCATTGCATATTGACAAACTAGTGCCATGCGATTTATTCTCGTTGACACCTTCATCATTTCGAGCAATGGTTGTATACCTTGTCTGCACGTGAGGTTCAAAATAATAGGAGAAAAATGTTGATGCTTTTTCAATTAAGTAAGCATTGCAAATAGATCCTTCAACCCTCGCCTTATTTTTAACCTTATTTTTCAAGCGATACAAGAACTTGAAATATCAGCAAAAAGTTATTTATACCAGTAAAAAGTTATTTATATTAACCTCGTCAAACACATAGTTACCTCTCAAATGGATACATCCAGCGGTACTGAATCGGGCCAGTAATAAGTGGATCATAAGATGCTCCATCACGTCATAGAACCCCGGTGGAAAAACTTTTTCTAACTTACAAACCAGGACTGTAATGGTTTTCTCCCATTCTCTCATGCGAGATACCGATAGTTTAGGAGAACACAAGTCACGATAAAAAATACTTAGCTCTGTCACAATGTTCCATATTGGTATCGGAAGAAATTCTCTGAACGCAATTGGAAGTAATCTCTCCATAAATACATGACAATCATGAGATTTCATACCTGACATTTTTAACTCTTTCATATCAACGCATCTTCCCAAATTAGAAGCATATCCATCAGGAAGCCGAAGCTCCTTCACCCAGTCGAGAATAAGTCTCTTTTGTTCTGGTGTAAGTGAATATTTAGACTTTGGAATGACTACTTTCTTTTCACCGACGCTAATAACGTGTAGCTCAGGTCTATCACAATATACTTCAACATCACGACGAGCTTTTACGTTGTCTTTTGATTTACCTTTCACATCCATTACAGTGTTAAACACATTATCGAAGACATTTTTCTCATTATGCATCACGTCTACATTATGACGAATCAGATTAGTCTCCCAATATGGCAAATCCCAGAAGATGCTCCTTTTAGCCCAATTGTGGTGGAGGCCCCTGCCTGCGTCCCTTTCAACTTCTGTTGCAGTTTCCACTATCTTAGGCAAATTGCACACCCTTTGCCACATGTCATTTCCAGAAGCTCGCCTTATGGGTGTAGAAGTCTCTCGGCCCCTATCTTTTCGAAATGACTTTGTATCCTTCTGGTATGGGTGCTCTGAGGGCAAGAATCGCCGGTGATAATCGAACCAAGATTGTTTCGAGCCATTCTGTAGCTGAAATGATTTTGTTAACTCCATAAAATAAGGACATGCTAATCTTCCTGCTGTACTCCATCCACTTCGCATGCCATAAGCAGGAAAATCGTTAATAGTCCACATAAGTGCTGCACGCATTTGAAAATTATTTTTCTTTGAAATGTCATACGTTAGAACACCACTACACCATAATTGTAATAATTCATCTACCAAAGGCTGGAGATAAACATCGATGAGCTGTTTCGGGTTCTTTGGCCCTGGGACAATCACTGTGAGAAACATTACTGGATCTTTCATACACAGCCAAGGCGGCAAGTTATAAGGAGTAACGATAACTGGCCAGCTAGAATATTGCTTTCCCGACATCCCAAAAGGAGAAAATCCATCGGTGCATAGAGCAAGACGAACATTTCGAACTTCCTTGGTGAATTCTGCATATGTCCGGTCGAAGTGGTGCCAAGCTTCACAATCTCTTGGATGGCTCATAACTCCCGACTCCGACTGACTCTCTGCATGCCACCTCATATCTTCGGCGGTCATTTTAGATGCAAATAGTCTTTCGAGTCTTGGTGTTAAAGGAAGGTAATACATCTTTTTGAAAGGAACGTCCTTATGTTGTTTATTCTTTCCAATCTTCTTCTTCGGCATATATCGGGCATGACCACAAAATTTGCAATCTTTTCTATTTATATCATCTTTCCAGTAAAGCATACAACTATTCGGACAAGCGTCTATCTTCTGAACAGGCAAGCCAAGTCCCGAGACCATCTTCTTTGTCTGATAATAATCATCTGGAAGCTTATTATTACTTGGCAAGACCTCCTTCATCAGTTGCATCACCTGATTAAAACAGCACTCTGAAATATTATTCTCTGATTTAATATTTAACATTCGGGAAATAACCGATAACAACGAGTGCTTTGTGCATCCCTCCCATATAGGAGTGTCAGCCGCTTTCAACATATCATAAAAGCTCTTAGCTTCTGCATTAGGTGGTTCCTCACAATCAATAGATGACTAAGGGTGTGTTGGAAAGTCTCCACCAAATCCATCAACGACCATCTGCTGCAATTGATTCACTGAGGCCGGGCGAGACGAGGTTTGAAGTACTGTTGATGTACGCTGCCCCGAATTCATGTCCTCACCATGACTTGTCCAACAATAGTAATCCGAGAGAAAGCCAAACCTATACAAGTGCATCTCCACCTCATCGGGGGATAGGTGATCTCTATTCTTACATTTTGCACATAGACATCTTAGTCACGATGTTCAACCTTTGGACAAACAATAGGCAATAAAACCCCTTACCCCTTACCCCTTGTTCATATTCTATTGTAATCCTTTTGATCCCTTGCACGTGTCTCCTATACATCCAACTACTATCATCCATCTACATTAAAATTTATTGGCTTAATAAACACATAGAATGATAATGGGAATGGTAGGAGCGATAAATCTGTTCAAAGTTAATTTTCCAATTCAAATTTCTCGATTGCTATAGCTTTTTTTAAAAAAGTGGTGAAAAATAAATATTTTTAAAAAGTTATAACGGGGTAACATCTTGCTTCATCAGATTCTCCAATCAATGCCTTCACCTGTTGTAACATGTGAGTTAATGTATTATGGTCTATATTACTTTGCTTGACTGGATTCTTAGATCAATTGTATGAACTTGTTGACTGCGACATTTTCATACACGGGCTTTTAAGGTTCAAATAAGCCCAGCGAAAAGTCGTTTCCTCATCCACAGAAGCCTGCGAATTCTTTTAAGATTTTCAAAATAAAGCATTGCCAGTCTTGTTCGTTGAAAGTCCTCTGAATATCTTTTTTCAACCTACCAATAATCAACGAATCTTTCTATGTAAAGCGATCTTAGAAGAACATACTCACGATAGATTAAAAAATCCCATTTTCTTAAAAAATTATATCCTTGACATGCATTTGAAGGGGAAAAAAACAGACTAGCAATTGATCGTGTAAAACGTTTATCAATTCCCCACTTGAGTTAAATCTTCTTTCTAGAATCAAATAGTCTACTCTAAGGCAATCTATCTACGGCTTGATTTCTTTATGAGGGGAGAATACTGCTGCCCTCATTATATATAGTATGGTGTTTGTGGTGTATCTATAATAGAAAGTTTATTATATTGATCTTTGATTCAATCGAGAATACTGCTGCCCACACCAAATTATACTCACAAGCCATCTTGCAGAACTAAGCCTAAGAGGAACTAAAGATCCCATTGAGCTTTATTCTCTCAGGAACCTTCATCGGCAGCAACGCAAGGTAGAAAAACAGGAACCATTTTCATCGCATTGGTCTTCTATGGTAATATCCTGAGAATTTTGGCTCACCATACTCTTAATGCACGCAAAAGCTCAAATTTCTGAACCCAAGCCAAGCTTCAATTACTGTACGAACAAATTTAAAACCCAAAACGACTGGTAATACATCAAACAAATTAACCCCACTACTATTCGCAATTGAATCGCATTTTTCGACATAATAGACTGTTCGCAACCGTTTCAAAAACTAAAGCATTCCAACAGCTTCCTAACATCCGATTTACCTTCTTATTTCATTAGATGAAAGGGCAACAAATCAAATTATATAAAGCCCAATTGGAAGTTCGATGCAATCTGCCTCCCAAAAGCAGAAAACCGCAGCAAATCGCAAATCCCACATTACAAAGCAAAATACAAACCATTCCAAGAATTCAATAAAGCTAGATGAGCTAAACATTTTACCTCTTCATTGCCGAATTGACACGCCTGAATCTGTGGCCAAATTTCGTCAACAGTAGATTGGGAAGAAAGGGTTTGGTTGCCGCCGTTGAATGCTCTGCACATAACTCAGTCCTTTCTGCCCAAAGTTCACCAAATCCATACTAAAAACGCATTTCAAGAATGCGTTCTCTATAGTTGAAATAAGAACGCACCAAACTCATGATGCGTTCCTACCGCGTTCGACTAAAACGCATAACAATGATGCTTCTTTTATGTATCCCTCGCTAATCTCTCGCTAATTAGCGAGGGATTAGCAGCGGCAAATTAAAATTTAAATTAGAAATATTTTTCCTAATAATGCAATCACTGTTCCGTCGCTAATCCCTCGCTAATTAGCGAGGGATTAGCGACAGAAAAGTAGATATTTAAAGTATAAATAATTTCTAATAATCCAATCACCATTCCCTCGCTAATCCCTAGCTAATTAGCGAGGGATTAACGACGGCCATTGTATGAATCAGATAAAATGCCCCCATAAATTTTTTTTTATCCTATTGAAATTTTATTACACCACTAATACAGAATAAAACATGTTGCGAATTAGTGAGAATAATCTATGAAGAATTATTAATTATTTAATAAATTTAACCAAATAATATAAACATCAAATCCAAATAACTTCAATTACCGTTTCAAATTATAGTAATTGAAACTATAGACATTGAATGTTATAAAAATTATAATTCTAGCTAACATTACAGTCACATATCTTATATGTAATATAATATTTTTTTCCCTACAATATAATTAATATAATTAAATATATATATTAACTTTACAAAGTATAATAATACAATATTAATAAAACACTATATATGCAATGAGAATAAGCCATAATACAATGAAGATGCAATGGTCATTCATAGATTTAAAATACTTATGAATATCACAGAAAATTAATATAAAAAATTATTTTTAAAATTAAAATTAATGGTCCCACGCTATATCTGAATTAAAAAATATTTTTTAAAAATAAAACTGCAAGTTCCTAGCTAATCCCTCTCTAATTAGCGACGGATTAGCGACGGCAATTATAAGGATCAGATAAATTTTTTTCAAAAAAAATAAAATTAAAATTCCCTCGCTAATTTGCGAGGGATTAGCGACGACCTTGATATATTAATTAAAAAATTTTATTTAAAAAATAAAAATAAAATTTCCTCGCTAATCCCTCGCGAATTCGCGGGGGATTAGCGACAGCCTTGATATATTAATTAAAAAATTTTTTTAAAAAATAAAATTAAATTTCCCTCACTAATCCCTCGCTAATTTGCGAGGGATTAGCGACGACCTTGATATATTAATTAAAAAATTTTATTTAAAAAATAAAATTAAAATTTCCTCGCTAATCCCTCGCGAATTCGCGAGGGATTAGCGACGGCCTTGATATATTAATTAAAAAATTTTTTTAAAAAATAAAATTAAATTTCCCTCGCTAATCCCTCGCTAATCCCTCGCGAATTAGCGAGGGATTACTGACGGCCTTGATATATTAATTAAATTTTTTTTTAAAAAAAATAAAATTAAAATTCCCTCGCTAATCCCTCGCTAATTAGCGAGGGCTTAGCGACGGCCTTGATATATTTTAATTTTTAAAAAATAATTTTTAATTCTGAGATTAAGACCGTCGCTAATCCCTCGCTAATTAGCGAGGGATTACCGAGAGACTGTAAATTCAGAATTTTTAAAAATATTTTCAAAATAAAATTAAAAGTCTCTCGCTAATCCCTCGCTAATTAGCGAGGGATTACCGACGACCTTTTAATTTTATTTTGAAAATATTTTTTTAAGCGAGGGATTAGCGAGGGACTTTAAATTTTATTTTTAAAATATTTTTTTTAATTTCTGATATTATTGTCGTCGCTAATCCCTCACTATTTTTAATTTCTGATATTATTTTCGTCGCTAATCCCTCGCTACGAAAATAATATCAGAAATTAAAAAAATATTTTAAATATAAAATTTTAAAGTCCCTCGCTAATCCCTCGCTAATTAGCGAGGGATTAGCGACGGCCTTAATATCAGAATTAAAATTTTTTTTGAAAAATTAAAATTTCAGGTTCCTCGCTAAGCCCTCGTTAATTAGCGGGGGATTAGCGACGGAATAGTGATTACATTATTAGGAAATTCTTTCTAATTTAAATTTTAATTTTTGTCGTTAATCCCTCGCTAATTAGGGAGGGATTAGCAACGGTAAAATTTTTCGGTCAACGTCACGTTATTCCTCGCAAAGTCATTGCTAATATAGCGACAGATAGTTACCGTAGCTAATATTCGTCGCTAAACGCGTATTTTCTTGTATTGTGATAGCTATGATTGAACTCCACAGCGGCAGCCATAGGATTTGGTAGCACAACTGCATCGAATCCAGTTGACACGTGTATTGTTCGGGCGGTGGTGACATTTGCTTCTTTTTTATTCAGTCAAAAGTTGTATTTGACTTTGTCTTTCTTGTTTTTTTTAAAGAATAAATATACCTGCTAAATTTAAGAAAAAGTATGAAACTGGAGTTTTTTTATAATAATAAATTTTGTACTATTTAGAAAGAGGTCAAAGAAAGAGTACTTTAATTAAGTTATTATTTTAATTTTTGTGCCCTCTCTATAACACCTTTGGTAACTAGGTGTAGAAGAGGTATAGGGAGGGTACGTAGTCTAAACACTTTCAAAAATCTTCTTTGGTAGTATAACAATTTTAATTTTACTCTCTTAAAAATAAAAGTTAGCTCTCTAATATTCTTTGACTCAATCAGGTAAAATTTTAAAACTTTTTTATGGGAATTTGATGAACATTTTATAATTTTTAACTATTCAATTATTAGTAAATATTTTATAAACTTTTCTTTCTTTAAATTAAAAAAACATTCTCCCCGTTTTCCTCTTTTCCTTCCATGTTTCTCTAATTGCATTAATGTATGTCATCAAGTTGTAGAAATATATAGAATGGATTAAATGTATAGAAAATTTTGAAGTTGTAGATATACAAATATTTTTTAATGCACCTACTTGGTACTAGAGGCCGAAGATCCGTCTGCTGGAAAAAGTAGGAACTGCTTTGCCCTACTAAACTGGAGGGGGGTTTGGGCTTTCGAAATATGGAAGTGCCTTATTTAGCCCTCTTAGCTAAGCAGCCATGGAGGTTGCTCACCAACCCTCACCCCCTAACGGCAAGTGTCCTAAAGCCAAAGTATTATGCTACCTCTGAGTTTCGGTATGGAAAACCTGGAAGGAACACCTCTTTTCTATTGCGCACAATCTATCACGACACCCTCCTTCTGGAGCACGTTGTCCACTGGAGAGTGGGCTCGAGAACGCAAATAAATGCATGGTCTGACCCTTGGATTCCAACCCCCTATAGCTTTAAGCCACTAGCTTACTCTTAGCCAGTTTGAAGGTTGCTGACCTGCTCCTCCCTCACCCTCGACGCTGGAATGCCCGGTTGTTGATGATTTGTTTAGTGAAAAGGATGCAGAAACAATAAAAGATATTCCACTCTGTCAACAGGACATACTGTTTTTGCACTACACTAAGTCTGGTACATTCTTGGTAAACTTTGCCTACAAACTTATGATAATTTGAACAGTGGACTTGGGTTTCAGTGCAGGCGTCGACTTCAGCGCCTCAACATGCTTATGGTTTGCTGTGGAAGAAGCTTTGGAACTTAAAAGTGCCTCCAAAAGTCAAGGTTTGTGCACGGCTTTAGGCTCAAGTGGCAATGGTTTAGTGAGGCTTTATTTGCGGGAAATCTAACTCAGCAGCGCTATTGCCCTAGATATTTGCTTACTCCTGAAACCGATTTGCATGTCATGTTCACTTGCCCTTTTGAAAAGAAGGCCTGGTCTATAGCTGGAATAAACCTGGCCTTGGCCATGAAACAGGCGACCTCTTGTGGGGAGATTTGGTGTAACCTTAAAGATCCGGCCGTCGAACACAAGCCGAGGACAGCTGGAATGGATTGTTATGCTTTTGGGTGCGATTTGGAAGTAGCGGAACACTTCGCTGTTTGAAGGGAAGTCCTCGTCGACTGAGGACGTGTGCATTGAAGCTCTCTCTCTTGATCGAATTTCAGAAGGAAAAGGCGATTAGACAGCAAGGCCTATTAAGCCAATCACGTGCTGGTACTTCACACGCTTGGCTCCGGCCAACTGGATCCCAATACAAAGTGAACGTAGATGCCGCATTATCCAGCGGCAGAGCGGGCACCAGAATGGTGATCTAGGATTATTCTGGCCAGATAATCGCTTCAGCGGTAGTCCATCTTCTTGTTATGGATTTTATCCAGGCTCAGGAAGCTGAGGCCGTTATTGTCGGCCTGGAGTTGGCAAGGCAGATTGGAGTGTTTCATTTCACTTTGGAGACTGATTGCTTGGCATTAATTCACAAGGCCCTTGCAGACACGGAGGACCTTGCCCCGGTAGGGGACTGGAAGGGGACTTCATACACCAAATCCGGGTGTTGCTATCTCTAAAGAGCGGTTGCTCCTTGCAACACGCAAATCACAGGGCCAATCGGGTGGCACATGAGCTGGCAAAACTAGCCTGCCAAGTCCCTACCCAGTTAGATTTGTTAGAGGAAGTCCCTATAGCTGTGAAGTCCATTGTAATAATAAATGGTTTAATAAAAACCTGGGCTTAGCCCTTTCTTAAAAAAAAAAAAAATATCGTAATAAAAGTAAAATTAATCAATGTTGTTTATAGAAATATATGAAAACTTAATCAATATTTTAGCATATAATGCCCCCTCCTCGACTTCGTGCATCCATTATACTATGATTTAACTAATTGTGTTCTCGGTCTCTCTTTTATCCTTTCGGTATAATAAAATAGTTTACCCTCCTATTGGAGGGAAGCATGCTCATGTAAACTAGTTAAATTTGTGATAAGCAAGTGTTCTAATTGATCAATTTTAAATTACGTATCTCTCTTGATTTTTGTCTTCTCAATATTTTTACATGTAAAAAATTAAAAATAGTCCATAAAGATGAATCTTTCTTTCTTTTGGAAATAAGAACAAGTATCTAATATAAAAAGTAAAGAATGAGACTTTATTTGCTTCTTTGAAAGAAAACCTTCAATTTATTATAAAAATATTTATAACTGTATATATTAAACTTAAATGTTATAAAAATATTATAATAATTATGAATTTTATTGTAACAAAGACTTTGATTGTATCAACTATGAATACGTTATTAAGTGTAACAAATTCTTATTGAAGTCTCATTGATTGCAACAAAGAATTAGTACAATTATTGATATCAACAATGTCTTAATGAATTAGTGCAATTATTAATTTTGATTGTAAGAAAGAGTTTGATTTGTAACAAGTATGAATTAGGACACTTAATAAGACTTTGATTATAACAAAGTAGAGAGACCGCAAGAAACTATACAGAGAATCTAGAATTTTATTAAGTATTTTCACTACACCTTACTGTCCACCCACTACAAGAAATTTTCATTTTTGCGACGGACTATTCCGTCGCAAATCCGTAGCAAATGATAAATTGCTACAGATTTGCGACGGAATAGTTCGTCGCAAAAATAGAAGTCGCAAATTTACGACGGATATCATTTCCGTCGCAAATTTGTGACAGATTTCATTTCCGTCGCAGATTTGCGACGGAAATGAGTTCCGTCGCAAATCTGCGACCGAAATGATTCCGTCGCAAATCTGCGACGGAAAATATCCGTCGCAAATCGGCGACGGATTTGCGACGGATATAATTCGTCGCAAATTAATTTATAATTTAATTTTGAATTAAATATTTTAAAATTTTTTAAGCAATAAATTTTAATAATTTTTAAATAATTATTGTTAAAAAATAAGCGTAATCAATAGAATAATTAAAAATAAAATATTAAATTAAAATAAATATAATAAATCCGTTAAATATCAATATTTTATGTGTACAACAATGAAAAACATGAAACAAAATCTATGTAGCTATAGAAGGCGGCGCTGCAGACGGTGGAGGAGGCAGAGGTGGATCTGGAGGGCCAGTCGTTGGAGGATGGTCGTCAGGCGGATCGATCGTGTAATCCTCACCAGCCCTGTCTGTCTGCTCTTCAGAATCAGGTATCGGAAAAGGAGGTGGAGGTGGAGAAGGCGGCGGAGGCAAATGTAGTGCCTCAAACATAACTCGCAAATACTAGTCCAAACTAGCAAAGCGTTGCTGGAAATAACCGCGCATCGACCTCTCTCTCTGCAACTGACTGTGAAGAGAGGCGTACTCTGGATGCGATGTAATCGAGCAAGCTGTTGGAACAGAGGGTGACGTGGACTGACATAACCTCCGTCGCATGTGAACTGCCTCGGAACCCAATCCAAAAATCCGATTCTTCGAAGCACCGCCAGTAACCTCCAAAAATAGGGTCTTCTCATCTGGTGGTTGCTGAGAAGTCACCGAATCCTGAGACTCCACCTGCGAATAACGCTCCTTCAAAGCATTGACGCTATGCTGCAAATTGTATACATCGTAAAATTATAACGGATTCTAACAATAAAATAATTAATATAAAATACGGAGTAATATAATCTGTAAACTTACCAACGTATGTTGTGATTTCTCATTGACAAACGTGCCCTTTTTTGGGCCACTCTTATATGTGTGTGTCGCCTCGTACATATCGGCGAAGTGGAAGTCATCTCCGCGCTCCTTACGCTACAAATATATTAATATAAATATTTAGTAATTATACTAGAATTAAATAACAAGAAAAAATAATCATTACCATCCGACGCTCGTGCTCGCTGAAGGAAATGCATCCTCCCGTGTGAGTCGGTCCAGGCGCGGCTGCTCTGTTCCGCTTAGCAGCGGCTGAAACACGCCTGAATTGTTCCGTGCTCCAGTGATCCCGCCAGAGTTGGCTCCAAATGTCAGGAGATATCCACGGTGGACATTTCCCTTTACACCGAGCCTTTGAGAGCTGATCCGATACACACCGAGTGCATTTGTCGTCCCAAATTCGTCGTATCTGATCAGCATGCTCTGGAAGCCATCGATAACGTGTCTGCAAAGTTGTTTAAAAAAATTAAATATATATAGAATATATACATATATATATTAATGTGGATATATATTTTATAATTTGTTACTTACACTCCACATCTGAAACCACATGTCCCGAAGCTCTAATGGGACCGCCTCAAAATTAGGAAACGGTCCAGTGAAATGCCGGTGAAACGTATCCGATATCGAATGCACCGTCCCCTCCGCTGGGAAAAAACTATTCCATTACACAGATGAACAGTTAGTTATTGAACAAAAAATTTGAATACATTCCCACAAAAGTAAATAGAAACTTACTCGTCGCCACTCGGAGCTATCAGAATGCGCACTTCCTCTGTCTGAGTCCCACCTGTAGAAGCAGCCGTAGAGGGTACCACAGAAGCTGGGGTCAAAGGCGTATGCTCGGACTCCGCTCCACGTGTGTCATCCTCACTCGGTAAAGACATCGGGCCGGGTAAAGACGGAGAAGGAGTACGATCACTCATCCCAATCGAACGTGATCTACGTGGAGGCATCTGAAAAAGAAGAAAATTTTCGTTAGCTATGTAATCATTAGTAATATGTAAAAAATAATATAAATTTAATTGTTAAAAATAAATAAGTGACGTAGCATATGTAAGGAAATGCATACATACAATAAATTATTCACTATTTTCGTCTTCGCTCGGATCATCTTCTGATTCCCATTCACTTTCAACTTCAGTATCAGAATCAATCAGGTCATCATATTCCGTATTTTCTGGTTCATTATCATCCAGAATCTCCCCTTCACCTGTTTCATGCACAAGTTCGCCGATTATGTCATCTTCACCACGTACACTGAATGTGATCGATTCATCTACATCTTCTTGGTATGGTCTCTCAACAACAGGTGCATCGATGACATGACGAGCCTTAGATTTGCATACTCCCATCCAATCAGACTTATTTCTTTTACTTCCAGGATAAGTGGCATAGTAAACTTGCTGAGCTTGCACAGCTAATACAAATGGATCATATTTGGGGTATCTTTTCCTGGAATTAACATCTACAGTTTGGTAATGTGGATGAATCCTGACGCCCCTGTTAAGCACAGGATCATACCAGTCACACTTAAATAAAATAACATCCCTAGATGGAATCCCCGGAAACTGCACTTCAATGATCTCCTTCAAAATCCCATAATAGTCGCTCCTGCTGCCAATATCTTCGTCCTCGCCCTTAACCCATACGCCACAATTAATAGTCCTCTTTCCGACTCCATGATCTTGCGTATGAAATCTGGAACCATTTATTATATATCCCTTACAAGATTTCACCTGCCTTGAAGGTCCCCAGGACAAACTTTTAATATTTTCATTTGTTATGTTATTTTGATGATCTTGCACCTGCAACATATAAACGGTTTTATTAACTATTTAGAACAATTTTTCTTAAGCATTATTGTTTACTACTCGACAAACAAAGACTTACATAAGCCCTGAACCATATGAGAAACTCGCCCTCAAATCTCCTATCAATTTCCTCCTTCGTTGTACATGGGTCGGCAGACCGCAATTCAACTCTGAATGTCCTGTTTCATAGTCATTATATAAGTCGAGTCTTTGTCACAACCACGAAGAATCAAGAAACCAGATGAAAATATGAAAAAAAAGACGTACGTTACCAATGGTTGTATCTCTTCACAATTGAGATATATGTAATTAACAAACTGCCTTAAATTCCTCGGGAGAAAGGTATCTGTAATTGTATTCCCGATCACCTTGCTCGCTGCATTACATATGGACAACCCACATCTTTCCCAAACACCTTCGTCATTGCGAGCCGATTTGTATGTCTAGTCCGGACATGCGGCTCGAAGTAGTAAGAAAAAAACGTAGACGCCTCTTCAATCAAATATGCATTGCAAATTGATCCCTCGACCCTTGCCTTATTTTTTACTTTCAACTTCAGGCAATATAAGAACCTGCATTTTGTCATTTTAACGGTGTTAGAAATTCTACATCGAATAGTTAAAATAAACAGTTTAAATGCTCATGTCAGAAGGCCTAACCTCTCAAATGGGTACATCCATCTATATTGAACCGGACCAGCAATCCTTGCTTCATAAGGCAAGTGAATCATTAAATACTCCATCACATCAAAAAAAGCAGGAGGAAATATCCTTTCCAACTTGCACAGTAGGATTACTATGTTCTTCTCCCACTCTCTCATACGAGATGTTGACAGTTTTGGAGCACATAAATCCCGATAGAAAAAACTTAATTCCGTTAGCACATTCCAAATAGCGGTGGGGAGGAACTCTCTAAATGCAATAGGAAGCAATCTTTCCATAAATACGTGACAGTCATGCGTCTTCATGCCCGACATCTTCAACCCATTCAAATCAACACACCGACCTAAGTTAGACGCATATCCATCGGGCAACCTCAAATCCCTAACCCACTCCAATACAACCCTTTTTTGTTGATTCGTTAGAGAGTACTTAGCTTTCGAAATAGAAACTTTACCATTTCCAACACTTGAAATATGTAACTCCGGCCTATTACAATACACCTCCAAGTCTCGCCGAGCCTTTATATTATCCTTTGATTTGCCCTTCACGTCCATTACAGTATTAAACACGTTCTCGAACACATTCTTTTCATTGTGCATGACGTCAACATTGTGGCAAATTAAATTTGATTTCCAATACGGTAAGTCCCAGAAGATGCTACGCTTAGCCCAGTTGTGGTAAACCCCTCTACCATCATCCTTGCCAACTTCCGCCGCAGTATCGATAATTCTCGGCAAACTGCTGACTCTATGCCACATCTCATCCCCACACGATCGCTTAATTGGTTGAGATGTCTCATGACCGCGATCCTTTCGAAATGATTTTCCGTCTCTTCTGTATTGATGATCTAACGGCAAGAACCGGCGGTGACAGTCAAACCAAGATTGCTTTGAGCCATGTTGCAGATGAAATGACTTTGTTTGCTCCATACAATAGGGACAAGCCAGTCTTCCGGCAGTGCTCCAACCGCTCAACATACCATAAGCTGGAAAATCATTAATGGTCCATAGGAAGGCAGCTCGCATTTGAAAATTCTGTTTTTTGGAGACGTCATAAGTCGGCACTCCAACTCTCCACAAGTTTTGTAACTCTTCCACCAACGGCTGAAGATAGACATCGATCTTATGCTTCGGGTTTCTCGGCCCTGGAATAATTACTGTCAAAAACATCACAGCATCCTTCATACACATCCATGGTGGTAAGTTGTACGGAGTAATAATGACAGGCCAACTCGAATATTGCTTTCCCGACATTCCAAATGGTGAGAACCCATCAGTACATAGCGCTAAACGCACGTTGCGAACCTCTTTCGCAAATTCCGCATGCACACAATCAAAATGATGCCATGCTTCACCGTCCCGTGGGTGACTCATCAATCCCTCATTCTGCACAGATTCGGCGTGCCACCTCATGTGTTCTGCAGTCGTTTTTGATGCATACAACCTCTGCAATCTCGGAGTCAAGGGAAAGTAGTACATTTTCTTAAAAGGGACTTCCTTTTGCTGTCTATTCTTTCGAAATTTCCTCCTCTGCCTTTCAATAAAGCATGCAACTGTTTGGGCAACAATCTATTTTCTCCACAGGCAAACCGAGTCCAGAAACCATCTTCTTAGTATGGTACAAGTCCTCCGGAAGCAGATTATCATTTGGTAGAACCTCCTTAATCAGCTGCAATACCTGATTAAAACATCTTTCTGAAATATTATTCTCAGATTTAATATTCAGCATCCGAGCAACAAATGATAACTGCAAGTAGTTTGTGCATCCAGCCCACAAAGGAGTATCCGTAGCTTTTAACATATCATAAAATTTCTTGGCTTCTGCATTTGGCGGTTCTTCATCGTCGATACCCGCTGCCGGGTCTAATTGAGGGTCCAAACCAACACCCTCCATTACCATCTGCTGAAATGGATTAATAGGGGTAGATTGGGATTGAGAGATGGTTGGAATCATCCCTGGATGCAACGGAGTGAGACTCTCACCGTGACTGGTCCAACGGTGATAATCGGCCACAAATCCAAATCTATACAAGTGCACCTGCACTTCATCCGGAGAAAGGTGCACCTTATTCTTACACTTCGAGCAAGGACATCTCAACCACGAAGTGTGCCCGTTCGACAAACAGTACGCTATAAAACCCTTAACCCTATCTTTATATTCATTTGTAATTTCCTTAATCCCTTGCATATGCCGCTTGTACATCCAACTACGATCATCCATCTACATTAAAAATTTTTGCCTATTAAATTTTTCCAAATTCCACGAAAAAAATTTAGGAATTCGGCATGTCTTATTAAAATAGAGTCGAAAACTTAGACAAGTGTTAAGGAAGAAAAAAAAATTCGGCAGCATCTCCACTGTAAAATGGACGTTTTCCAGGCACAAGGCCACCACAATCAATCCCCAAAGCCAAAATCGTCGCAGATTTGCGACTCATTTGCGACGAAATTTAAATATAGAAATAAAAAAATATATGCATTAAGTCCGTCGCACATCCGTCGCAGATCTGCGACGGATTTGCCACGGAATTTAAATATACGAATAAAAAAATAGATAAATAAATGCCGTCGCAAATCTGTCGCAGGACGGAAATAATTCCGTCGCAAATTAAGCCACTTATTTCGCCCCTAGCTGTTTTGTCGCAAATCCGTCGCATATTTGCGACGCAAATTTCCGTCGCAATTTGCCGTCGCAAAATTTAATTTTTCTTGTAGTGACCATCTCCTTCTTTTGCCTTCCTCTTTCCTTTTTCAACATTTGCTCTCTTAGTTCTCACCATTTTTGTTTGCAAGAGAGTGATTTGTATGAAGTGTTTAGGGCTTAGAACTCAAAAATTCAGTCGATTTGATGTGAAGGTGGTGAAATTTCAGAGGAATTTGTGTTTGGACACAAGAGGGTTATGTGGGTTTTGAGAGAGAAGAGAGTTTGGAAGTTAAAAGATATGAAATATGACAGTTCGATTCATTTAAATTCACTATAACTGCTCAGTTCGGACGATCGAATTTTTAGTCTAAAGTTCTCTGTTTCTTCAGTTTAAGAAAATTCGGCAACCTAATTTTCTATTATGGACGTCCGAATTTTTCTCAATGCATCCAAATTATGCGTCCGAATATTCCCTGTTTCTACCATACTTCAACACACACATTAGTAATTGAATTTTGAGATACCTAAGAGCCTTCTTAGGTAACTAAACATTTCCTTAGCCAAAGGCTTGGTAAATATATTAGCAATTTGATTATTTATATTCACATATTCCAAGCATATATCTCTTTTAGCTACATGATCATGAATAAAATGATGTTTAATCTCTATATGCTTAGTCCTATAATGTTGAAATGGCTAGATCAATGTTATGTGAAAATTCTTTGCCAAACTATTTTTGGGCTGAAGCTGTAAATACTGCTTGCTATGTAAGGAATAGAGTTTTATTAAGACCCTTTATAAGAAAAACACCTTTTGAACTCTTATTTGATAAAACTCCTTCAATTGTTTATTTTAAGGTTTTTGGGTGCAAATGTTTTATCTTAAATACTAGTGATAATCTGGGAAAGTTTGATAGAAAATCAGATGAAAGTGTATTTCTTGGTTATTCATCAAATAAAAAGGCATATAGAGTTTATAACAAAAGAACATTATGTGTTGAAGAAACTATACATGTGACCTTTGATGAATCTAACATTTATCTTGAAAGAAAAAATGAGGATGATGTGGTTCTCCAACGATTGAAAATCAAACTCATCATCAAGTACCTACATTGGAAGAACATGTCAAAGAAGAAGAAATAATGGAGCAAGAACAAGATGGTCAATCAAGCAATGATCAAGAGTTTCCAAAGGATCTAACATATGCAAGAGGCCATCCTAAGGAGCAAATCATTGGTGATATCTCTCAAGGAGTTAAAACAAGGCGGTACTTTATTGATAATTTGGACCTTTTATCTCACATTGAACCTAAAAATATTGATGATGCATTGTGTGATAATTTTTGGATTATTGCTATGGAAGAGGAGTTAAATCAGTTTGAAAGAAATAAGGTTTGGACTCTTGTTCCAAGACCTCATGATCATTCCATTATTGGTACAAAATGGGTTTTTAGAAACAAATTAAATGAACTAGGAGAAGTTGTTAGAAATAAGGCTAGACTTGTTGCTCAAGGCTTCAACCAAGAAGAAGGCATTGATTATGATGAGACTTTTGCTCCAGTAGCCAGATTGGAATCCATAAGAATACTTTTGGCTTTTGCTTGTTTTAAAGGATTTAAGCTATTTCAAATGGATGTCAAAAGTGCTTTACTAAATGGTTTTATTGAAGAAGAGGTTTATGTAGAACAACCTCCCGGTTTTGTTCATGAAAAGTTTCCTAATCATATTTTTAAGTTAACCAAGGCTCTATATGACCAGCCCCAAGAGCTTGGTATGAAAGATTAAGTGGATTTCTTCTTTCAAAAGGATTTGCAAAAGGAAAAGTAGGCACAACACTTTTTATAAAAAACATCTAGTAATAATGATATTTTACTTGTGCAAATATATGTTGATGATATTATTTTTGGTGCTACTAACACATCCCTTTGTGAGGATTTTGCCAAATCAATGTAAAATGAATTTGAAATGAGTATGATGGGAGAACTAAATTTCTTTCTTGGGCTGCAAATTAAGCAAACCAAGGATGTTGTCTTCATAAATCAAGCAAAATATACCAAGGAGCTATTAAAAATATTTGGAATGGATCAAGCAAAAGGGATAGGTACTACAATGAGCTCATCAACTAAACTTGATAAAGATGAAAAAGGTAAAAATGTTGATGAGAAGTTATATAGAGGTATGATTGGAATTTTACTCTATCTCATAGCTAGTAGACCAGATATTATGTTTGTTGTGTGCTTATGTGCTAGATTTCAATCATGTCCTAAAGAATCTCATCTAATTTCTGTCAAACGTATTTTTTGCTATTTGATTGATACACATGACTATAGTCTTTGGTTTTCAAAATCCTTATATTTTGAACTCATTAGATATTCGGATGCTGATTATGCTGGATGCAAAGTTGAATGAAAAAGTACAAGTGGTCACTGTCAATTTCTTGGTAGTTGTCTTGTGTCTTAGTATAGTAAAAAACAAGCTTGTGTGTCTTTGTCTACTGCTGAAGCTGAATACATTGCAGCTGGTAGTTGTTGTGCTCAATTATTATGGATGCAACATACTTTACTTGATTGTGGTCTTAAATTCAATAATGTGCCAATATTATGTGACAATACTAGTGCTATCAATCTGAGCATAAATCCCATTCAACATTCTAGAACAAAGCATATAGAGATTAAGCATCATTTTATTCATGATCATGTTGCTAAAAGAGACATATGCTTAGAATATATAAATACAAATGACCAAATTGCTGATATATTCACAAAGCCTTTGGGTGAGGAAAGGTTTACTCATTTAAGAAGGCTCTTAGGAATCTCAAAATTCGATTACTAATGTGTTTATTTAAGTGTGACAAAAGCATAAAAAATTTGGATGCATTGAGTGAAAATGGATCGTCCAAACTTTGTCAGAAAATTCTGGACAGAAAAGTTCGGACGCATGTTCTGACTTATGACAGAAAGTTCGGATGTCCGAACTTTCTGAAACTGGAGAAATAGAGAAGTTCGGACGCATGTTCGGACACAGACCAAAAAGTTTGGTCATCCGAACTTTGCAGTTACAGCGGTTTTTAAGAAACCAAAATAGCCATTATTCACATTTTATTCATCCGAACTCTCTCCTTTTTAAAATTTCTCTCTAGCCATTCGCATCCAAACTTAAATCTCTCTGTGATTTCACCATTTTCACATCAAAATACTTGGATTTTTGAATTCCTATCCCTACACACCTCTGAAATCTCGTTGCTTTTCTGTTAGAAAATCAAAATGGTGAGAACTAAAGGAGCAAATATTGAGAAAGGAAAAGGGAAAGTGCAGAACAAAGAAGGAGGACGAACTCTCAATGAACCAAGGAGAATTAGGGTTCCTCAATCATCATCTGGAGCAGACAACTTTATCTCAATCAAAGCTACATCAGAATTTGAAGATTGGAACAAGAAATCAAGGAAAATCATCCCTGGAAACAGAGTTGATTTTGACAAGCTCACCAATATGTGTAATGTCCTATCTTTATTTGGTGATATTGGCTGAAGTAACTTGTTGGCTATAGATGAAGAGTATTATCTCTCTCTTGTATATGAATTTTATGCCAATCTAAAAGAAGAGAGAATAGAATATGAGGGAGAAGATGTTAATCAATGGTATTCATCTAGAGTATCTCAAATAGATTTTGAATTCAATGATGCATTCGTGAATAGAATCTGTGGAGTAAGTGATAGTGGAGCAAAGTATTATTCTATGGGACAACATTGCTACATTAGAGAGTTATTCACAAATGCAAGATTTGAAGAAGCCTTCACAAATGGTAGAGAGTTTAGAACCATTAAGGAAAGGGAGATTAAGGCTTTAGATGTAAGGGGAAGAGTTATGCATCATATGATTACAACCATGATTATTCCTAACTTTGGCCACAAAATATTTGTGGGGAACATTCATATGGTGATTATGTTTGCTTTGCATGAGCACAAGAGATTGAATTTTGGCTACATGGCATTGAAGCATATGTTTGGGGCTAGAAAGACTGATAAAAAGGCTTTACCATATGGAAGACTTTGACAAGATTTTTCAAACATTTTCGAGTCAAACTCCCTGTTAGAGGACAAACTTTTAAAAGAGGTCAGATTTATACAAATGACTCTCTCAAAAGAATGCAATTGACTCTTGATGATGAGGAAGTGTAGAGAACTAGAAGAGAAACCCCTCCAAGGAGAAATGAAACTGAAGAAACTGAAGAAGAAGAAGAAGAAGAAGAAGAAGAGATAGAAGCATGGGCAAGAGAAATGAAAACTAAGAGAAGACATGATTCAACAAGTGAGGGGGAGCAACCTCCCTCCAAAAGAAGACTTTTTGAAGAAGAGCAAACTTCTCAGTCACATCCTAAAGTTGGAGAAGGGCCTAGTGATGGATCGAATAACTATAAATTGCTTGTATTCATTGCTCTTGAATTATTTATTGCTTTGTCATTGATTTAATCATTCTCTCATTGAAACAAGTGATTATAGTATACCCAAACTCAATTTATAAAAAGGAGATAGTTTCCAAAAATTAGCCAAAGACCTAATTCACTCCCCTCTTAGGTCTTTCAAATTGTATAGCCACAAGTATATTTAATCATAATTGGCACCATATTTTGATAGCTTTTATATTTCCTCCAAAATATCGCTAGTGATGAAGTAGCTTTGATATTTTATTATTGGTGGTGTTTTCAAGACCCATCATATCCAAAATGAATTTTAACACCATATATCTATAATGTATCATTTCTTTTGATTATATCAAAATTTATAAACTCAAGTCTCAAAAAAATTAACCAAGAAAATGACGGTTTGTAACTGAGAGAACTAACCTCAAACCTTACAATCCTCAACTTGTAATAGAAAGTCGGAATGAAGGAAATGAGACTCTTAATAAGAAATCCTAGAACTTCTAATACAACTTCAAACAACCTTTAATAGAGATTTGTGCTGGTAACGTAATACAAAATTTGATCGTGCTAAACTTGAAAAAAATTATTACAAATTAAAATAACTATTAACAGGACTTTTAATTATAACAAAGTTGAAAGACCACAAGAAAATATAGAAAGAATCTAGAATTTTATTAAGTATTTTCACCACACTTTACAAGCTACTCTATGGCCCTATTTATAGGACATAGTACATGTTCAAATAGAGAGTAAATGTAACTTTATCTAATGAGGTTAACCAAAAGCCTATCTTATCCCTTCATATATATTTCACAACCTTAAATATGAATTATTTCTTGAGATAATAGACATCCACATATTAATATATTCATAAAAACAACTAAAATAAACTGCAAAATAATAAAAATTCTGTATAAGCTCTTACGCATTAAGGCAAAATTCCTGGCTCAATCCCCGTTTGTAACACATTATGAATTGCTCGTGATTTACATCTTTCACATATAGATCATCTATTCTCTAATATTGTGACAACCAATCAACTTTATATGTTGTTGAAATTCTGCATGCTAAGCAAGTAGATTTAAATTGTCATTTTGTGCTAAAAAAATATAATATGGTCTGCTTAAATCATTGCTAATAGTTTTTCCAGTTTACAGATCTTCAGCTCCTTGATTCTATTATACTTTGTTTGATTCTCTTGGAGAGATTTGGCTACTATGTTGAGGACCCCATTTTTCAGTATGTGCGGGAGACCCTTCACAACTATTGGATCAAAATCTTTTGACTCAATGGTGCAATTTTTTTTTTAAAGTCCCGCTCAAATCTATTCTTTTAGCAAAAGAGGAGCTGTCTTTTTTTCTACCCAATTTTCTTTCCCTCTTCCATTCCGATCACTCATCTCTCTGTCTCTCACATCTATCTCTTCTCTTGAATCTTTTTCAAGGATTGACTCTCTCTCTCTCATCTATCGCCTCTGTTTAAATTGCTCTTTTTTTAATCTTCATCATATTAATTTTTTCTTAAATCTCTATCAAATTGACTCTTTTCTCTCCTCCTCTCTCTTCTCGTTGCTATTGTTCTTTCACAATCAAGGCCAACATCGACAAAGATAAAAGATGTTGTCTGAAAAATTTATTGGCTAATCTTCACAGATTCATCCATTATAGTTACAGGTATTATTATTTTGATAGATTTTATGATATGAAGATTGGGTTGTCGAGAAGAGTGGTAGTTTGTTAAATTTGAATAGTGAAGACAAAAAATAAACTATTGTTCTAAGATGAATATTATTATATTATGTATTATCTTTTCTTAGTCTCATCTATTTAACCTTGAAAGGTGTATTCTTGACAGAAAAATACTTACTTTTGCTAAAATTTTATGCATTGGTTATTCTATACATTATAAATAATTATGAATAATTGCTTTCGATAGTTTTATTGGTTTTGTTGACAACCACTTTGCACAATGATGACAACGCGTATAAAGTTTCGATGAATAATTATTAACTCTTAAGTTTCAATTATTTACTTTGTTATGAATAATTATTTACTCCTAATTGAATAATTGATCAATTCAATCATAAGTCAACAAATAATTATTCTCAGCAATTTTAAAATACAGATCTGTTGCCATAACCTAGCAACTGCCACTAGAATTCACTTATCATAAATAATTATTCAGTCAAAAGTGAATAATTATTTACTCCTTATTAAATAATTGATCATTTCAATTCTAAGTCAACGAATAAAGAAATTGAAAGACCTAAGAGGTGGAGGGGTGAATTAGGTCTTTGGCTAATTATCGAAAATCTTTTTCCTTTTTGCAAATCCTTTGCCTTAATAAAAGCTCTTCTTTACAATCACAAACTTCAAGTTTATATGTGATTTGATGGTTAAGACAAGATTATCAAATTATAAGACCACAACCAATCAATCAACAATTATGAACAAATAATAATAACACAAGTATGTAAACAAGTAAAGTTATAAGGAAATGAACACACGATTTATAGTGGTTCAATCTCTCCAAGATCTACATCCACTACCTTGAGTCCACACTCAAGGATTTTTCACTACTGTTCACGACTGTTCACTATGCGAAGAAAAATTCGGACGATCGAATTTTTCTAGCTGCGTCCGAATTTCTCTGGAAAAATAGTCGGTATTGTTCACATGAATAGTGTCATTGTTCATGTGAATAGTATCACTGTTCACATGAATAGTATTGCTGTTCACAATGCATGAAAAATTCGGGACCGAATTTTTCATGCTGCGTCCGAATCTTACATCCGAATTTTTCAAACTTTGTCAAAACATGTTCAAATCAATTCTAACAAGTTGGAAAACCTTCTAGCCTAAAAGATAAGTCATTAAAGACCTTTTAAGTGCAAAACCCATTTATGAAAACTTGATAATTTAGATAAGTTCAAAACCATTGAAACCATTTAAATCAAGTTTTGTGCTCTCAATTGCAAATCATAGATTCCAAGGCTTAAGAGTGTAGGGTTTACAAAGTTTACCTATTAAGCACATGCAACCTACACTTCATGTCTTCAAAGCCTTCTAACATCTTGAACAAACTCTTCAATCTTCAATCACTTTGACATATTGCAGTTGTTCTTGCATTTTAGCTTCAAGGCAATGAGATTTCAAACTTCTTAATCCACAAAACTTATCACACAACATACAAGCATATTACTCCTCATCAATATTTGTCATTAATCAAAACTACATGATTTGCCCTTAGGGCTAACAGAAATAATAGTTTATTTCATGATGAGCATTCAACAAGTGAAGAATAATTATTCACTTCAAGAAGAATAATCAATGCATGGATGACAACACATACAAAGTTTCGATAAATAGTTATTCACTCTTAAGGAAAAAATTATTCGAAGTGAATAATTATTTACAATTGATCAGTTTAAACATAAGTCAACGAATAAAGAAATAACTACTCACTTCACGACAAGCACTTGACAAGTGTCGAATAATTATTTATTTGAGGACAAATAATCAATGCATGGATGACAATAGGTACAAAGTTTTGATGAATAACTATTCATTCTTAAGTTAAAAATTATTCAAAGTGAATAATTATTCACTCTGAAGAGACTATTTATTCACTCTAAAGTAAATAATTATTCACTTTTTATTAAATAATTGATCGGTTAAATCTTAAGTCAAAGGAAAAAGAAATAATTATTTACTTTACGATCAACATTCGACAAGTAATGATTAATTATTCACTCTATCATGAATAGTAAATCAATATTAAAGGAATAATTATTCACTTCACGACGAACATTCGACAAGTGATGAATATTGAAGTGTCATTTTGTTGGACTCCTTATTTTCTTCAATTCTTTAAAAGGAGATCCTTTTGCCAACAAAAATCCCAATATATGAGAGATAGAAAGTTGATCAATACTTTTAACAGTTTTCAAGCAAGTGGCAAGAATCTCAACAAATAGTGAGAGAACATGATCCAAAATTCCAACATTTTACTTCTTGTCAAAAAGTATTGTCTCCCTTGAAGAGGCAAGTACAAAATCTGAGTGAATGATGAACTAGAAGTTAGTTACCATTGCAGTTGGCAAAATGCAAAAATACCAACAACAAATATACTTTTCTAAGCCGGTCACCTAAAGGAAAGGCCAAACATGTCTTCACATAAGAATGACTTCAAGTTGATAAACATAATGACTTTAAATAAGCGATTCGACATCACTTAATATCTGATACACTTTTTTCATCATTTTGTTCTTTAATATTTGAAGAATTTCAAAGTAATAGTGCAGAAAAAATAGAAGAAAGAGAAAGAGAGAGAAAGAGAGAGAGTGAATTTGGTGAAAATAGTTAAAAAAATACTAAGTGTGTCAGGATAAATATTTTTTAAAACTTTTAAATATCTCATAACTTTAGTTGCTTAAAATGCTCTTTATATTCCTCAACGCTCAAATAAAAAACAGCCTATCTAATGGTGCAAAAAGCATCCGAACGTGCTGAAAAAATTGGGCGTCAGCACCGAATCGGCCTTGGAGGGCATAATGTCTTTCACAGAGTAATCTGTCGGATGTTGATTTCCAAGTCAGCTAGTCGAGGGCACTATTGAGCTGACCTGGCAGCTAGTCAAAGTCAAGATTGAGATGACTTGGATCATTAATAACAGCTGGAATTTGTAGTTTTATTTCTCAGTTACTGTATGATATAAGAGGGAAAAATACAAGATTGTAAAATTATTTACAATTGTTTTTCCTTCACGCTGAATAGAGAAAAACTGTTTCTCTTCAATATGTACCTGCTACTCCCTGCGTTCTCTTTCACTTGTCAAAAATTAAAACATTATTTTTTATCTTTTTTTATATATATTTAAAATATTTAACTAATTAAAATTATAAATAGACTTTTATTTAAATAATATTTTAAACAATAATTTAAAATTTATTTTACACTTAAATTTAAAATGAAAAATAAAAACAATCTTTTTGATTTTAACTCATAAAATCATACACTTCTTTGATCTAATCTATTTTTTATATTTTCTAACAAATAAGAAAAAACGAAGAGAATAATTAATAATTTAAACGTCATGCATCTCTATAACCAATAACTATGATGAATAGATTAATAATGGAATACCAAGCGATTCAAAAAGTCAAGTCTCAAATATTTGCAACATAAGAAAAAGCAAAAAAAAGCATATGCAATTCGTTCATAATATCCTCAAGCATTTTAGATGGTACAAACGAAGAGGATTAAGATAGCAAACTTCGCATCCTACACGCATCAAAATATATACAACATTTGTAGACTACTCAGTCTTGGGGGCCGGAACTTGGACGCTTTCTGGGTAAAGATATTTCTGCGCGCCCGTGTAGTCTAACCACTTCTTACTCATAGCCTCCCTCGATGAGGACCGTGGACACGTAATGAAAAGGATACGATATAACCACTCTACAACCTCGGGGCACAACACTTTCCAAAAGTATGTGACTCTGAACCATGACGGCACCGTTATGTATCGCTCCCCGCGACAAGTTCCCTTCACAATCGTCTTCGCCGAGCTCCCTACTCTTGCCACTGGTGTCATGCTCACTTGCGCCTGTTTAACAAGACCGCAGAAGTTCGAAACACTTGTCAAATTCCTTTGTTTTCGGTACCCATTTTCGGTAGCTTTTCTTAGAACTTACTGATAAGCTTTAAACATATTAAAAATCTTGTGTCGATTGTTAATTGTTACTTCTTTTATTTGAAAATATATATTTATAAAAATAGTTTTACATAAATTATTTTTTTTCTTATTATATTTTTAATGAATTTTAATAATATAATATTAATATTATTAATATAATTTCTTGTATAAATTAAAAAATAATGAATTTTTTATTATATCCTTAATTAATTTTATTAATAAAAAATAAAAAAAATTATATTTATAGTAAGAATATTTCTAAGAAAATAATTCTTAAAATTTGTAAAAAATTAAATATTTTAAAAAAAGCTAAAAGCCTTATATATTTTTGAAAGGGAGGGAGTACTAAACAGTCATGTGATAGTCTTCTCTTTAAAGTTAAAAAATCTCTAAACCTATAAAAACTGTAAAATGCATCTAGACCTTCTGTCCCATTGTTAATTTTTATTAATTATTATTAAACCATCATGTGGTAATTATTTCGTTACCTAATAAAAACTTAGACCCAAAGAAATCTATTGGAAAAAATCCAGTATGACCATATGTTTTACAAAGAGGACTGACGAGACGCAGGGTAGAATAGAGGATCGGAAGCTGTTTAAATACAAAAACTTCAGTTTGGGTTCCGCCCCTCCCACAACTAATTTTACAGAACTTAAGAAAAAGAAATTTCGAATACCAACGCCAACCAAATACACCCAAGTGCTTCATCATCCTAAATATTTTTATTTTTGTTTTTATTCATCGAAGAGCCCCGGTTGTAAATCTAACAAAAAATCTTTGCTTGGAGTAAAATGTACTGCTAGCTAAATGTCCCAAAAGTGAATGTTATCTAACAATTGAATTAATCTAACAGAAATAACAGAAGTTGGTTGAGAAGGAGAAGCACTCACATCCCTTATTTCTTGATCCTCTTCCAGGGTTCCGGCCTTGCCAACGTATTTGCCTTGGGTAAGTTCAGATTCAACGAAGCCAGGGGTTACCACAGTAATACCAATGTCTGAACCGAATTCGATCCTCAATGTCTCAAAAAATTGAGAAAGAGCCGCTTTGCTAGCCTGAGATCACAGAAAGTTTTTGTGAAAAACACACTATTTTTTCCTTAAAACAAAAGAATGTTTTGAAGGAAAGGGGGAAATAGTTCACATTGTAAAAGCTCTCCCTCGGTGCAGGCAGCCAAGATGAAGATGAAGATAGCACAACCACACGCCCTTTGGTGTTTCTGAGGTACGGCGCAGAAAATCTGGTCATGTACACTGCGCCCCATAAATTGATGTCCTGAGAAGAAATGACCAAGAAATTACAATAATCACAATACATACACACACACACTGGCATACGAGTTCAAAGCATGAAAAGAAATTTACCATTATGGTTCTGAAATCAGTGATATTTTCAACATCTTCAAACATAGACACTGACATCAGTCCCGCGTTGTTCACGAGATGATCCACTGCATATGTTCAACCATTAAACAAATGATTAAAACAGACATGTCAATTTTACACATACATACACATATATAAAGACATGCCATATATATATATATACGTATAAATGTATATGACATACTAAAATTTTACTACCCATACTAAAATGCTGGAACCAATGTTTACTCTACACCTTTCCCCCATCAAGAAAAAAACTTTACACTTATCAAAAAGAAAGTGGTTGATTGGAAGGACGAATTGATTAGTTGCCTCTATCGAGTTAGTAGTATATGCGAAATTTTATAGGATCAATAGAGTCATTTTTGATATTTTTCCCATAAAATCCTTTATTCCCGTGACTAAAATTAGGACAACGAAGGTACATACATACATACATACATATATATATATATATATATATATATATATATATATATATATATATATATATAGAGAGAGAGAGAGAGAGAGAGAGAGAGAGAGAGAGACAAAAGAAATGAAACGAGCTGGGAGCTTTGGTACATCGGCCGAAATGATTGATTGTTTGGTCGACGATTTTTCTGCTGTCATCGACGTTGGATACATCAGCACGAACAACAACTACATCTGGAGATCCCAATTCACGAGCATGGTCGGCTACTTCATGCAAACTCCTTTCTCTCCTTGCAGCAAGAACCAGACACGCCCCTCTCCTCGCATACTCATACGCAAGATGCTATGGGGAAAGAGAAGGGTTTCCTTTGTCAGCAGAATTTCAAGTTCTCCAGTTGCATAATTTCTATGAATAGTATTGTTTATGATTTTTGGAAATCGAATGAAACGAAGCAATATAATGACGAACGCATTGAGCTTTTACCTCGCCGATGCCAGAGGAAGCTCCTGTGATGATGACAACTTTGCCTGCAACATCTTCACTGAAAATGGAGCCTAACAGAGAAAGGAAACACTTCCAAATTTGAAATGCTGGCAAGAAGAACAAGAGAGTGAAGAAGGTGAAAGGAGGAGCAACGAGATTCAGAAACCTGTGAATCAAATACATAGCTACAATTGATCTCTTAGAAAGAACACTAATATTATTGATATTAATTTAGAATGGAGAGAACAGAAGTGGAATGATCTGTTTAAATTGATGATATTGAGGCGAACTCATAGTATTTGGTGGCACAGCCGCATGGAATCTGTTGGACACGTGTGTTGGTCAAGCGGTGGTAACATTTGCCCCTTTTTCTTCACCCCCTGAAAGTTGTATTTGCCTTAGATTCGTTTTCTTTTTATTTTTACTTTTTGCCTTCAGAATGAACATGTTTGCTAAATATTTGAAGGAAACAACACAGGATTTTTGAAATAAAGGATTTGTCTAAATATGAATTGGTGCCCTGTGTGTTTTATAAAAAATTGCTACCGTCAATCGCTAAAAATAATGTAGCTGTTGCCCGGCGCGGGGGGGTGGCGGAGCGGATTGTTTGGGGAGATCATTATGTAACTAATTTACATGTTACATATTGTTCATCATTTAACGTATTGAAATAATTTATAATTAAATTTACGTTAAAATTTTTTAACAATTCACTTTGAATGCTAATACTCATCACCCTCTCTTTATAGTCTCTTAAACTCTCTCTTCCTTTTTATTAGAAAAAAATCTTTAATTTACGTAAATAATTTCTATAAGGTTTGAATTAAAGTTTAAGAGAGTTGTTTTTAAGTATTATGATCATTTTAATAAAAAATTAATAGGAGAGTGTAAAAAGTTAAAAAGAAAAATCAGGCATAACTTTTTTAAAAATATAAAGAAAAATCAGGTATAACTTTTTTTAAAAAAATATATTAGTAAAACTTTTTATTTTTCTAAATACAAAAGATGTATAATTTATAAAGTTACACCTATAAAGTAAGCGTAATTTCACACTATAGTGTTTTCAAAACCTTTAACAATTTGGACATACTTTTCATCCTTTAACCATTTGAACTCATTTGAGATGTCCTTTTCACTTCGTCTCCAAGGCAACCAAAAAACTTATTTCATACTCACTATACAAGTTAGTCTACATTAATGTTTGTTATTAGTCAAAATTACAAGATTTTCCCTTAAGGCCAATAATCTTGCTTCATGGTGTAGTAAAAGGCAAGCCTATATATCTTTATCTATCGACAATGCCAAATATATTGTCGTAAGTAGTTATTGTGATCGAGTGTTTTGGATGAATCATACTTTATTTGATTTTAAATGTGTGCCTGTTTTGTGTGATAACACTAATGCTATCAACTTGACTATCAATCCGATTCGACACTTTAAAACTAGACATATTGAAATTAAAAACCACTTTATACATGA
The DNA here is from genome assembly GCA_030512225.1 of Rauvolfia tetraphylla. Classification (NCBI taxonomy): domain Eukaryota; kingdom Viridiplantae; phylum Streptophyta; class Magnoliopsida; order Gentianales; family Apocynaceae; genus Rauvolfia; species Rauvolfia tetraphylla. Next base: position 2,227,346 of record JAJQKT010000048.1, read on the forward strand.
TCATATTGCTAAAAAGGTTCAAACTGCCCATATTTTTACAAAATCATTGGCTGGGGAAAGGTTTTGGCATCTAAAGAGATGCTTAGGAATCTCAAAATTTTATGAATAATATGTGTTTCCAATCGTGATGGAAAATAAAATTTTTGAACACAAAGTTCGAACGCAAGAAATAAAGTTCGGTGGTCTGAATGTATGGAAATTTTCGGACATAAGGGTAACAAGGTTGATTTACAAAAGTTCAATAGTATAGATAATGTTCTTACATTATTTGGTGAAATTGTTTAGAGCAATTTGTTTGATGTTAATGAAAATTATTACCCCTCCCTTATCCATGAATTCTATGCTAGTTTGAAAGAGGAAAGGCTGAAGAAGATTATTGATGATGTGATTCAATGTTATTTATGAAGATTTCCCAAATAGAATTTGAGTTTGATGATAGTTGTTTAATCATATTTGTGAAGTAGATGATAGATATTATACTTCTGGATCAACAATGTATGATTTTGGAATTGTATACAAAGAAAGATTTGAAGAAGCATTCACAAATGGTAGGAGATTAGAGATGTTAAGGTAAGGGAGATAAGTTCCTTTGATGCCAAGGAGAGAGTGTTACATCACATGCTCACTATGATCATTCCGAATTTTGGGTACAAATCCTCCAGGGAAAATATGCACATGGTTGTCAAGTTAGCTCTTCATGAAGGAGAATGAACTTTGGTTATATGTCATTGAAGCATATATGAGTGCTAGAAAGACAGAAAACAAAGCTTTTTCCTATGGAAGACTCCTCATCAAGTTATTCACGAATTCCACTACTCGGAAGAGGGCTTAGCATCAAAAGTGAAAGTATCTACACCGATGAGTCACTTAAAAGGATGAAACTCACACTTGATGATGATGACATTTGGAGGACAAGGAAGAAAACTCCATTGAAGAAAGAGAAAGAAGAAGAGAAGGAGGAAGTAGAGGAAGAAGAAGAGGAGGAAGTAGAGGAAGAAGAAGAGGAGGAAGATAAGGAAAAAATTCAATTGAGAGAAACTATGACAAATATAATATCTGAATTACCACTTGAGAGGGAGCAACCCCCTATCCAAGAGGAGGTTATTTGGAACATGTGAAGCTTCTGATACTTAGCCTAATGAGAACGAAGACTTTATTAGCGAAGAAATCACTCGAGGTGAAACAATTGTTTCCAAGGTATTTTAAGAAGTCTTGAATAGTCATGCCAGAGAAATGAAGAAAATATATAAATTCTTTGAACAATTTGCTCCCATGGTACTCAACAAACTTGATAGCTTCAAAGAAAGAATACGGAGTATTGAGGAACACTTGAAGAAAAATTCACAAGATGGTAAGGGCACCTCTAAAACAAAAGAGGGAGACAATGATGATGAGATAGGAAATGATGAAGAAAGTGAAGAGAAAAATGAGTAAGAAGAGGGATAAGGAAAAGATGAAGATGATGATGGAGATAGTGAGAGTGATGGTGAAAGTGATAGTAGTGATGAAAGCAACGTTGATGATGATGGAAATGACTTTGAGTTGGTAGTTAGAGGTGATGGAAAAGGTGATGAAGGCGAAGAAAGTGATGAAGGTAAAGGAGGAGAGAAAAGCAAAGGAGAAGAGGAAGAGAAGCAAGAAGAAGCAGAAGAATGTCAAGAACAAATAGGTGAAGAAGGGAGTTTAATTGAAAGGGTTGAGATTAGACTCAATCCTCCGCTCCTTTTTGGAAGAAGAGATAAGGGGAAAATACAAAAAACATTTGAATTTGAAAATGGGAACAAAAAGGTCCATGTGGTTAAATAGTACCTTGAAGTCAAACTACATTGGAAGGAAGCGTGCTAGCAGCAGTCCAATCCATGAGCTTAAGGGAACATGGCAATCACTACCAACAAATTTGGAGTGAAAATAATGATAAGAGTTCCAGATGATATTGATAGAAAGAAAGAGGACTAAGCATTCGATCTCTTATCTCTTTGACTATTTAGGAACTTTATAATGTCTTTTATTGCTTATTTATGTTGATTGGTTTAGTTTATGATTGATGAGCTAATGTTCAGTTTAGTTTGTATTGATTAGTTTTTGGTTAGTTTTTGTTGCCTAGAAATTGTTCATATGATCTTACTTGCTATATTTAATTTATGAGCTTTATGAAATGAACTTAGTTTAGTTGAAACTTAATGATGATTACATAGTATTGAGAGCTTTTATTTTGTTGACTAACTCACTTTTCCCAGCTTATTTGATTGATGACAAAAGGAGGAGTAAGTAATTTGTGCAAAATATGTATATATGTGGTTTGTATATGTGTGCAAAAAGGGGGAGTGTATTGCAAAATGTTGATTATCGGTCAATGTTGTTTATTATCAATATTTTATTGGTAATGACTTTACATTCATTTTGGATTGGTGTTGAATCTTTGGTTGATAATGGATATTTGATCAATTTGAGGATATTTGTGTAGATTGGTGACATTTGAAGCTTGATGGAATTATGTCAATGGATTTTGGATTGATAATAACCTAGGATTTTCTCTATTGTTGCTGGATTGGTTGAACTTCATGAATTTCAAATTCGGACTTGATCCAAAATTTCAACAAAACCAATGCCTTTGTTGTCCAAACCTTAAATACTATCTTTTCTAAACTTGATTGGACAACTTTGAGGAAGTTCATTTGCTAAAAATTTTGCCATTGTTTTGCAGATTTTACAATATGGACTTGAAAACTTGAATTCAGACTTTATTCAAATGCAAACTCTTTCTAAATTAAGCTCAATCTAAGGGCGAGCTTCGCAAGCCCTTTTCTATCTTTAAAAACCTCCTTACAATTTTTTTTATTGCGTTAATGCTATATCCTTTAGTATGTTGGAAGGAATGAGACATACAAAGTTTGGTTGGGCCATAGACTACTCATGAGCCATTTTATTGTCACTATACTTATTTGTTTATCTATCCTTGTGACATCTATATTTCTCTGTCCTACATTGTTTAAATTCTTTACATTTTGCATCAAAGTTTGTCATCATAAAAAAGAGGGAGATTGTTGGCCTTAAGGGCAAATGTTTGAGTTTTGATTAATGACAAACGTTGATGTAGGCTAATTTGAGTTATTCTTGTGTGATAGGATTTTTGAACTAAAGAAACAAAGTTATTTCATTGCCTTGAAGTTAAAGTTATCAAGTAGTGATGAGAATCAAGAAGCACCAAGCTCAAGTTATCAAGATTCATTAAAGATCTCCCCTGGTACAATCACAAGTTATCTCCTAGAATTGAGTTTCTTTATTGAGCCTTGTTATGCATGTTGGGCTAGTAGGGCATTTGTTCCATTATGACAAGTAAAATGGAATACCTCAAAAATCCATTGTTCAGATTGTGATCTTGTCCTTTATCTTTTCGAGGACTTTTCAGGGTTGTTTTGAACATTTCATTTCTATTTTTTTTTATGCCAATGTAGTTGACAAGTCATGAATTGCATAGGGCATTACTATATATAAGCGTTTGTTGCAATACACGATGTAAAACTTAAATCATTTTTTCAAACTTCCCTTGTCTCTCTATCACACCCCTTCTATCTATCTGTTTCTCTATATCTTCATTTAAATATCCTAATATTATGATATTTAGGAATCTAGCAAAATTATTATGAATAATAACCTTAACTACCATTAATTATTTAGATTAATTAATTAGTGATTAGAATTTTTTATAATAATTATTGATTAATAATAGTTTATTAAAAATTCTAAATAATTATTAAATTATTATAAATATATCAATTATGTAGATGTCCATTATTCCAAGTGTTATATAATATGAAAAGTTAGGGGTAACAACCACAACTATAACATCTATGATTTATAGGTCACTATATTGGATAACATGAGAGATAGTGGGAGGTAATTATTTATGCATATATATAATTATTTATATATATAATTATCTATATGTATAATTATTTATAATCAGGTAAATAGTTGTATGATTATTATGAAATAATATGTGGATGTTCATATTAGTCAGTTTCCTGAAGAGAACTAGACTCCCAAAATATGACTCCTAATCAGATTTGATTTCCTTTCCCCATTAGATTTTGGGTTTCCATAAACTCTTGTATTATGAGCCTATATATAAGGCCATATGATGACATTAATAATACACAGATTTTATTATTATTATCCAAACATATTGAGTAACATATTGAGTAACACTTTTGCTTTAATTTTGCGTTACGAACACTTAAATTTATAACACGTTATCAACACGAGGCTCTACCACTGCATCTTTAAAATTTATATGAAGGCAAGAAAGCACGAGTCTCTGCCACCGAAATTGAGAGTTTAATCAAGAGAAAAAGAGGTATTTTTTCTACCTTTGAATTCCCATGACAAACTTTTCAAAACTCTTTTTTTACTCTTGATATTTATAGAAAGAGTTATATGTCATAGACATTAAATGCTCAAATTTATTGAGATATAATCGGTCTGGCCGACACCATCTTAAAATCATATAAAAGCCATGATTTTTCACCGCCATAATCTCTATGAGGATCTAAAGGCAGAATATCTTATTGTGAAAGATCCACTTTTTTTGTGTAATGATCTAAAAGAAAGATTTGACTACCAGAAGATAGTCATTCTATCAAAAATACAATTTACTTTAAATTTGTAAGTGAATGTATTAGAACCAATGGTTATGGCCCTGGTAGAAGTCGTAGTCATGGTTGAAGCTGTCAACATAGACGCGGATATGGTAAGAATAATCCATTTAATCATAGCGACTAGAATATCTGCATCTGGATATCGTGGGTCCTGAAGACACCATTACAAAGCATCAAAGCCACTTAATTACTAGCAAATTGTGAATGAGATATACAATCACCAGAAGATGATTGTTATATAAATGTTAGTTATGATTTGTTGTAAGTATGCCTATAATATTCTGTCTATCAATATGCAAACATTTTATTACTTTTAGAATTTCTCCTCAATTAAAGTTATAAGGAGAAATATCACTAGTAATATGATGGATAAAAGAATTTTCCTTTCTCATATCTCTAACATGCTCCTGTAGTAGCAATATTGAGAAGAAGTTTTTCAGAAATATTTTGAATTTATATCTTCTGAAACTAAATGAGTCCTGGATAAAATATTTTGACGCTTGACCAAATGTTTTTATGCCATTCCCTAAAGTGAATGACATTAGAAATTATAATATATTATGTACGAGATTTTGGTCGCGGCTAGTAGAAATACACTTTGTTCTTATACTATAAGAATGGCTCATTAAATCCCCAATAAATAGATACTCACCAGAAGTGAGAAAATAATGAGAAGGAAAAAGGGAAAGTAATAATTCTAACATGTTATTGATGTAATATGAAAGTTTGTCACGTACCTGTAGTACGTCAAACATGTTATGAATCTTTATCAATTATTGATAATTCTTTACTTTCATAAATTATGCTACTGATAGTAATGATGCTTGTGTCGATAATATTGATATGGCACATGTGAATGTAGCCAATTCTTTTGAATATCCAGAAAGAGTTTTTAGCATTTTGAATGTTAATCAAAAATTTTAAACTATCGAATTGCTACTTTTCTATGTTATTTTAGTTTATTTTGGATCAAGAATGGTGAAGATACAATTTGTCTAAATAATATTTGTTGTTTATTTAGACAAAATTTAAATTATATGTCCAAAGTATAAATGGTAGTGCAAAGTTCCTGAAGAACTAATTGATCAAATAACTCTAGAAGAGTTAATTGCTTAAAAGCTCTAGAAGAGCTACTAAATCTTTATCTAATGGTCAATTGTTGTAATATATCATTCTCTATATAGTCTCGTAAAGCTTTTCGAGCTTTGATTATATTATCAGTATATCGAGACATTGAATGAATGAACTTTTGAGGCATATGCATTACTATTATGACATAAAATATACGTCAATTATAGATACCATTATTTATCTCTCCTGATTTATATTACATAGAATTATAAAATTGAGATGCAATATTGAGTAAACTTAAAGTTTACTGATAAATAATTTATTAGTTGGCATGATCGGTTGGACCATCCCAGATCATTAAAATACGAAGAATGATTATGAATTTATTATGGAACCAGAAATTTCCTAATATGATGAATTTATATGTGCTACTTGTTTTATTTAAAAGTTGTCAGTATTACTTGGGGTTGAATGTGTTATTTTGGGATGAATATGGAGAAATTATTAGTTGATGCATCAACAAATAGTCTTATGAATATTATTGTTTTTGCAACCTGTAGTTTGCACAATTTATTGATAATGAGCTCATGTTGTAAGATTCTCCCAAAGACATAATTTGTCCTAATAATACTAGTTGTATTGAGATAAATATTGAACATCCTGTAGAATGTTCATGACTATGTATATTAGCACTTATTTTATATTTTGCCAACACATTATAATTCTCCTTATAATAGTTAGTTTGTGGTCAAAAACCAAATATTTCCCATCCTAAATTTAGAGATGCACTACATATGTTGCTACACCACAAAGGTAATGAGATGGGTTCTCAAAGAGATTATTAAATATGTTGGGAGCAAATCTCAAGGGAGAGATTCGTATTTTGTTAATTTTGAATATGTTGCCCCAGCATAAAGAGGAGAAATCATGAGGCTGGATAAAGATATTATTATGTGTCTCATCTTGATCTTCTATTTTGATCCTCATAGAAGATACCTTGAACCAGAAGTTCAAAGAATAATTTATATAGCCAGGTATATTAACTGACCAATATCCGGCAAAAAATGCTCCTATTATATTTGATATCCATAAAGGATAATCTACCACTATAACTAAATTTGACACACAACTGAAATGTGGTAGATAAGTCGATTCCAAAGATACAAACTCTTCACTGGAGCAAAGGCTTAAGATGGTCATATATATTAAATTGAGGAGATTTAAATTCCAGCAGAATTTTCCTCCAAACATCATTGATATATTATTTCCAGAAGAAATTCAGGTACCTGAAAATTGTGATAAATGATTAGATCTCAACATGATTGAGAACTATTAGAACCGTACAAGTATATGACTTTAAAGATATTAATGCGCATAATATATTGAGGATTTTCAAATCGAGGTCTGCAAACTCGAAATGATAAAGTTCGCATGAGAAATATGAAATGTTTAAACTATTCACAAGTACACTTGAAGTGTACATGTATTCCCAGCAGGAATAATACACTTGAAGTGTAATCTCAAAGAGATAGCAATTAATATTTACTTATAAAATGCGAACCACAAAAGTGAATATTGCCATGAGTTATGACGTATGATTCTTCGTAAGACCTGGCACTAATAACGAAGAAATATATTTCTAATGATGGATATAATGCTGAATGATGACACTTAATATGTGTTTATATTTGTTATCATTTGATAAGAGAGCTTATATTTGAAGTCCCTGATGGACTCGATATGCTTGAAGCATATAATTGTTCATGTAGAACATAATGAGATTGTCTTAGTGAATTTTTATACATGAATTCTATAACTATATGATTTTGATACACGCCTGAAGCGTGATTGATCTCTTGATTTTGAAAAGAGAAAATGATTTGATAATCAAGATATTTTTTTTGAAGAATTTAGAGGAGCAAGTATTGTGATCAACGTTTTGAAAAGTCAATATTTTATTTTGATTGAACATCCTGAAGATGTGATAACCCCAACCCCGCCGCTAGGTTCCACTGTTGCTGAGTAAGGTACCAGCGTGCCTCTCGGCACTGATATATTCAAGTACTAGTGTTCGGGGAAGAAATAATAATAATAATAATAATAAAAATTATAAAATAATATAATCAACAGAAACAACAGCGGAAGTTCTTATATATATGAAAGTAGATCCTTAATACAATATTTTCTCTTACTAGCGAAAAAGAAACAAAATATACAATATGTTACAACAGTACATATGCAGGGCGAACAATCTTCTTGGAATTAAAGTTATAGTAAACATGAGACTCACTGCTCGGTCCCCGAGTATGCTTCATCTGAAATAGATGTGTTAAAATAGGTGTGAGCAGAAGAGCTCAATGAGTTTACATGTGTGTTTGTAATTGCAAAATTATGCGAATGAATGCCTATATATGTACAAACTCCTTTTTATGCAATAAAATATTTTTCTTATTTTAAATGAACATATACAAACCGATGGTAGAGATTGAGCATAACTGGAAAGTCTGAGCGAATCAAGACACATCAGCATAACGCATCAATCTAAATTTTCAAACATGACAAACAGTCAAATGGTGGCTCAACGGTAAAATTACCGGGACCAATAACGGGGTCATCAGGAAACAAATCCCGGCATCCCATAGTCAATACCAGCCATACACCAGTACGAATATACGATTTATAGACTACCTTATGCCTCCCCAAACAAACTCCAGGCTAAGGATTTGGGGCACCTACCAGTCCAACCCTGGTGATCAACCTTAACATTGAGCCCCTCCTAACTCTCTGTTAAGTGACCGCAGACAAAAACCCGTAGTACCAGTTGGGCCACGCCCTCCCCGACATACTACGTCCTCATCAAGTGGATCCACAAGACAAAGTTTACGCGTTCCACGCCAGCGGAAGAGGCCCTAGTACGGGGGACTAGCCACGCATGATGCAATCCATCGACGCCTGAGCTCGGATCATATCCCAATCATATCTGGTCAGGACGGAGTTTTTATGCATATTTTCAAATATCAAGGCCACTCAAGTGGCCACCCAAATAATTCCAAATTCGTAATCATCTCAAATTTCAATATAACTTTAAAATAACAACCGCCCGCCAGTTCAAACATATAAATGCAAGTTTTCCAAATATGCCATGAAAATGCACATGACTTTCTAAAAATACAAAATAAAATATTTCTCGAAGATCACTTGTATTTGTGGATCATGTTCATATATTTTAATATTCAAATTAAATAAATACATAATTGGAGCACCGCTCCGAAATATTTCTAAAGCACCAGTAAGAATATATGATGGAGAACCTCTCCGATTTAAAATAAATAGTTAAAGCAATTCTCGTGGAGAATCTCTCCAATTTAAAACAGGTAGTAAAAGAAATTCTCAAAATAAAATATATTACCACTTGTGAACAGTAAATTTTGACAACATTAAAAATATAGTGAGTTTGGGATTTGTAAACTCACCTGATCACTGTATATGGGTGTATAGGCTACTCGCTGCCTATCAAAGTGTGCGAATTTCCTACAAATGCAGGTGACTAAGCCTTAGTCAAAACCCTTCTAAACGATGATAAATTTTTGTATTTATCGGGTGTAGCTTTTTAACTACTCTAGGCATAAATATAAGCCTAAATAAATCACATATTTATCGGATAGTTCGAGACTATATATATATATATCTATACTTAGAGTCAAAAATATAATCTAATGTATTATGAGTTTATTATATATATAAATAAAATAATTACCTATTATTAGTATAATAATATACTAATACCATTACTACTAAAGTAATACAAAATCATAATAAAATAAGTACCTATTATTAATATAATAATAAACTAATACCATTACTAATAAAATAATGCAAAACATAATAAAATAAGTACCAATTATTAATATAATAATAAATTAACTCCATTATCAATAAAATAATGTAAAACATAATAAAATAAATACCTATTATTAATATAATAATAAATTAACTCCATTATCAATAAAATAATGCAAAACATAATAAAATAAGTACCTATTATTAATATAATAATAAACTAATACCATTATTAATAAAATAATGTAAAAATCATAGGATTTTATTTATGTGTACAAATTATACGAAAATAATTATTTATTATGATAAATTACCAGAATAGTATTTATTTATTTTATTTATTCTATTTTCAACTATATAGTGTAGGTAATAAAAATGTCATAAAATACCATAAATATCAATTCTAGAATAAGAATTTCACAAATTCCACAGACATCAAATTTCTACTAAAATAAATAATTCATACTAAAATAAATAATTTCTACTAAATATTCAAGTTACAATATAAGGTGAAAGAAATTATGAACAAGAAAATTAAATAAAGAAGATAACTAAAATCATTACCTTAATTGTAACAAAGGAATTTTGAAGTAAGAAGAGACGAGAGAAAGATGATCTGAGAGCAAGAGAAGAACAGTGCAAATGAAACGAAATGCAATTTGAATCCTGCAATTCGAATCCTATATATCTATCCTCGGTGAGGCGGTCAAGACTCCCATGCGGTGAGTCACCATTCAAGTGGCCACGTGCCACTTGATGGTAATTCCATCGATTTATTATTTTATATATATATATATATATATATATATATTTTACAAATACAAAATATCTCAGGCCTAATTTACTGTTGCCGAACTGGTGTATTCTACCACACAATAGACACACAGAAAATGTTTAAAGGGCGGGATGTTACATTCCTTCTACCTTCAAAGAATTTCGTCCTCGAAATTTCAAATACGCATACCTAACAATTCAAGGTGCTTTCTTTGTATATACTCTTCGGTTTCCCAGGTTGGTTCTTCTATCCCATGATGTTTCCAAACTACTTTGCACATCGGGATCTGCTTTCCCCTCAACTCTTTTATACTACGTTCCACAATTTGTGCTGGTTTCTCTTCATATGACAAATTCGCCTTCAGTTCCAATGTTTCATCATTCAACACATGATCAGGTGATGGATGATACTTTTTTAGTTGTGACACATGAAACACATCGTGTAAACCAATTAGCTCTTCTGGTAAAATCAACTGATATGCTACTTTACCGATCCTACTTGAGATTTCAAATGGCCCTAGGTATCTGGGACTCAATTTCCCTTTTTGTGGATGTTTGAATTTTCCCCGATGAGGAGTTAATTTTAAAAACACCTTATCTCCAACCTCAAACTCTAATTCTCTTCTTCGGAGGTCGACATAACTCTTTCTCGTCTACTCTTGGCTGCTATGAGCCTGCTTTGTATGATCTTTACTTGTTTCTGCATTTCTTCCATCTCCGGCATCCAATTCTTTTGCTTCCAATGAGCTCGAACTCCAACCTCATCCTAATATAGGGGTGTTCTACATTTCCTACCATACAATGCTTCAAAAGGTGCCATTCCAATTGATGAATGATAACTATTGTTGTAAGCAAATTCTGCACAAGCAAGATTATCTATCCATTTATTTCCAAAATCCAAAACGCATGCTCGCAACATATCCTCCAGAGTTTGAATTGTTCTTTCTGTTTGTCCATCTGTTTGTGGATGCGCAGTGGTACTATAACTCAAGTTGGTTCCAAGAGCAGCCTGAAATTTGGGCCAGAATTTAGAGGTAAATCTTGGGTCTCGATCCGAAACAATGTCAACAGGTACTCCATCTAACCTTACTATTTCGTCCACATATAACTGAGCTAACTTCTCCAGAGAATAGGTCATATTGATAGCTAGAAAATGTGCTGTTTTGGTCAGTCTATCAACAATTACCCAAATAGCATCTTTCTGTCCTTTTGTACGCGGTAATCCCATAACGAAATCCATGGTAACATATTCCCATTTCCATTCTGGCATCGGTAAGGGTTGCAATAGCCCTGCTGACTTTTGATGTTCGGCTTTTACTTTCTGACAGGTGAGACAAGTAGAGACATATTCGGCTATGTCCTTTTTCATTCCATTCCACCAACTTCTGCTTCAAATCCTTATACATTTTATTTTCTCCTGGATACATAGTATATTTACTCTTGTGTCCTTCTTCTAAAATCTTCTGCTTTAACATCTTCTCATTAGGAACACAGAGTCACTGTCGAAAATAGAGGCTTTCATCTTCCAGGTTTACTCGAAATTCAGGCAGTTTCTTCGCTTCCATTCGTTTCTTGAATTCTTGAAACTCTTTATTACTCTTTTGGGCACTTCGAATTTCCTGCTGCAATGTAGATATGAAGGTCAAACTTGTTATCTTCACTTTTCTGCTGAGAGCATCTGCTACAACATTAGCTTTTCCCGGGTGGTAAATAATAGGACATCGATATTCTTCCAATAACTCCATCCATCGTCGCTGCCGCATATTCAGATCTTTTTGTGAAAATAAGTACTTTAAACTCTTGTGATCAGTATAAATCTCATACTTTGCCCCATATAGATAATGTCTCCATTTCTTCAGGGCGAAAACAATTGCTGCCAATTCCAAATCATGGGTTGGGTAATTTTTCTCATGATCTTTTAACTTCCTAGAAATATAAGCAACTACTCTTCCCTCCTGCATCAATACAGCCCCCAATCCTTCTTTCGAGGCATCTGTGTATAATGAATATTCCTTGCTTGGATCTGGCAAGATCAAGATTGGGGCTGACGTAAGGCGTCTCTTTAGTTCTTGAAAACTCTGCTCACATTGATCGGTCCATTTAAACTCAGTTGTTTTTCGCGTTAACTGTGTCAAAGGTGCAGAGACTTTCGAAAAATCTTTGATAAATCTCCTGTAATAGCCTGCCATTCCTAAGAAACTGCGTATCTCAATGGGTGTTTTAGGTTGTTCCCAACATGTTACAGCTTCTACCTTGGCTGGGTCCACTGCGATACCTTCACGATTAACCACGTGACCCAAGAAAATGACTTGTTCCATCCAAAATTCACATTTACTGAATTTAGCATACAATTTATGCTCTTGAAGAGTCTGCAATATAGTTCTGAGATGTTGCTCATGTGTCTCCGGGTTTGGTGAGTAAACAAGGATATCATCGATGAAAATGACGACAAATTGATCCAGATACGGTTGGAACACTCTATGCATCAGGTCCATAAAAATAGCGGGTGCATTTGTCAGTCCAAAGGGCATGACCATAAACTCATAGTGCCCGTACCGAGTGTTAAAAGCAGTCTTAGGAATGTCTTCTGTTCGCACCCTTACCTGGTAATATCCTTGTCTTAAATCCAATTTAGAGTAACATCCTGCTCCTCGAAGTTGGTCAAACAACTCATCAATCAATGGCAGTGGATATTTATTCTTGATAGTGACACCATTCAATCCCCGATAATCTATACACATTCTCAGAGTTCCATCTTTCTTTTTGACAAATAAAATAGGTGCTCCCCAGGGAGACGTGCTTGGACGAATGAAACCTTGTTGCAACAAACCTTGTAACTGTTCTTTCAATTCTTTTAACTCTTTCTTGTGTCATTCGATACGGCGTTCTAGATACAGGTTTCGCTCCTGGGGTCAACTCAATACTAAATTCCACTTCTCGCTCTGAAGGTAAAGCTGTCAATTCTTCTGGAAAAACATCCTTAAATTCTTTCACCACAGCTATTGAGTCTAACTTCAGTTGTTTTCCGGGTTTATTCAATAAATATGCTAAATATCCCTGGCACCCTTTCCACAATAACTTCCTTGCTTTTATACCGGAAATCAAAAGAGTATCCATTTTGGTTTTATCACCTTTGAACTCAAGGGTTGGCTGACCTGGTCGACTAAATCTGACTATTTTCTGTCTACAATCCACTTGTGCATAATGTTTTGCTAACCAATCCATTCCTAATATCACATCATACCCTTCAAAGGCTAAAGCAATCAAATCCCCAAGTAATACTATGTTTTCGATAAAAATATAACACTCCGGATATATCACTTCAGTCACCCTACAATCACCCATTGGTGTACTAACCATCATCTGATAACTCATCATGCAAGAAGGTATAGGGATATGGGGTGTAAAATGCAAGCTTACAAATGAGTGTGATGATCCAGGGTCGATAAGTACTTTAGCTTGATGAGAAAAAATCTGTAACGTACCTTCTACCACATTTGCCTCAACTTCTAGTGGTTGACCATCTACTGCATACACTCTGGCTCTTACTAGTGGCTTGCTATTCTTTTGCTCTATAATCCCTCGTGTAGTAGGTGGACGTCCAGCTCTTTTTGGTTCCTCAGTAGGGCCTGACCTCATCTCCGGGCATTGCGCCTTTTGATGGCCTGTCTTACCACATTGATAACATAAACCCATTCTTTTGTAGCACTTAACAACAGTATGTCCAACAAGACCACAATAATTACAGGTCCCACGAAAATTTCCCTTTGTCATGTTTGGATGATTAGTCCGGCTTCTCTTATTATCCCTAGATCTCCATAAGTCTTCCCCAGGTCGTTTAACAAATCGTGAGCTTGATATAGGGGTAATCTTCCTCTGCATTAATGCTCGATCTGCTAGCTCAGTTCGAGTGGCTGCCTCAACGGCTGCATAGAATCTTGTAGGGGGTAAAGGTGCTAAAGCTCTTTGCAGTTCCACTCGTAATCCCTTCACAAATTGCCGAGTCTTATTTTCTTCAGTATCTATTATTCTTAGACAGTATTTAGCCAATCGGTTAAACTTAGCTGTATACTGGGCTACTGTCATATCTCCCTGTCGTAATTGTTGGAACTCATCCTCACGTTGCTCCCGAATCCAACGCGGAATATATTCCTTTTTAAATTCCTCTTGAAAGTCAATCCAGGTCCAGGGTAGGCTTTTTACAGTCCGAAACTTAGACATCCTCAACCACCAATCGCGAGCAGCTCCTCTGAGACGGAAAGCTGCAAAAGTTACTTTTTTATTATCATCATATCCCAGAATATCATAAATGTCCGTCAGTTGTTCCAAAAATAGCTCAGCTTTAACTTCTTGCTCCGCCTCTCCAAAGAATTCTGGAGGTCTAAATTTTAAAAATCTCTCCAAGGATTCATCTATTTCCGGAGGTGATACTCGCTCCGTCCTTCGTGTTCCAACGGCTGTCTCCAAAAACGCAGTCATTCTCATCATAAACTGTTCAATTTTATCTGCACCAGTCTGCTCTGGATAAGATGGCTGTCCTTCAGGTTGTGCTGGCTGTGAGTGTTGGGGAGTTTCATCTTGAGTTTCAGCACTAAAGGTTGTTGGATGTGGTTGCGAGGCCATTCTATGCATTCAGAAGGCTTATAGCTAATGAAACATATAACTGCACTCAATTATCAAATAAGGTAACGAAAAGAAAAAAAAGTAAAACAAATACTTTATGAAAGATTATACATCTAAAATTAATATCAAACAAGAAGGAGTTATGTCCAAACAGAGTAATATATATATATATATATATATATATTCTTACATTCACAGACCAAAATAGAGTAGATACAAAATGTGGATGGCCTAGTAGGTCACCTTACTTAAGGCAATACAAAAGGCCTCCTCAACAAACCGTTACAATACAAAATTTAGGATCCTATAAGATCCCCCCCCAAGTCCTAAGGGACTATAGTCATAAGTTAGACAAACAGATACATATAGCAAACTAAATATATACAAGTAGGCAAATAAAAGTCTGGGACTAAGGATCGCGACTCCCTGAGGGTCCTGCTCGAGCTCTCAGCTGATCTCGAAGCCCTTGAGACCAGGCTCCCATAGATCCTATAATCTCCTCAACCCATCGAACCAAACCGTCACGGTCCTCAATCAATTCATCGATCTCCCGTAAACGTGCAGCATGAGCTTCCGTCATCCTATCTAGCTGCACCTCCAGTATTTCGGCTCTGGTAGCCTCATGCTCCCTACCACGACGAAATGAGTATAACAAACGATCAGCTCGTCTTAGCTCCCTCTCTAACTCCGAAATACGCTCACTCTCTACCTGAATGCGGCTCTCATAAAGCACACACTGCGGGCACAAATAGGGAGTGGTTGGCTCAAACAAAGGTGATAGAACTGAGAATGAAGTGGCTGATCCCACAGATGTAGAAAATGCTGCAGGCACAGGAGGAATAGGGTCAGATGGAATGGGCAAATCTGCAGGCCTCTCTCCCCCAGCAGTCTCTCCCTCATCAGCATCCCTAACTATCTCGACAGGCTCCTCTACTGGCTCAGAAGGTAGTTCGCTCGGATCCTCCTCCTCCTCCTCAACCGCTCCTTCTTGCATAGGGGCTCTCACAATAGGTTCTTCCCCCGACTCACTCTCATCTACCTCAACCAAAGGTAACACTGGTCTCGCTGGCACTATCTCTCGGATAGAATATGATGAAGACGATGTCGAGCCTCCTGCTGTATCAACGACAGTGCCTCCCTGATAAATCCACTTATGGTCTCTATGTAATACCTTATCTCGCTCCGCCATATCGCTAACCTACAAAACAAATGCTATCATCAGTACTCGTCATAACTCTACCTCGGAACAGCTAGACCCATATCATAACTCCTATGGCTCGTCTAGGATCTACTAATTCGAACCTAATAACGAACCTAGAGCTCTGATACCAACTGTAAACATGAGACTCACTGCTCGGTCCCCGAGTATGCTTCATCTGAAATAGATGTGTTAAAATAGGAGTGAGCAGAAGAGCTCAATGAGTTTACGTGTGTGTTTGTAATTGCAAAATTATGCGAATGAATGCCTATATATGTACAAACTCCTTTTTATGCAATTAAATATTTTTCTTATTTTAAATGAACATATACAAACCGATGGTAGAGATTGAGCATAGCTGGAAAGTCTGAGCGAATCAAGACACATCAGCATAACGCATCAATCTAAATTTTCAAACATGACAAACAGTCAAATGGTGGCTCAACGGTAAAATTACCGGGACCAATAACGGGGTCATCAGGAAACAAATCCCGGCATCCCATAGTCAATACCAGCCATACACCAGTACGAATATACGATTTATAGACTACCTTATGCCTCCCCAAACAAACTCCAGGCTAAGGATTTGGGGCACCTACCAGTCCAACCCTGGTGATCAACCTTAATATTGAGCCCCTCCTAACTCTCTGTTAAGTGACCGCAGACAAAAACCCGTAGTACCAGTTGGGCCACGCCCTCCTCGACATACTACGTCCTCATCAAGTGGATCCACAAGACAAAGTTTACGCGTTCCACGCCAGCGGAAGAGGCCCTAGTACGGGGGACTAGCCACGTACAGTGCAATCCACTGACGCTTCAGGCTCAGATCATATCCCAATCATATCTGGTCAGGACGGAGTTTTTATGCATATTTTCAAATATCAAGGCCACTCAAGTGGCCACCCAAATAATTCCAAATTCGTAATCATCTCAAATTTCAATATAACTTTAAAATAACAACCGCCCGCCAGTTCAAACATATAAATGCAAGTTTTCCAAATATGCCATGAAAATGCACATGACTTTCTAAAAATACACAATAAAATATTTCTCGAAGATCACTTGCATTTGTGGATCATGTTCAGATATTTTAATATTCAAATTAAATAAATACATAATTGGAGCACCGCTCCGAAATATTTCTAAAGCACCAGTAAGAATATATGATGGAGAACCTCTCCGATTTAAAATAAATAGTTAAAGCAATTCTCGTGGAGAACCTCTCCAATTTAAAACAGGTAGTAAAAGAAATTCTCAAAATAAAATATATTACCACTTGTGAACAGTAAATTTTGACAACATTAAAAATAGGGTTAATTACGTTGACCTCCCTCGAGGTTTGTCCAAACTACAAATAAACTCTTGAGGTTTAGTCAAACTACATTCTCCCCTTTGAGTCAAAAAAACATTTAACAAGTTAATCCTTCTTCTCTTATTCTGTTAGGAAATTAACTACCGTTAGTAACAAAACAAAATCTAAAGCCCAAAAATACTGTTATCTGGTCAATAAATTCAATGAATTGACTATTATAACCTTTTGACTTATCATATTGCAAGTTTGCAACCAGACAACTTGATTGTTGCCTTCCTGTTGCTACTACGGTACTTTTCTGCTCTTTCTCTCTGGCATGCCAGAAGTAATACTTCTTTTCTTGATTTGTCTCTCAAGACTCAAGTATGGACGATAATAGAAGTTGATTGAAGGCACAAATTATTACAGTTCATTGTACATGTGTGATTTTTTCTTTTCTCCGTTTTTTAAACAAAGCATGTTTTTATTCAATTTTATGACTCTTATCTGGTATTCAATTTCTTGCCCTGGGGAATATGTTTGATTTCTACTTGATATAAATAGGAGATTCTAAAGTGTATGGTAACTGTTTGATAAAATGTCTAACTGGTATAAATAGTATAGTTTATGGATCTTTGGACGAAATTTGCTTCTCTTAGTTTCTAGTTATGGATAGAATATGCCAATTTTTTTACTAGATAGAGGTACACTTCTGCTCCATTATGAAATGGTCTTGCGAATTTTGAGAATGTGTTCCTCTTTGTGTAGTAATCAACAACAAATTTCAAGTTTAAAAGGTCCCAGTTCATTGTACAATAGCCAATATGTTCAATAGGCCTTAAACCATGCCAAGTTCAAGTTTCTAGGTTGCTGAAACTTCATTGTCAAAAGGAATTTAGGATTTACTAAGTTCAACCACACTAATTATGCGAAATAGAAGAAAAAGAATCATAAATTGTCTCTCTCTCTCTCTTTCAACCAATATGTGATTTCCTTTCTCTCTTTTTGTTTTTATGTAGAAATTATATTATAAGAATATGTTACTTCTCTAGAGCAGAATTTCGTTGTCTCTTTGCCCTTGAAGTGAAAAGTATATTAAAAATTTACAAAATTGGGACAAGAATTTAGATCTCAAACAATCTTCAGTCAATTCATAAATTGTTGATTTTTTTCTATAAAAAAGATTTTGTTAAACCAAAGAAAAAAGAAAAAGAAAAAAGGACCTCCATGCCCTCAAAAAGGCAACAAATGAATCAAAAGAAGACTCAAATGTTTTGATACGTAAATAAATAGACTTACTATATATTAAAGTCTTTAAGAAATCATCTTTACTATTAAATGAAAATTAAAGTAGACATAGATATTGTATTCCACAATTTTGAGCAAAACAAAAAAAGCTACAATTCTATTAGATGAACGTTCAACAAGGGGAATAAAAATATCTAAATGAACTAGAACATTGAGTCTTTCTCTCTGTTATTTGTAATAGTAGATGTATTTCCAATGGGAATGGAAGCTGTAGTAGAAGCAGAAGATCCAATTGATGGTATAGTTTGTGATGCAATGGAAGAAACATTCGGTGCAAAAGTTATCCTAAGATGCTCATTTCTGAGAAGCTCAGATGCCCGTCTACTTTTAAACGTTGAGTTTAAAGTTTCAGAGCTAACATCTTGGGTGCTACCTTTCTTCTCCTATCATAGAAAGGTAATTTAATTAGTATACACTGATTAATTGAATACAAAAAAAAATAAACAGAATAAAAGAGGCCAATTTGTTAAATACCCTGCTTTGGATACCATTACAGCTAGCAGTCCCTTTTATTGTAGTTGTGTCTTGAGATATGGGTAATTGTTGAGTCTCGTTTCTTTGAAATTCCTCATGAATTGGTGCATATGATTCCATATTCTTTTGCGCAGCTGTCTTTAGAAGTAGAAAAGAAAAAAAATGAAGATTTATGATGTTATAAATTCATACTAAGTATAGTGATATTTATAATAATAAAAGTTAATTTACCTGTCCCTTTCTTGATTTTCTTGTCCTATCTCTTTTTGGTCCCTTTTGACAGGTTCTTTTGTTGTGCCCGAATTGTTTGCAAATTTGACAAGTGATAGTCGTAGATCTTTTCCCTTGCCCCACTGCAGGCATTTCTCCTAATTCTCTTCTTCTGGCCTTCTTTGGTCTCCCTGGTAGTCTTCTTAGCGGTGGTGGAAGAACAGTTGGTGGAGTAACTTTCATCTCTGGCCAAAACATGGGGTCAGGGATTGGATGTATAAATTCATCATAAGATTTGGTATACGACTCTTTTGTAAAACTTGAATCACAATAGCTCTCCAAACTCTCCCTTCTATGAAGAATACCTAACACCGCATGCTTGCATGGTATGCCTGTAAGATCCCAAACTCTACAATCACATCTCCTCTCCTTAATATTCACAGTGTAGAAAATATTATCATCTTTCACCTGGAATTCGTAACCATTAGCTAGCAACATAGTGCATTTTCTACTATCTTCCCTAACCTTATTTAACTTACAGACTACACTTGGGACAACTTCAGTTTGTATCATACATGCTTTTTCATACCTCTTGTGAAGTCTACTCATCAACTTAGCCCGCAAGGAATCAAGTAAAGTAAGAACAGGTTTGCCACGAAGATCTCCTACCCAATGGTTAAATGACTCAGCAATATTATTTGTTATATGATCATTTTTTAGCTTTGTAGAGAAACTATAACGAGCCCACATCTCGACTGGTATCTTCTCAAGCCAAGCATAAGCAGTAGGTTTAACCTCCTTTATTTTTTCCATAGCTTCCCTAAAACCTTGTGCATTGTATGATCTCGCTGCCTGCCAAAAAAGCTTTCTCAACAATACTCCAGGATGTTGTCCTCTAAAGTTACTGTAGATGTCCCTACAACATTTTCTATTTATTGCATATGGCACCATGATGTTAATAGCTTCTCTCAAGCCCTGTAACAACAAGAAAAAGATTAGAAGCAGAATAAAAGAAATTAAACCTAATTATTATAATATTATTCATAAGTAAATATTCATTACCTTTTGTCCATGCTCATCATAAATGTCCAAGGCCTTTGTTCTGAAAAGCCACCAAGTAGTTCACTCAACAACTCAAAAAAAAATATCCAACTATCTTTACACTCACTTTCCACAATAGCAAAGGCAATGGGAAATAAGCCATTATTAGCATCTAAGGATACTGCAGAAAGTAATATGCCACCATAAGGTCCCTTCAAATGACAACCATCAAAACCAATAAATGGTTGACATCTAGCTAAAAACCCTTTCTTTAATGCATCAATGCCCACAAACATCCTTTTAACTGTAGGAATTCCTTCTACTCCTTTAGGCCAACTAAATTCCATCCTAACAATACTTCCTGGATTTGACTTGAGAATCATATTTCCATACTTAGGAAGCAAGGAGTAGGACTGTGCATGATTTCCATCAATCATTTCTATTGCAACTCGCTTAGCTCTAAATAGTTGCATATCAGATGGGTTGACACCATGTTTAAGCAACTCATCCTTCAATACTTGAGGCTTAACATTTTGATCACCTCTCAATATATGCACAATCTTCTTAGCCATCCACTTTGCTGACACTTTTATTTTTTCACTCCTTATGCATGTATGATCAGGGTAACAAGTTTTGACTTTGAATGTAGTGCCATCAGGCATAGGAGAAGCATGTATTCTCCATGGACAACTTTCATTACCACAAATCGCTGTGACTCTAGCCTTTTCATTCTTTTTCCGAACAATTGGAAAACCCCACTGAATTACGTACTCATTTAGCACACGCCTAAATGCATTGACATTTGCAAATATCATCCCTTGTTGTAGCTTAAATTTTTCACCCTCATTAAAGGAAAGGCCTTTGTTCTGAAAAGCCACCAAGTAGTTCACTCAACAACTCAAAAAAAAATATCCAACTATCTTTACACTCACTTTCCACAATAGCAAAGGCAATGGGAAATAAGCCATTATTAGCATCTAAGGATACTGCAGAAAGTAATATGCCACCATAAGGTCCCTTCAAATGACAACCATCAAAACCAATAAATGGTTGACATCTAGCTAAAAACCCTTTCTTTAATGCATCAATGCCCACAAACATCCTTTTAACTGTAGGAATTCCTTCTACTCCTTTAGGCCAACTAAATTCCATCCTAACAATACTTCCTGGATTTGACTTGAGAATCATATTTCCATACTTAGGAAGCAAGGAGTAGGGATCGTGCATGATTTCCATCAATCATTTCTATTGCAACTCGCTTAGCTCTAAATAGTTGCATATCAGATGGGTTGACACCATGTTTAAGCAACTCATCCTTCAATACTTGAGGCTTAACATTTTGATCACCTCTCAATATATGCACAATCTTCTTAGCCATCCACTTTGCTGACACTTTTATTTTTTCACTCCTTATGCATGTATGATCAGGGTAACAAGTTTTGACTTTGAATGTAGTGCCATCAGGCATAGGAGAAGCATGTATTCTCCATGGACAACTTTCATTACCACAAATCGCTGTGACTCTAGCCTTTTCATTCTTTTTCCGAACAATTGGAAAACCCCACTGAATTACGTACTCATTTAGCACACGCCTAAATGCATTGACATTTGCAAATATCATCCCTTGTTGTAGCTTAAATTTTTCACCCTCATTAAAGGAAAGGCCTTTGTTCTGAAAAGCCACCAAGTAGTTCACTCAACAACTCAAAAAAAAATATCCAACTATCTTTACACTCACTTTCCACAATAGCAAAGGCAATGGGAAATAAGCCATTATTAGCATCTAAGGATACTGCAGAAAGTAATATGCCACCATAAGGTCCCTTCAAATGACAACCATCAAAACCAATAAATGGTTGACATCTAGCTAAAAACCCTTTCTTTAATGCATCAATGCCCACAAACATCCTTTTAACTGTAGGAATTCCTTCTACTCCTTTAGGCCAACTAAATTCCATCCTAACAATACTTCCTGGATTTGACTTGAGAATCATATTTCCATACTTAGGAAGCAAGGAGTAGGACTGTGCATGATTTCCATCAATCATTTCTATTGCAACTCGCTTAGCTCTAAATAGTTGCATATCAGATGGGTTGACACCATGTTTAAGCAACTCATCCTTCAATACTTGAGGCTTAACATTTTGATCACCTCTCAATATATGCACAATCTTCTTAGCCATCCACTTTGCTGACACTTTTATTTTTTCACTCCTTATGTATGTATGATCAGGGTAACAAGTTTTGACTTTGAATGTAGTGCCATCAGGCATAGGAGAAGCATGTATTCTCCATGGACAACTTTCATTACCACAAATTGCTGTGACTCTAGCCTTTTCATTCTTTTTCCGAACAATTGGAAAACCCCACTGAATTACGTACTCATTTAGCACACGCCTAAATGCATTGACATTTGCAAATATCATCCCTTGTTGAAGCTTAAATTTTTCACCCTCATTAAAGGAAAATTCATCCCCATTTAAACATGCACCCATCATATCATCTTCAAACTCACTATCTGAAGGATTTTCAATTTCACAATCATCATTTGATTCATAATCAGATAATTCATGCCCATTGTCTGATTCATTTTCACTTTGCAATAAATCAATTACTTTGTCGTAATATTCATCCCCATGAATTTCATCATTGTCACTAAACACATATAGCTCGTCATCACTCTCCATCACATCATGATTCTGATAATTCATTCGGGTAGCATATCTATTGAATCTTGTCTTTCTATGAACCTTATCCTGGTTTATGTTACCCAAATCAGTCCTAATTGGATTTCTAATGATTCCTGCATCATTTCTATTTGCTCGCAAGTTGCCTATAACATTTGCTGAATGTCCAAAATCATTGTTTTCACCACTTATGTTATTACTGATATTAGCTTCCCTAACATAGAGATTGATTTGGCGATTTCTTCTATGTAGTTCGAACATCTCCAAAATATGTTTGTCAGACGAAATCTCCATTCGGTTAACTTCTCCAGGGAAGTTACAACTTAAAACAAATTGCATACTCTTATTAGCTCCACCATGGTCAAAAACAGTCTCACAAAGATCAGATAAAAGGTCAATATAAGAGTAACGATCTGGATCAATATTTGGGAGCTTGAACTGTTGATTGCCATAGTACACAACTATATCATAAACACCATCACTTGCCATCTAGACAAAATTTCGAAGACAAAACATAATTATTAAATAAGTTTTTGATTGAGTGCTGAAACTAAAACTGAGACAGGACTTTAAAAATGATATAATAATCTTACTAGTTACGAATATTAGTGTCAAATTTTAAATAAACAGAACAAAAAGCATTGAAGTTTGAACATTTAACATCACGTGTTTTTTTCTAGTTTCTTGACAACAATTCGACAATTTATTGACTCAATACTCATCATATCAATTCATCACATATAAATTGAAAAGACGAAGAAATAGCCGAAACGCTAAACTATTGGCAGATTACTTTTGGTTCATAATTACCAAACTTGTTTATCCCTAAAAACTATCGCTAAAGTTCCATCAGGAATATAGATAGAATTGCAATTTGTTTATCCCTAAAAACTTATTTCTATTGCTTTCAATTTGTTAAGGAACAGAAATCGTATAAATTAATAATCCAAGAACAGAGATTTTTGTTAACCAAAACATTAAAGAACAAGAACCAAATTACGAAGTAAAACTTAAATTTGCAGAATCTTGTTCGTATTCTCCAAGAATTACCACACAACATAAACATATCACCAAAAACTCTTGAGATCAAACCTTTGGACTTTCTTCCTTGGAGCTCGAAATAAGACTGAAGATTTCTTTCGCACTCGTGTTGAAGAGAGAGCAATAGAGTCTCTGATTATTCACAGGGAGAAAGCGAGAAAGAGCGCCAGAGCAAGACGACAAAGTTGAAAAAATAATAGGGTTATGTTTCAGTCGGAGGATTTAATTGAGTTTCTTATATTTTAGGGCCAAACAAAGAAATTAATTTTAAAATTAGCCTTTTTTTCCTTTTTATTTATTTAATACAATCATTGGGCATAATTGACATTTAACTTGAGTATTATCGTTAATTAACAGAATTTTTGGTCTAGAGGGAAATATGTAGTTTGACTAAACCTCAAGAGTTTATTTGTAGTTTGGACAAACCTCGAGGGAGGTCAAGGTAATTAACCCTTAAAAATATAGTGAGTTTGGGATTTGTAAACTCACCTGATCACTGTATATGGGTGTATAGGCTACTCGCTGCCTATCAAAGTGTGCGAATTTCCTACAAATGCAGGTGACTAAGCCTTAGTCAAAACCCTTCTAAACGATGATAAATTTTTGTATTTATCGGGTGTAGCTTTTTAACTACTCTAGGCGTAAATATAAGCCTAAATAAATCACATATTTATCGGATAGTTCGAGACTATATATATATATCTATACTTAGAGTCAAAAATATAATCTAATGTATTATGAGTTTATTATATATATAAATAAAATAAGTACCTATTATTAGTATAATAATATACTAATACCATTACTACTAAAGTAATACAAAATCATAATAAAATAAGTACCTATTATTAATATAATAATAAACTAATACCATTACTAATAAAATAATGCAAAACATAATAAAATAAGTACCAATTATTAATATAATAATAAATTAACTCCATTATCAATAAAATAATGTAGGTATTTGGCTAATTTTCGCAAAAACAAATCTTTTATCCGTTTAAACCAAGAACAGATTATATGAGCAAAATAGAAATAATTTATAGCAAAGCAATGAAAGAAGGCAATAGCAAAGAACTCAAACAATTTATAGTGGTTCGATCCTCAAGATCTACGTCCACTACCTTAAGCTCACACTTAAGGATTTCAAACAATCTACTATATGCTCAGGTTTACAAATTACAAGAGAGGCTCACCACACTATGATTTTATACTCACAACCTCTTCTAGTAACTTTTACAACTTTTACAAACAAGGCTCACCACACACAATGGTTTTATATCTCAAACAACCTTGAATTACAACTTCAAGGATCACCCTTATCTAAAGGGTTTTATGTTATCAAGATAACATTGCTAGAGCTAGTAGACCAACACAATTTAATAAATAAAGATGAGTGTGTAGATGTTACCACTTGTTGGTAGATATTACACAAAGTTGCACCTTCACACTTTGATGTCTTTTGATTGATCAATTGAATGCACAAGACATAAGAGAGCTTAAGAAATGTTTGTAAAAGACTTTAGAATGAATAGAGTATTCAATGATTCAAAACTTACAAAAGATTGCACGTTTATAGCTGTTATAGAATTTGAAAATCAGTTATAACAGTTATAAAACGGCTAGTTAACGGCTATTTTCAGGAAATTTAGACGACCGAATTCTGCGTCCGAATTTTTCGGACGACCGAATTCTTCCTGTTGCGTCCGAATCTTCGTCCGAATTTCTCTGGAAAAACAGTGACCATGCTGAAGGCCAAAATTCGGACGACCGAATTTTGCTTTATGCGTCCGAATCTTCTTCCGAATTTCTCTGGAAGAACAGTAGCAAACTTTTGCTACAAAATTCGGACGACCGAATTTTTTGGAAGCTTATTCAAACTTTGTAAAATCATTTGAGATTTAACTTCCAAAGGTTTGAAAAACATTTCGTATATATAGAAAACTTATTTAGACATATATAAGTTTGAAAACCAAAATCAAATTCCTTTGATCATATAAAGTTTACTTAAAAACTTTTAGGACACAAAACCACATTCATTAAGAAATGTATTCAAAGCCTTTTAAGATTAAGAGACCTATTTTATGCTCTCTTATGCATTCAATGGACTCCAAGACATACAAGTGTAGAGTTTACATAGATATTTACCTATTATCATATCTACTCTACACTTCAAGTCTTCAATGCCTTGAGTTCATCTTTGAATAACCTTCAAAAGACTTCATAGTTTATTGAGGTTGTTCTTGCACTTTGTCTTGAAGGCAATGAGACTCCAAACTTCTTAGTTCACAAATCCTATCACACAATATAAACATATTAGTTCTCATCAATATTTGTCATTAATCAAAACTACATGATTTGCCCTTAGGGCTAACACTGTCGTTTGCTTTCCATTTTCCCTTCTCAACATTTGCTCTCTTAATTTTCACCATGATGTTTTTCTATTTGAAATGTAGTGAAATCTGAGAAATGTTTAGGGTTAGGAACTCAAAAATCCGAGTGGTTTGATGTGAAAATGGTGAAATTACAGATAGATTTGGGTTTGGACGTAGATAGGTAGAGTGGAATTTGAAAAGAGAGAGAGTTCGAATGATAAATAATGTGCATAACGGCCGTTCGGTTTCTTTAAAACCGCTGTAACCGCAAAGTTCGGACGATCGAATTTTTTGGTCTGCGTCTGAACTTCTCTATTTCTTCAGTTTTAGAAAGTTCGAACATCCGAACTTTCTGTCATGCATCTGAACATGCATCCGAACTTTTCTGTCCAGAATTTTCTGGAGAAAGTTTGGACATTCCATTTTCACTCAATACATCCAAATTTTCCCTGTTTTTGTCACACTAAAGTACACACATTAATAATTGAATTTTGAAATTCCTAAATGCCTTCTTAGATAGCTAACCTTTCCTCAGCCAAAGGCTTGGTAAATATATCAGCAATTTGATCATTTGTATTCACATAATCCAAACATATATCTCCTTTAGCCACATGATCACGAATAAAATGATGCTTAATCTCTATATGCTTAGTTCTAGAATGTTGAATAGGGTTTATGCTTAAATTAATAACGCTAGTATTATCACATAGTATAGGCACACAATTGAATTTAAGACCATAATCAAGTAGAATATGTTGTATCCATAGTATTTGAGCATAACAACTGCAAGCTACAATATATTCAGCTTCAGCAGTAGACAAAGACACACATGCTTGTTTTTTATTGTACCAAGACACAAGACAACTACCAAGAAATTGACAATGACCACTAGTACTTTTGTGTTCAACTTTACATCCAGCAAAATCAGCATCTGAATATCCAATAAAATCAAAAGACAAAGGTTTTGAAAACCAAAGGCCATAGTCATGTGTATCAATCAAATAACGAAAAATACGTTTGACATAAATTAGATGAGACTCTTTAGGACAAGATTGAAATCTAGCACATAAGCACACAACAAACATAATATATGGTCTTCTTGCTGTGAGATAGAATAAACTTCCAATCATACCTCTATATGACTTTTCATCAACATTTTTACCTTTTTCATCTTTATCAAGTTTAGTTGATGAGCTCATTGGAGTACCTATCCCTTTTGCTTGTTCCGTTCCAAATCTTTTCAATAGCTCCTTGGTATACTTTACTTGATTTATGAAGACTCCATCCTCAGTTTGCTTGATTTACCGCCCAAGAAAGAAATTTTGTTCTCCCATCATGCTCATTTCAAATTCATTTCGCATTGATTTGGTAAACTCTTCACAAAGAGATGTATTAGTAGCACCAAAAATAATGTCATCATTATAAATTTGCACAAGTAAGATATCATTATTACTAGAGGTTTTTATAAATAGTGTTGTATCCACTTTTCCTTTTGAAAATCCTTTTGATAAAAGAAATCCACTTAATCTTTCATACCAAGCTCTTGGAGCTTGTTTCAATCCATCATTAGGAAACTTTTCATGAATAAAACGAGGTGGTTGTTCTACATAAACCTCTTCTTCATAAAAACATTTAGAAATGCACTTTTGACATCTGAAAGACCTAAGAGGAGGTGAATTACATAAGAGGCTCACCACACAATGGTTTTACACTCACAACCTCTTTTGCAATTTTACAAACAAGGTTCACCCTACCAAAGGATTTTATATCTACAAACAACCTTGAATCAATGTCTCAAGGATCACCCTTATCTAAAGGATATTATGTTTACAAGAAAACCTTGTAATGAGCTAGTAGAAAACACAATTAAATGGAGAATGGAGAATGAATAAGATGTTACCACTTTCTTGGTAGATAATTACACAATGTTGCACCTCTTCACTTTGATGTCTTTGAAATCTTGAATGATCAATTGAAAGCACAAGACAAAAAAGAAGTTTGATGTTTGCTAAAGATTTTGGAATGTTAAGATTTCTCAGAGATTCAAAACTTACAAAAATTATTCTTGAGTTTATAGCTTTTATAGATTTCAAAAATCAGTTTCAACAGCTATAAAACGGCTAGTTTCAGAGAAGTTTGGACGTCCGAACTTTCTCCTATGCGTCCGAACTTCCGTTCGAACTTTACTGTGCCAAGTTGCCTGGAAAAGTTCAGACGTCCGAACTTTTCCTTATGCGTCCAAACATTCGTCCGAATTTCTTTGAAAAAAATAGTAACCATGCTATTAGAGAAATTTTGGACGTCCGAACTCTATCCCATGCATCTGAACTTGCGTCTGAATTTCTCTGGAAGCACAATAACCATTTTCAAAGTTTGAACATCCGAACTTGCGTCCGAACTGATCAAACTTTGTCAAATCATTTGAAAATCAACCTTAATAACATTGAAAACATTTTGTATAAATAGGTAAGTCATTTAAACATTTTCAAACTTAAAAACCGTTGCTAAAAACATTGATCATACAAAGTTTACTCAAGATCATTTGAGGTTCAAAAACATACTTGTTATTCAAAAGTTTATTCAAAGCCATTAAAGATTCAAAACAAGTTTTTGTTGCTCTCTTATGCATTCAATAGATTCGAAGACACACAAGTGTAGGGTTTACAAAAGAATATACCTATTATGCATATGTGACCTACACTCCAAGTCTTCAGTTCCTTTAATCATCTTTGAACAAAACTTCTTCAATCTTCAATCACTTTGACACATTGAAGTTGTTCTTGCATTTTGGCTTGAAGGCAACAAGACTTTATACTTCTTAATCCAACAATCCTATCACGCAATTGACATAAAGATTAGTCCAGATCAATGTTTGTCATTATTCAAAATTTAGTTAAAACTTCATGATTTGCCCTTATGGCTAACAATCTCTCCCTTTTGATGATGACAAACTTTGATGCAAAATGTAATAGATTTAAGCAATGTAGAACAAATAAGTATTGATGTCAATGATAGATAATAACCAATTTAGCACATTGACATACAAAAGGCTCAATATGAGCCTATGACCCAACCAACCTTCATTTACTTCCTTCCTTCCAACAACTAAGATAGAAGATATAACATTTAATCATAAAAAAAACTTCTTAGAGAGGTATTAAAAGTCATAAAAGATTAACAATGCTCCCACTTAGATTGTGCTCATTTTTCAACAAGTTTGGACTTGAGATGCTGTGAATCCGAATTTTGACATATCAAGCCCGAACTTTTCAACAAGTTTGGACTTGAGATGCTGTGAATCCAAATTTTGACATATCAAGTCCGAACTGTAAAATAAGTGAAATGAAAGCTGCAATTTTTGAAAATAAGTTTTCCTAAGGTTGTTCAAACATAGTAGAAGAGATTAAAACATATTTGAATCAATTTGAAAAACAAAAGAGCACTTTTTTGGCAACAAAATATGGATGCATCTGAACTTCTGAAACATGCATCCGAATTTTTGACTCATGTATCCGAATTTTGAAATTTCAAGTCCAAACTTTAAAATATGTGAGATGAAGGTTGTAATATTTGAAAATAAGCCTTCCTAAGGTTGTTCAAATATGGTAAGAAGGATTAAAATAATTTTCAAAAAATTTGAACAACAGAAAAATAATTTTTTTGCAAGAAAGTTTGGATGTATCCAAATTTTTTGGTTTGCATCCGAATTTCAAGTCCAAACTTTTGAACTGTAACCTCACATATTATATCCCTTTCAATTTAAATTCTAAATGCAGAAATACAGCCAAAATTTTCACATTACTCACATTATTGCACATGAGCACATACATGTTACACACACATCACATACATAACACATATTGCAGCACATTCTTGCAGCATATATTTCTCCCCCTTTTGTCATCACTCGAGGATAGGGTAATGAAAATGAGACTAATAAGCATAATTCTTCCCCTTTATAGCTAACAAAAATAATAAGGATCAATTTAGCATAATTCTGTAAATCAACTTTTTCTCCCCTTTTATAGCAGCAATTAAGCTTGGGGTGATCAAAGTATCATTAAAAGAAGCTCTCAACACTGAGGTTTCATCATTGAGATTCAACACAACTATTACAGTAATAAACAGTAATAAAGTTCAGAAATTTAAAGAGAAAAATAGAGAAATTGCATAAACCAAGCTAGTAATTGTTCATAAGTCATACTAAGCTTATCACAAATAAATAAAAACAGTAAATAGAGATAAGGGTAAAGATATGCTCAGTCTTTTGATGGAGAGTCCTTTTTTGATTTCTTCTTGATTACAACATGCTTGACTCTTCCTTGGCTGAATGTTACTTCAGCTCTTGCAATTTGGCTTCCTTCTAGGCTAATTCTAGCTTGCTGCATTCCTTGATCTCCTCTTTGTGACTCCACAGCTTGCTCACTGTCATCCTTTTGGTCACCATCATCATCATCATCCTCATCATCACTATCATTTTCTTGAGTTTTAGAAGGCCCTTCACTACTTTGAGTGTTTTTCATCAATATTTCCTCAATGTGCTTGACTCTATTCTCTAAACCGTCTAATTTTCCAAGAACCATAGGAGCAAACATTTCAAAGAACTTATACATTTTCTCCATCTCCTTGATATGGTTGTTCAAGGCTTCTTGAATTGTGTCTCCACTTGAAATTCCTTCAGCACTAGGACCTTCTCCAACATTAGGATGTGATTGAGGAGTTGGCACTTCTTCAAAGAGTCTTCTTTTGGAGGGAGGTTGCTCCCCCTCACTTGATGAATCATGCCTCCTCTTTGTTTTCATTTCTCTTGCCCACATTTCTACTTCATCTTCTTTTTCCTCAATTTCCTCACTTTCTTCAACTTCTACTCTTTTTGGAGGAGTTTCTCTTTTAGTTCTCCATACTCCCTCATCATCAAGAGTTAATTGCATTCTTTTGAGATAGTCATTAGTATAGATTTGTCCCCTTTTGAAAGCTTGTCCTCTAACAGGCAGTTAAACCTGAAAATGCTTGAAAATTCTTGTTAAAAGTCTTCCATATGGTAAAGCTTTGTTGTCAGTTTTTCTAGCACCAATCATATGCTTCAATGCCATATACCCGAAATTTAATCTCCTATGCTCATGCAAAGCAAACATAATCACCATATGTATATTTTCAACAAATGATTTATGTCCAAAGTTAGGGATAATCATGGTTGTTATCATATGATGCATAACTCTTCCCCTAGCATCAAAAGCTTTAATTTCCCTTTCTCTAATAGACCTAACTCCTAACAAAAAATAAGTTTGACAGAAATTAGATGAGATTCTTTAGGACAAGATTGAAATCTAGCACATAAGCTCACAGCAAACATAATATCTGCTCTACTTGCTGTGAGATAGAGTAAATTCCCATCATACCTCTATACGACTTCTCATCAACATTTTTACCTTTTTCTTCTTTATCAAGTTTAGTTGATGAGTTCATTTCAAATTCATTTTGCATTGATTTGGTAAATTCTTCAAAAAGGGATGTGTTAGTAGCATCAAAAATTATGTCATCAATATAAATTTGCACAAGTAAAATATCATTACTGCTAGAAGTTTTTATAAAAAGTGGTGTCCACTTTTCCTTTTGAAATCCTTTTGAAAGAAGAAATACACTTAATCTTTCATACGAAGCTCTTGGGGCTTGTTTCAATTCATATAGAGCCTTGGCTAACTTAAAAACATGATTTCGAAACTTTTCATGAATAAAACCGGGTGGTTGTTCTACATAAACCTCTTCTTCAATAAAACCATTTAGAAATGCACTTTTAACATCCATTTGAAATAGTTTAAAACCATTAAAACAAGAAAAAGACAAAAATATTCTTATGGATTCTAATCTAGCTACCGGAACAAAAGTTTCATCATAATCAATGCCTTCTTTTTGGTTGAAACCTTGAGCAACAAGCCTAGCCTTATTTCTAACAACTTCTCCTAGTTCATTTAATTTATTCCTAAATACCCATTTTGTACCAATAATGGAATGATCATGAGGTCTTGGAACATGAGTCCAAACTTTATTTCTTTCAAACTAATTTAACTCCTCTTGCATAGCAATAATCCAAAAATCATCACACAATGCATCATCAATGTTTTTAGGTTCAATATGAGATAAAAGAGCAAAGTTGTCAATAAAGTACCGCCTTGTTTTAACTCCTTGGGAGACATCACCAATGATTTGCTCCTTAGGATAACCTCTTGCATATCTTAGATTCTTTGGAAGCTCTTGATCATTGCTAGGTTGACCATCTTATTCTTGCTCTATTATTTATTCTTCTTTGGCATGTTCTTCCAATGTGGGTGCTTGATGATGAGTTTGATTATCAATCATTGAGGAACCTACATCATCTTCATTTCTTCTTTCAAGGTAAATGTTAGATTCATCAAAGGTCGCATGTATAGTTTCTTCAACACATAATGTTCTTTTGTTATGAAATCTATAGGCATTTTTATTTGATGAACAGCCAAGAAATACACCTTCATCTGATTTTCTATCAAACTTTCCCAAATTATCACTAGTATTTAAGATAAAACACTTACAACCAAATACCTTAAAATAAACAATTGAAGGAGTTTTATCAAATAGGAGTTCAAAAGATGTTTTTCTTATGAAGGGTCTTAAGAGAACTCTATTCATTACATAGCAAGCAGTATTTATAGCTTCATCCCAAAAATATTTTGGCAAAGTGTTAGCCCTAAGGGCAAATCATGTAGTTTTAATTGTGTTTTGAATAATGACAAACATTGTTGTGGACTAATCTTTATGTCAATTGTGTGATAGGATTATTAGATTAAAGAAGTATGAAGTCTTGTTGCCTTCAAGCCAAAGTGCAAGAACAACTTCAATGAGTCAAAGTGATTGAAGTTTGAAGAAGGTGGTTCAAAGATGATTAAAAGGCATTGAAGACTTGAAGTGTAGGGTACATATGCTAAATAGGTATATTTTTCTGTAAACTCTACACTTGTGTGTCTTGCAATCTATTGAATCCATAAGAGAGCATAAAATTATTTTTCTTAATCTTAAATGGATTTGAATGAACTTTTTGTTAATAAATGTATTTTTGTATCTTAAAAGATTTTGAGTACACTTTGCATGATCAAAGTGATTTGATTATGGTTCTTAAGTTTAAATATGTCTAAAAAACTGATCTATACATACAAAATGTTTTCAAACTTATTGAAGTTTGAAAATGCTTCCAAAAAATTCGGTCGTCCGATTTTTGTAGCAAAGATCATTACTGTTTTTCCAGAGAAATTCGGACGAAGATTCAGACGAAGTGAAAAAATTCGGTCGTTCGAATTTTTTCAGAATGAGTAACAGCAACGTCCGAAAAATTCGGATGCAAAATTCGGTCATTCGAATTTTCTGAAACTAGTCGTTACTAGCCGTTTTATAACTGTTAAAATTGATTTTCAAATTCTATAAAAGCTAGAAACTTGAAATCTTTTGTATGTTTTGAATCTAAGTGAACTCTATGCATTCCAAAGCCTTTAGCAAACAATTTTTGAGCTCTCTTGTGTCTTGTGCATTCAATTGATCAATCCAAAGACAATAAAGTGTGAAAGTGCAATTTTGTGTAAATCATCTACCAACAAAGTGGTAACATCTTACACACTCTCTTTTCTTCTCTCAATTGTGTTTTCTACTAGCTCATTATAAGATTATCTTGTGACGTAAAATCCTTTTGGTAAGGGTGAGCCATAGACTAGATTAATCAAGGTTGTGGTGTAAAAACCGTGTGTGGGTGAGCCTTGGATTAGATTGGTCTTTAGGTTGTCTTTAGATATAAAATCCTTGTGGAAGGGTGAGCCTTGTTTGTAAAATTGCAAAAGAGGTTGTGAGTGTAAAACCATTGTGTGGTGAGCCTCTTATGTAATTGTTGAACTTGAGCATATAGTAGATTGTTTGAAATCCTTAAGTGTAGGCTTAAGGTAGTGGACGTAGATCTTGAAGAGATCGAACCACTATAAATTACTTGTGTTTATTGATTTTACATTGCTTTATTGCTTTGCTATTAATTGACTTATTCTCTCATTAAAACAAGCACATAGAATCTGGTCTAGCTTAGAATTGTAAAGGAATTTATTTGCGAAAACTAGCCAAAGACCTAATTCACGCCTCCCCCCCCTCTTAGGTCTTACAATTGGTATCAGAGCAAGGTCTTCTTTTTAAGGTCTAACAACCTAGAAGTAAAGATTATATGGCTGGTTTATCAAATTTGCCTTATACGGAAGGTTCCTCCACTAATAGACCTCCATTGTTTGATGGTTCTAATTATATTTTTTGGAAGTCTAGGGTTGAGATTTACATTTGTTCTATTAACTATGAATTGTGGAATATTATTGAGAAAGGTCCCTATGTGCCATTGAGATTTAAAGCCGATGGAGTTACAAGGGAACCAAAACCCATGGAGGAGTATGATGAGAGCGATTCAAGGAAGAAGACATTAAACTACCAAGCAATGAACATTCTTTGTTGTGCGTTGGTTGTCGATGAATACAATAGAGTGATGGAATGTGATTCCGCTCATGAAATGTGGAAGCTACTTCAAGTCACTCATGAAGAAGAAAGAGCAAATGTGTGCTTCATGGCAATGGAAGATGAGGTACAACCTACTCCATCTATCTCTACTTCTTATGATGATGATATTGATGATCCTAGTGAATTACTTTTGAGATGTATGGAGAATTAAAAAAGGCATCGAAAAAGAATAAGGAAATGAAACTCAAAATTAATGAGTTATTGAATGAAAATTCGAAATTATTTTGTGAGAACAAAAAACTTCTTGAATCTATTGATTGTTTAAATATTGAAAAAGAAGTTTTAAATGTCTCTTTACAAAACATGTCCCTTGAAAATAAGACTATTTGTGAAAAGATTTTATCTCTTGAAAGAATTCTTGTTGATCATGAGACTTTGAAAAAGAAGGTTGATGACCTTTCATCATGTATAGAAAAATTTACAAAACGAAGGGACAATCTTGATAAAATTCTTGGAGGTCAAAGATCTCCTCTTGTCAAAAATGGCCTTGGTTATAATTATATAAATAATGTGCCTAAATATAACAACTTCTTTGTTAGAAATACTTCTACGTCCATGCATCATACTTGTTGTACTTATTGTGGAAAACATGGACATAAAGTCACCAAATGTTATGTTAAAAGAAAAGTAAAGAATGGTATAAAAACCATTTGGAGAGTTAAGGGAACTATTACTAACCCCCACGGACCCAAGAAAGTATGGGTACCAAAGGATACTTCCTCTCCTTTATTGCAGGTATATTGATGATGTTGGCTTAAAGAATAACGGAAAACACCTCATTTATAATCAAGGTCAAAGCAACCAAAGAAGGATTTGTTTTTTAGGCAAGAAGAAAGGAGGAATTCTTGAAGTAATCAATGTTGATAAAGGTTTCTCTCTTCTTTTTAAACAAATGTTGCTTAGTACTGATTTGAACTATAACTTGCTTAGCATTAGTCAATTGTGTGACAATGAATAAGAAGTTAAATGCCAACATGCAAAGTTTCAGTTAAGAATCCCTTTTGTTAAAATTTGAAAATTTGCCAACCATGACTTGTCAATTGATTCTATGAAGTTGATTAGGTAACATTGATGATATGAGATTGAATTCATGGTTGATATGTTCTTGAAATTTATTATATGTCATGATAAAATGATTAAAATAGCTATGATTGAATATCTATGCATTTGCTTGGCCAAAAACATCTTTATGAAACTTTACAAAATGTTCGGACTTGAAGTTTGGATGTAGACCATAAGTTCGGTCGCCCGAACTTGTACGACAAAATGATATTTTGTGATTTTGATCAATTACTCACAAAATGCTTCAATGTGCGCTTTATCTTGATAAGCTTGAATGTCTTGTTGCTTATGATAATGATATTCTTGGCATAGAAGATTTGATCATGTGAACATGGTTTTATTAAACAAACTTTTCTATCAAGATTTAGTTGGAGGATTGTTAAAAATGTGTTTTGAGAAAATTTTCTTTGAGATACTTGTCAATATGGAAAACAAACAAAAGAATTTTTTTTCAAACCCATGAAATGCTTTTATACCTCAAAACATCTTGAGCTTGTTCATATGGATTGATTTGGACTTATGAGGAACTCTAGTATTGATGATATGAAGTATGCCTTAGTAGTAGTTTATGATTTCTCAATATTTACTTTAGTAGTCTTCTTTGCTCAAAAAGATAAAGTGTTTCATAAATTTGTAAAACTATTCAAAAATATTCAAACCTCTCTTGAGTGCAAAATTGATTTCCATTAGAAAGTGACAATGGGAGAATTTTACAATTAAGTCTTTACAAAATTTGTGATGAAAATTGAATTTCATATAATTGTTTCAACTGTAAAAAGCCCACAACAAAATGGTGTTATTGAAAGAAAAATTTGAACTGTAAAAAAAATTGGTTAGATCTATGCTTTGTGAAAATTCTTCTTCAAAAATATATTTTGAGCCGAAGCCATAAACAACACACGCTATGATGAAAAGAATTCTTTTAAGATCTTTTTGAAGAAAAATATTTTTTGAAGTTCTCTTTTATATAACTTCTCAAGTTGCATATTTTAAAGTGATTGATTATAAATGTATTATCTTGAATACTTGTGATAACTTACTTAAATTTGATAGAAAGCCAGATATAGGTATATCTCTTAACCATTCTTCTAACAAAAGGCCTATAGAGTTTATAATGAAAAGAACTTTATATGATGAGAAAACCATTCATGTTAGTTTTGATGAATCTTACATTTACTTGGAAAGAAAAGATGAAGATGATGTAGGTACATCTATGAATGACAATCAAACCCATCTTCAAGCACCAACTTTGGAGGATCATACCAATGAGGAAGAAATGATTGAACAAAATCAAGATGACCAATCTAGTGGTGACCAAGAGCTCCCAAAGAACTTAGGATATCCAAAAAGGCCACCCTAAGGAGCAAATCATTGGTGATATCTCCCAAGGAGTAAACATAAGACGGTACTTTATCGATAACAGTATTCTTTTATCTCATATGAGCCTAAAAGTATTGATGATGCATTGTGTGATGATTTTTGGATTATTGCTATGCAAGAGGAATTAAGAAAATTTGAAAGATACAAAATTTGGAAATTCTTAAATCTTATGATCATTCCATTATTGGAACTAAATGGATTTTAGAAATAAACTCAATGAATCCGGGGAAGGTGTAAGACATAAATCTAGATTTGTCACCCAAGGATTCAATCAAGAAGAGGGAATTGATTATGATGAAACCTTTTGCTCCGAATGCTAGACTTAAGTCCATAAGAATGCTTTTGAATTTTACTTGACTTAAAGATTTTAAGTTATTTCAAATGAATGTCAAAAGAGCTTTTCTAAACGGTTCTATTGAAGAAGAGATTTATGTGGAACAATCACCCTGTTTTGATCATGAAAAATTTCCTAATTATGTTTTCAAACTCTCAAAAGCCTTATATGGATTGAAACAAGTCACTAGAGCTTGGTATGAAATATTCAATAGCTTTCCTCTTTCAAAAGTTATTTTTTTTTAAGAAAACTTGACATAAATCTTTTCATTAAAACCTCTTGTAACAATGATCTATAACTTGTCCAAATATATGATACAATTTTTGGTGCTTCTAATGCTGCACTTTGTGATATGTTTTCCAAGTTAATGCAAAGTAAATTTGAAATGAGCATGATAGGAAAACTCAATTTCTTTCTTGGCCTACAAATCAAGCAAACCAAGGATGGCACTTTCATGAATCAAGTTAAGGTACAAGTACTTCTATAGGTTTATCAACTATGCTTGAAGAGAATAAAAAGGTTTCATAGGATTATTCAACTATATTTGACAGCAAGTAGAGCCAATATTATGTTTGTCATGTGCTTGTGTGCTAGATTTCATCTTGTCCTAAAGAGTCTCATTTGATTTCTGATTAACACATTCTCTATTACCTTATTGATACTCTAAGTGATTATGGTCTATATTTCAAATGTGTGGCTATGTTATGTGATAACACTAATGCAATAAATTTGACCATCATACTATTCAACAAACTAGGACAAAGCATATAGAGATCAAACTTCATCTCATTAGAGATCATTCTACTAAGGGTAATACTTATTTGAAGCATGTTTGCATTCATGAACAAATTAATGGTATTGTTACTAAGCCATTGGCCGAAGAAAGGTTTGACCAATCTTAGAAGAAGCATAGGGATTTCAAAATTCAATAACTAATGAGTATATTCAAGTGTGTAGCTCCAGGTGAGGACAAAGAAGCCTAGCATGAGAAAAGGAAAGGGAAAAGCCAAAGAAAGAGAAGGAGGACCAGTAATCAATGAACCAAGGAAGGTTTATGTTCCTCAAAGCATGTCATGGCTGGATAGATGTGTCATAGTGGAGGCTGCTACTGAATTTGATGATTGGACAAAAAGGAACCATAAGACAAATCCAAGCCACAAGGTGAATGTCATCAAACTATCCGAAATGGGTAATACACTCTCATTTTTTAAAATGATATGAGCTGGACTA
This sequence comes from Rauvolfia tetraphylla, assembly GCA_030512225.1. Classification (NCBI taxonomy): domain Eukaryota; kingdom Viridiplantae; phylum Streptophyta; class Magnoliopsida; order Gentianales; family Apocynaceae; genus Rauvolfia; species Rauvolfia tetraphylla. The sequence goes on from JAJQKT010000048.1 coordinate 2,266,514, forward strand.
GTTTGCTTGTAATTGATGAATGCTATTACCTTCCTTAGTTTATGAAGGTTAAGCAAATATTAAGGAAGAAAGAGTTGAGCGAGTTGGTAATAAAGCTATTCAGTGGTATTCTTCAAGAATATCACAAGTTGATTTTTGAGATTGATAATGCATTGCTCAATAGAATCTGTGATGTTGAGGATGTTGGGTTTAGGCATTATTCTTCCGGGGGACATTGTTTTATAAGTGAGGCATACTCACATGAAAGAATGCCTATATAATTGGTAGAAGTCTCAAGACTAGAAAGGAGAGAGAGATAAAAAGCTTTTTGCATCACATGAAAGAATTTTGCATCACATGCTTACTACCTTGATTATAGCATACTTTGGACAATAATCTTCTATTGATAATATGTATGCTGTAATTATGCTAGCCATGCATAAGAAAAGAAAAATGAATTTTTGATATATATTGCTAAAGAATATGATTAGTGCAAGAAAACCAGCCAACAAAGCCTTACAGTGTGGGAGACTATTAACAAGAAAGTGAGGAGGTTGAGGAAGAAGAAAATGAAGAAGAAGATGATGAAGAGGAAATCCTTGCTGAAGAAAGGAAAACCAAAATGCGGCATGAGTTATCTAGTGAGGGGGAGCAACCTTCCACAAAAGAAAACTAGTTGAAGAGGTACCCTCTATTGAAGGAAAAGAATTTGAAGGTAATAATCTCACTAGAAGTGACACCATAGTTGCCAAGGTGTTTCAAGAGACATTAAAAAACCATGTAAAGGAAATGAAGAAGATGGACAAATTCTTTGAGTCCTTTGCTCCAATGATTCTTGGCAAATTTGAGGGTTTAGAAGCTAGAGTAAAGAATATAGAAGAAGACTTGAGAAAGATTTCTCAAGTGGTTTTAAATGGTGCAAGTTCATATAAAGTCAAATGAAGAAGATCAAGAAGATAATATGGGTGAAGATGGCATCAATAAGGATGATAGTAATGACAGTAAAAATTGAGATGGCGATCAATTTGTTGCTAAAGAAGAAGATAAAGATGAAGGAAAAAGCAGTGAAGCACCCAAGATGGAGAAGAGCATGAGAATGAAGAATAAAGAGGTAAAGCACAAGAGAACAAGCAAGAAAAAGGAGGTGAAGGAAGTTTAACAAAGTCAAATCATAAATCCATCACCAATTTACTTTAGCCAAGAGATCAAGGGAACCATGGCCATCATACCAAACAGATTTGGAAGTGAAGACCATGAAGCACATCCAAGACTAAGCCTTTCTATCCCTAAACTCTATTTTGTTGCTTATTTTAGTTTATGCCTTGATGCACATGTTATGTTTTAACGTTGAAATTTACTTGTGCCTTTCTAGTCATTATAATGTTTTGAAGCTCAATATATGAAATCCTTATGATAAGATCTTCTTTTGTTTCACTTTTGTTGTCCAAGTACTCTTACCCCATCTTTGATTGATGACAAAAGGGGAGAAGAAATGTGATGACAAAATGTGTGAAAATGTGAAATAGCAGTGGAATTCCTCATGCATGAAGAGAAAATGTGTGAATTTTCTAAAAATCCATGCATATGTCAAGGGGGAGAAAGAATGACTACAAAATGTGCTATGTGCTTGCTGTAATGTGAATGTGCTTGCTATAAATGTGCTATGTGCTGATGTGTTATAGGTTATTTTCTGAGATTTTGGAATATGGTTAAGTTGAGATTGAAATCTTGAACTTGGTTCTTGACTTGACCTATGATTTTGGATTGATTCATGAAAACAATTGAATGCATAAGTTTTGTGATTTTTCAAAGCTAAACTGAGTGTCTTTGTGGACATACATATTTGAGTACTTCTATAGTTCTTTTAAAAGTGCAAAATCAGCATTTCAAACTTATGACCAAAAGTTCGGACTTAAAGTTCGGATGCATCCAAACTTTCTTGCCAAAAAATATTTTTCTGTTGTTCAAATTGTTTGAAAACTGTTTTAATCCTTCCTATCATATTTGAAAAATTTTAGAAAAGCCTATTTTCAAAAATTACAGCTTCCATCTCACATATTTTACAGTTTGGACTTGAAATTTCAAAATTCGGATGCATGTTTCAGAAATTCGGATGCACCCATATTTGTTGCCAAAAAGTGCTCTTTTGTTGTTCAAATTGATTCAAATATATTTTAATCTCTTCCATTATGTTTGAACAACCTTAAGAAATCTTTATTTCACTTTAAACATTCATTATATTGAATTTATTGCAGTATGGACTTGAAATCTCAAAATTCGGATGCATGAACAAAAAAAAATCGGATGCATGTTCTGAAATTCGGATGCATCCATATTTTGTTTTCAAAATGTGCTCCTTTGTTGTTCAAATTGATTCAAATATGTTTTAATCTCTCATAATATGTTTGAACAAACTTAGGAAAGATTATTTACAGAATTTGAAGCCTTTGATTATCTTATTTTAAAGTTTGGACTTGCTATGCAAAAAATTCGGATGCATGATAATTATAGTCCAAATGTGTTAAAAAATGAGAACAATCTAAGGGGGAGCTTTGATAAAATTTTACAACCTTAAAGCCTCTCTTAGAAGCTTTTCTAAATACTTAAATGATTGTTTATTCAATCCCAGTCGTTGGAAGGAAGGAGGTTAATTGAGGTTGGTTGGGTCATAGGCTCATATTGAGCCTTTTATATGTCATTGTACTAAATTGGTCATTTCTGTCATTGACACCAATACTTCTTTGTGCTACATTGCTTAAATTCATCACATTTTGCATCAAAATTTGTCATCATCAAAAAGGGGGAGATTGTTAGCCCTAAGGGCAAATCATGTAGTTTTGATTAATGATAAATATTGATGAGGACTAATATGTTTATATATTGTGTGATAGGATTTGTGATCTAAAAAGTATGGAGTCTCATTGCCTTCAAGCAACCATCAAGTGTTATGAAGGTTATTCAAAGATGAACTCAAGGCATTGAAGACTTGAAGTGTAGAATAGATATGCTAATAGGTAAATTTCTATGAAACTCTACACTTATATGTCTTGGAGTCTATTGAATGCATAAGAGAGCATAAAATAAGTTTCTTAATTTTAAATGACTTGGAATGAACTTTTTGATGAATGTGATTTTTTATCTTAAAAGCTTTTGAATAAACTTTGCATGATCAAAGAAATTTGGTTATGGTTTTCAAGCTTATGTATGTCTAAATAAGTTATCTAGAAATATAAGATGTTTTCAAATTTATTGAAGTTAAGTCTCAAATGATTTTACAAAGTTTGAAAATGCTTCCAAAAAATTCGGTCGTACGATTTTTGTAGCAAAGATCATTACTGTTTTTCCAGAGAAATTCGGACGAAGATTCGGACGCATGAAGAAAAATTCGATCGTCCGAATTTTCTGTCTTCAGCATAGTTACTGTTTTTCCAGAGAAATTCGGACGAAGATTCAAACGAAGTGAAAAAATTCGGTCTTCCGAATTTTTCCAGAATGAGTAACAGCAACGTCCGAAAAATTCGGATGCAAAATTCAGTCATCCGAATTTTCTGAAACTAGCCGTTTTATAGCTGTTAAAACTAATTTTCAAATTCTATAAAAGCTAGAAACTTGAAATCCTTTGTATGTTTTGAATCTAAGTGAACTCTATGCATTCCAAAGCCTTTAGAAAATAATTTTTGAGCTCTCTTGTGTCTTGTGCATTCAATTGATCAATCCAAAGACAACAAAGTGTGAAGGTGCAATTTTGTGCAAATCATCTACCAACAAAGTGGTAACATCTTACACACTCTCTTTTCTTCTCTCAATTGTGTTTTCTACTAGCTCATTACAAGGTTATCTTGTGACGTAAAATCCTTTTGGTAAGGGTGAGCCATAGACTAGATTAATCAATGTTGTGGTGTAAAACCCGTGTGTGGGTGAGCCTTGGATTAGATTGGTCTTTAGGTTGTCTTTAGATGTAAAATCCTTGTGGAAGGGTGAGCCTTGTTTGTAAAATTGCAAAAGAGGTTGTGAGTGTAAAACCATTGTGTGGTGAGCCTCTTATGTAATTGTTGAACTTGAGCATATAGTAGATTGTTTGAAATCCTTAAGTGTAGGCTTAAGGTAGTGGACGTAGATCTTGAATAGATCGAACCACTCTAAATTGCTTGTGTTCATTGATCTTATATTGTTTTACTGCTTTGCTATAATTGACTTATTCTTTCATTTAATAAAGCACATATAATCTGGTCTTGCTTAGAATTGTAAAAGGAAGGAAGCCAAACAAGAAGAGTGGACAGTCTTCATCCTACAAATCTCAATGTTTTGAATGTAAAAGCACGGAACATCTTGTTGCAGATTATCCCAAGGTTCTGGAAAGGGAAAGAGACAGCAAGATCAAAAAGAAATCTGCCAAGAAAGGAAAAGGGCTGGCTGGAACGTGGGATCAACAAGAAAGTGAAGATGATAGTGAAGGGAAGGCCAACATATGTTTTATGGCAATTGATGATGAGGTACAATGCTTCTAAAAGGAATAAAGAAATGAAATTCAAAATCAATGATTTATCAAATGAGAATTCAAAATTATGTGTTGAAAATGGGAAACTTCTTGAGACTATTAATTGTCTAAATATTGAAAAAGAAGTTTTAAATGCAACCAATCTTTTGAAAACAAAGAGCTTTGCACAAAAGTTATTTCTCTTGAAACAATACTTAATGATCATGAGATCTTAAAAAAGAAAGTTAATGATCTTACATTATGCATTGAAAGATTTACAAATGGAAGAGAAAATTTAAATAAATTACTTGGTTATCAAAGATCTTCATTTGCAAAACATGGTCTTGGTTACACTCATGATAGCTACGTTCCAAAATATAAAAATTCTTTGACGAAAGAAACTTTTAATTCTAGGCCTCATATTTGTTATACATATTGTGGCAAGCATGGACACAAAGTGTCAAAATGTTTTGTAAAAAGAAAAATAGAAAATGGTGTCAAGACTATTTGGAAAGTTAAAGGAATTTTCACTAACCCCCTTGGACCCAAGAAAATATGGGTACCAAAAATCACTCTTTCTAATTTGGTGTAGGTTCGCTTTGCTTCAAGATCAAGTGCCACAAAATGGTTTTTTGACAGTGGCTGTTCAAGACATATGACAGGAAATGCCTCACTTGTTAGTGAGCTTCAAGCAACAAGTGAAGGTTTTGTCACATTTGGTGATAAGAAGAAAGGAAAAATACTTGGAATAGGTAACATTGGTAAAGGCTCATTCCCTCTTATTAAGCAAGTATTATTTATTGATGGTTTGAATTATAATTTACTTAGCATTAGTCAATTATGTGACAATAGATGTAAAGTAGAATTTAAATGTGATACTTGTATTATTCTTGATAATACAAGTAGCAAAACCATTTTTGTTGCAAAGAGAGTTGGAAATGTATATGTGTTGTATGTTGATGAACTTATCACAAATGATATAAAATTTCTTGCCATTCATGATTATGGTGGATTTTTGTGGCATAGAATATTAGGACATGTGAGCATGGATTTATTGAATAAACTTTCCACGCAAGAGCTAGTTAGAGGATTACCCAAAATGTATTTTGATAAAACTCGTCTTTGTGATGCTTGTCAATATGAAAAACAATCTAAGACATCTTTTAAATCAAAGAAAATGGTTTCTACCTCAAAACCTCTTGAACTTGTTCACATGCACTTGTTTGGGCCAATGAGGACTACTAGTCTTGGTAGCAAATGATATGCTTATGTGATTGTTGATGATTTTTCAAGATTTACTTCGGTGATTTTCTTAACTCAAAAGCATGAAACATTTCGTGAATTTGCAAAAGTTTTCAAAAAGGTTCAAACCTATCTTGAGTATGAATTGATATCTATTAGAAGCGACAATGGAAGAGAGTTTTGTAATCAAGACTTTACAAGATTTTGTGATGAGTATGGTATAACTCATAATTTTTCAGCTGCCAAAACACCTCAGCAAAATGAGTACAAGACCTCATGATCATTCCATTATTGGTACAAAATGAGTATTTAGGAATAAATTAAATGAACTAGGAGAAGTTGTTAGAAATAAGGCTAGGCTTGTTGCTCAAGGTTTCAACCAAGAAGAAGGCATTGATTATGATGAAACTTTTGCTCCGGTAGCTAGACTAGAATCCATAGGAATACTTTTGGTTTTGCTTGTTTTAAAGGTTTTAAACTATTTCAAATGGATGTTAAAAGTGCATTTCTAAATGATTTAATTGAAGAAGAGGTTTATGTAGAACAACCACCTGGTTTTATTCATGAAAAGTTTCCTAATCATGTTTTCAAGTTAACCAAGGCTCTATATGGATTGAAACAAGCTCCAAGAGCTTGGTATGAAAGATTAAGTGGTTTTCTTCTTTCAAAAGGATTTGCAAAAGGAAAAGTGGACACAACACTTTTTATAAAAACCTCTAGCAATAATGATATGTTACTTGTGCAAACTTATGTCGATGATATCATTTTTGGTGCTACTAACACATCTCTTTGTGAATAATTTGCCAAATCAATGCAAAATGAATTTGAAATGAGCATGATGGGAGAACTAAATTTCTTTCTTGGGCTGCAAATTAAGCAAACTAAGGATGGAGTCTTCATAAATCAAGCAAAGTATACCAAGGAGCTTTTGAAAAGATTTGGAATGGATCAAGCAAAAGGGATAGGTACTCCAATGAGCTCATCAACTAAACTTGATAAAGATGAAAAAGGTAAAAATGTTGATGAGAAATCATATAGAGGTATGATTGGAAGTTTACTCTATCTCACGGCAAGTAGACCTGATATTATGTTTGTTGTGTGCTTATGCGTTCGATTTCAATCTTGCCCTAAAGAATCTCATCTAATTTCTGTCAAACGTATCTTTCGTTATTTGATTGATACATATGACTATGGCCTTTGGTTTTCAAAATCTTCAGCTTTTGAACTTATTGGATATTCAGATGCTGACTATGCTGGATGCTAAGTTGAACGTAAGAGAACAAGTGGTCATTGTCAATTTCTTGGTAGTTGTCTTGTGTCTTGGTATAGTAAAAAACAAGCTTGTGTATCTTTGTCTACTGCTGAAGTTGAATACATAGCTGCGGGTAGTTGTTGTGCTCAATTATTATGGATGCAGCATACTTTACTTGATTATGGCCTTAAATTCAATTGTGTGCCTATACTATGTGATAATACTAGTGCTATCAATTTGAGCATAAATCCCATTCAACATTCTAGGACTAAGCATATAGAAATTAAATATCAATTTATTCGTGATCATGTGATCAAAAGAGATATATGTTTAGAATATAAAAACACAAATGATCAAATTGCTGATATATTTACAAAGTCTTTGGCTGAGGAAAGGTTTAATCACCTAAGAGGGCTCTTAGGAATCTCAAAATTCAATTATTAATGTGTGTGTTGAAGTTTGGTGAAAACAGGAAATTTTTGGACGCAGAATTCCGACGCATAACAGAAAATTCGATCGACAGAATTTTTTGAGCTGAAGAAACAGAGACTTTCGAATGAAAATTCGGACGCAGACCTGAAAAATCGGTCGTCCGAATTTTACGGATACAACGATTTAAATGAAAATCAAACAGTTTCCTTAACATTTCAACTTCCGAATTCTCTCCCATTTCGATTTGCTTTCATTTTTGAATTCCAAGCCCTAGATACATTCTAAAAATCATTACTTTTCAAGCAACAACATCATGGTGGGGACAAGGAAGCCAAATGTTGAAAAGGGGAAAGGAAAAGCCAAGGAAGGAGATGGAGACTTAATCATCAACGAACCAAGAAGAGTTCGAATTCCTCAAGCATTGTCTGGAGTTGACAGATTTGTTTCAATCAAATCTGCTCATGAATTTGATGAATGGAACAAGAAAAACAGAAAGATTATCCCTGGGAATAAGGTGAATTTTGATAAACTATCAAGCATGGATAATGCTCTATCATTTTTTAGTGATATTGGATGGAGTAGTCTGTTAATTATTGATGAAGAGTTCTATCCTACCCTCATATATGAATTCTATGCAAACCTCAAAGAAGAAAGAACTGAACTTGTAGAAGATGATGTGGTTCAATGGTATTCATCTAGAGTATCCCAAGTGGATTTTGAATTCAGTGATGCCCTGATTAACAGAATTTGTGGAGTAGGTGATAGTAGGGCAAGGTATTACTCACCTGCAATGCATTGTTATAATCGTGAACTCTTCACAAATGAAAGATTTGAAGAGGCATTCACTAATGGTAGAGAATTTAGGTCCATTAGGGAGAGGGAAATTAAGAACTTAGATACTAGAGGAAGAGTACTGTATCACATGATTACTACTGTAATTGTCCCTAATTTTGGACATAAGTCATCTGTTGGTAGCATGCACATGGTAATTATGTTAGCCTTGCATGAACATAGAAGATTGAATTTTGGATATATAGCTTTAAAGCACATAATTACTGCAAGGAAAACTGTAACCAAGGCTTTTCCATTTGGAAGGATCTTAACAGGGATCTTTAAGCATTTTCAAGTTAAACTTCCAGGGAGAGGACAAGCATTTAAGAATGGAGAGATTTATACTAATGAAACTCTTAAGAGAATGCAGCTAGTTCTTGATGATGATGGCATATGGAGAACTAAAAGAGAAACCCCTCCAAGAAGAGAGGAGAGTGAAGAAAGTGAAGAAGTTGAGAAAGAAGAGAATGAAGAAGAAACTCTTGCGAGAGAGATAAAAACTAAGAGGAAACATGATACTTCAAGTGAGGGGGAGTAACCTCCCTCAAAAAGAAGATTATTTGAAGAAGTCCCTCAACCAAATGTTGGAATTGATTCTAGAAGTGAAGGAATAAGTAGAGGTGACACCATAGTAGCTAAGGCATTCCAAGAAGCCTTGAATAATCATATCAAGGAAATGGAGAAAATGTATAAGTTTTTTGAATGCTTTGCTCCAATGGTTCTTGGAAAACTAGATGGATTAGACAGTAGAGTGAAGCATATTGAAGAAATTCTGATGAGGAATACACAAAGTGGTGAAGGACTCTCTAGGCATCAAGATAGGGATGAGAATGATGGAGATAAGGAAGGAAAGAAAGAAGATAAAGATGATGACACTGATGATGGGGATGATGATCGAGGAGGTAATGCTAAGAATGTGGCAAGACAAGAAGAAGAAGAAAATGAACCAGTACATGAAGAGCCATAAGAAGGAGGAAGTCAAATAGAAAAAGCAGAAATCGTCTCACCTTCAACCATCTCCTTCAGCCAAGGAAGAGTGAAGCATTTGGCAATCAAGAAAGGATTTAGCAAAGCATCTCCATCAACATCACAAGACTGAGCATTTCTTCAACCTTATCTTTTTACTGCTTTTTAATTACTTATCTGTACTAAGTTTATCTTATGTGGTTTAAATATCCAACTTATGAACTTGTTAGGCCTTATGCTACATTTTATGTAATAGTGAAGCTCAATGATGAAATCTCAGTGATGAGAGCTTCATCCCAAAAATATTTTGGCAAAGTGTTAGCCCTAAGGGCAAATCATGTAGTTTTAATTGAGTTTTGAATAATGACAAACATTGTTGTGGACTAATCTTTATGTCAATTGTGTGATAGGATTATTGGATTAAAGAAGTATGAAGTCTTGTTGCCCTCAAGCCAAAGTGCAAGAACAACTTCAATGAGTCAAAGTGATTGAAATTTGAAGAAGGTTGTTCAAAGATGATTAAAAGGCATTGAAGACTTGAAGTGTAGGGTACATATGCTAAATAGGTATATTTTTCTGTAAACTCTACACTCTAAACGTGCAACAGTAAAATTCGGACGATAAGGTCGGACACACAAGAGAAAATTCGGACGGTCGTCCGAATTTTCTGAAAGTAGACGTTAAAACTGATTTTCAAATTCCATAAAAGCTATAAACTCAAGAATTTTTGTAAGTTTTGAATCTCTAAGAACTCTAAACATTCCAAAGCCTTTAGCAAACATTAAAGCTCTCTTTTGTCTTGTGCTTTCAATTGATTATTCAAGATTCCAAAGACAACAAAGTATGAAGGTGCAACATTGTGTAATCATCTACCAACAAGTGGTAACATCTACACATTCTCCTCTCTTTATTAAATTGTGTTTTCTACTATCTCTTGCAAGGTTATCTTGATAACATAAAATTCTTTGGATAAGGGTGATCCTTGAGACATTGACCCAACGTTGTATGTAGATATAAAATCCTTTGGTAGGGTAAACCTTGTTTGTAAAATTACTAAAAGAGGTTGTGAATATAAAACCATTGTTTGGTGAGCCTCTTATGTAATTGTTGAACTTGAGCATATAGTAGATTGTTTGAAATCCTTAAGTGTAGGCTTAAGGTAGTGGACGTAGATCTTGAATAGATCGAACCACTATATATTGCTTGTGTTCATTGATCTTAGATTGCTTATTGCTTTGTCATTGATTTAACTATTCTCTCACTCAAACAAGTATTCATAATCTGCTCTAGCTAAATTTATAAAAGGAAATAATTTTCAAAAATTAGCCAAAGACCTAAGTAACCCCCTCTCTTAGGTCTTTGAATTGGAATTAGATCCAGGGCTTCTTTGTGTGGTTTATAACCTAGAAGTTAAAGATCTTATGGCTAATATTTCAAACATTCCTTACCTAGAAAGGTCTTCCACAAATAGACCATATTTGTTTGATGGAACAAACTATACCTTTTGGAAATCTAGAGTTAACATATATATTTGTTCTATCAATTTTGATTTGTGGAACATTGTTGAGAAAGGTCCTTATATTCCTATGAAAATGAGAGCTGATGGAGTAACCTTAGAACCAAAATCTACAGATGAATTTGATGAACATGATTCAAAGAAAATGACATTAAATTATCAGGCCATGAATATCTTAAGTTGTGCATTAGATGTAACTGATTAAAAGGCATTGAAGACTTGAAGTGTAGGGTACATATGCTAAATAGGTATATTTTTCTGCAAAATCTACACTTGTGTGATTTGGAATCTATTGAATGAATAAGAGAGCAAAAAAAATTTTTTCTCAATCTTAAATGGCTTTGAATGAACTTTTTGTTAATAAATGTGTTTTTGTATCTGTAAAGATTTGGAGTAAATTTTGCATGATCAGAGTGATTTGATTATGGTTCTTAAGTTTAAATATGTCTACAAAACTTATCTATACATACAAAATGTTTTCAAACTTATTGAAGTTAAAATCTCAAATCATTGTACAAAGTTTGAAAACCAAACTTTAAAATGGCTATTGTGCTTCCAAAAAATTTGGTCGTCCGATATTTATAGCCAACAATGGTTACTGTTCTTCTAGAAAAATTCGGACGCAAGTTTGGAAGCATGAAAAAAAAATTCGGTCGTATGAATTTTTGTTTTTTAGCAGGGTTACTGTTTTTCCAGAGAAATTCGGACGAAAATTCGGAAACATGGAAAAAATTAGGTCCTCCGAATTTTTCTAGAAATGTGCAACAGTAAAATTCGGACGATAAGGTCGGACACACAAGAGAAAATTCGGACGGTCGTCCGAATTTTCTGAAAGTAGACGTTAAAACTGATTTTCAAATTCCATAAAAGCTATAAACTCAAGAATTTTTGTAAGTTTTGAATCTCTAAGAACTCTAAACATTCCAAAGCCTTTAGCAAACATTAAAGCTCTCTTTTGTCTTGTGCTTTCAATTGATTATTCAAGATTCCAAAGACAACAAAGTGTGAAGGTGCAACATTGTGTAATCATCTACCAACAAGTGGTAACATCTACACATTCTCCTCTCTTTATTAAATTGTGTTTTCTACTATCTCTTGCAAGGTTATCTTGATAACATAAAATTCTTTGGATAAGGGTGATCCTTGAGACATTGACCCAACGTTGTATGTAGATATAAAATCCTTTGGTAGGGTGAACCTTGTTTGTAAAATTGCTAAAAGAGGTTGTGAATATAAAACCATTGTCTGTTGAGCCTCTTATGTAATTGTTGAACTTGAGCATATAGTAGATTGTTTGAAATCCTTAAGTGTAGGTTTAAGGTAGTGGACGTAGATCTTCAATAGATCGAACCACTATATATTGCTTGTGTTCATTGATCTTAGATTGCTTATTGCTTTGTCATTGATTTAACTATTCTCTCACTCAAACAAGTATTCATAATCTGATCTAGCTAAATTTATAAAAGGAAATAATTTTCAAAAATTAGCCAAAGACCTAAGTAACCCCCTCTCTTAGGTCTTTGAATTGGTATTAGATCCAGGGCTTCTTTGTGTGGTTTATAACCTAGAAGTTAAAGATCTTATGGCTAATATTTCAAACATTCCTTACCTAGAAAGGTCTTCCACAAATAGACCATATTTGTTTGATGGAACAAACTATACCTTTTGGAAATCTAGAGTTAACATATATATTTGTTCTATCAATTTTGATTTGTGGAACATTGTTGAGAAAGGTCCTTATATTCCTATGAAAATGAGAGCTGATGGAGTAACCTTAGAACCAAAATCTACAGATGAATTTGATGAACATGATTCAAAGAAAATGACATTAAATTATCAGGCCATGAATATCTTAAGTTGTGCATTAGATGTAACTGATTAAAAGGCATTGAAGACTTGAAGTGTAGGGTACATATGCTAAATAGGTATATTTTTCTGCAAAATCTACACATGTGTGATTTGGAATCTATTGAATGAATAAGAGAGCAAAAAAATTTTTTTCTCAATCTTAAATGGCTTTGAATGAACTTTTTGTTAATAAATGTGTTTTTGTATCTGTAAAAATTTGGAGTAAATTTTGCATGATCATAGTGATTTGATTATGGTTCTTAAGTTTAAATATGTCTAAAAAACTTATCTATACATACAAAATGTTTTCAAACTTATTGAAGTTAAAATCTCAAATCATTGTACAAAGTTTGAAAACCAAACTTTAAAATGGCTATTGTGCTTCCAAAAAATTTGGTCGTCCGATATTTATAGCCAACAATGGTTACTGTTCTTCAAGAGAAATTCGGACGCAAGTTCGGACGCATGAAAAAAAATTCGGTCATCCGAATTTTTGTTTTAAACATGGTTACTATTTTTTCAGACAAATTCGTACGAATGTTCGGACGCATGGAAAAAATTAGGTCCTCCGAATTTTTCTAGAAACGTGCAACAGTAAAATTCGGACGATAAGGTCGGACACACAAGAGAAAATTCGGACGGTCGTCCGAATTTTCTGAAAGTAGACGTTAAAACTGATTTTCAAATTCCATAAAAGCTATAAACTCAAGAATTTTTGTAAGTTTTGAATCTCTAAGAACTCTAAACATTCCAAAGCCTTTAGCAAACATTAAAGCTCTCTTTTGTCTTGTGCTTTCAATTGATTATTCAAGATTCCAAAGACAACAAAGTGTGAAGGTGCAACATTGTGTAATCATCTACCAACAAGTGGTAACATCTACACATTCTCCTCTCTTTATTAAATTGTGTTTTCTACTATCTCTTGCAAGGTTATCTTGATACATAAAATTCTTTGGATAAGGGTGATCCTTGAGACATTGACCCAACGTTGTATGTAGATATAAAATCCTTTGGTAGGGTGAACCTTGTTTGTAAAATTGCTAAAAGAGGTTGTGAATATAAAACCATTGTCTGTTGAGCCTCTTATGTAATTGTTGAACTTGAGCATATAGTAGATTGTTTGAAATCCTTAAGTGTAGGTTTAAGGTAGTGGACGTAGATCTTCAATAGATCGAACCACTATATATTGCTTGTGTTCATTGATCTTAGATTGCTTATTGCTTTGTCATTGATTTAACTATTCTCCCACTCAAACAAGTATTCATAATCTGATCTAGCTAAATTTATAAAAGGAAATGGCTTTCTAAAATTAGCCGAAGACCTAATTAACCCCCTCTCTTAGGTCTTTGAATTGGTATTAGATCTAGGGCTTCTTTGTGCGGTTTATAACCTAGAAGTTAAAGGTCTTATGGCTAATATTTCAAACATTCCTTACCTAGAAAGGTCTTCCACAAATAGACCATATTTGTTTGATAGAACAAACTATACCTTTTGGAAATCTAGAGTTAACATATATATTTGTTCTATCAATTTTGATTTGTGGAACATTGTTGAGAAAGGTCCTTATATTCCTATGAAAATGAGAGCTGATGGAGTAACCTTAGAACCAATATCTACAGATGAATTTGATGAACATGATTCAAAGAAAATGACATTAAATTATCAGGCCATGAATATCTTAAGTTGTGCATTAGATGTAACTGATTAAAAGGCATTGAAGACTTGAAGTGTAGGGTACATATGCTAAATAGGTATATTTTTCTGCAAAATCTACACTTGTGTGATTTGGAATCTATTGAATGCATAAGAGAGCAAAAAATTTTTTTTCTCAATCTTAAATGGCTTTGAATGAACTTTTTGTTAATAAATGTGTTTTTGTATCTGTAAAAATTTGGAGTAAATTTTGCATGATCAGAGTGATTTGATTATGGTTCTTAAGTTTAAATATGTCTACAAAACTTATCTATACATACAAAATGTTTTCAAACTTATTGAAGTTAAAATCTCAAATCATTGTACAAAGTTTGAAAACCAAACTTTAAAATGGCTATTGTGCTTCCAAAAAATTTGGTCGTCCGATATTTATAGCCAACAATGGTTACTGTTCTTCAAGAGAAATTCGGACGCAAGTTCGGACGCATGAAAAAAAATTCGGTCATCCGAATTTTTGTTTTAAACATGGTTACTATTTTTTCAGACAAATTCGTACGAATGTTCGGACGCATGGAAAAAATTAGGTCCTCCGAATTTTTCTAGAAACGTGCAACAGTAAAATTCGGACGATAAGGTCGGACACACAAGAGAAAATTCGGACGGTCGTCCGAATTTTCTGAAAGTAGACGTTAAAACTGATTTTCAAATTCCATAAAAGCTATAAACTCAAGAATTTTTGTAAGTTTTGAATCTCTAAGAACTCTAAACATTCCAAAGCCTTTAGCAAACATTAAAGCTCTCTTTTGTCTTGTGCTTTCAATTGATTATTCAAGATTCCAAAGACAACAAAGTGTGAAGGTGCAACATTGTGTAATCATCTACCAACAAGTGGTAACATCTACACATTCTCCTCTCTTTGTTAAATTGTGTTTTCTACTATCTCTTGCAAGGTTATCTTGATAACATAAAATTCTTTGGATAAGGGTGATCCTTGAGACATTGACCCAACGTTGTATGTAGATATAAAATCCTTTGGTAGGGTGAACCTTGTTTGTAAAATTGCTAAAAGAGGTTGTGAATATAAAACCATTGTCTGTTGAGCCTCTTATGTAATTGTTGAACTTGAGCATATAGTAGATTGTTTGAAATCCTTAAGTGTAGGTTTAAGGTAGTGGACGTAGATCTTCAATAGATCGAACCACTATATATTGCTTGTGTTCATTGATCTTAGATTGCTTATTGCTTTGTCATTGATTTAACTATTCTCCCACTCAAACAAGTATTCATAATCTGATCTAGCTAAATTTATAAAAGGAAATAATTTTCAAAAATTAGCCAAAGACCTAAGTAACCCCCTCTCTTAGGTCTTGAATTGGTATTAGATCCAGGGCTTCTTTGTGTGGTTTATAACCTAGAAGTTAAAGATCTTATGGCTAATACTTCAAACATTCCTTACCTAGAAAGGTCTTCCACAAATAGACCATATTTGTTTGATGGAACAAACTATACCTTTTGGAAATCTAGAGTTAACATATATATTTGTTCTATCAATTTTGATTTGTGGAACATTGTTGAGAAAGGTCCTTATATTCCTATGAAAATGAGAGCTGATGGAGTAACCTTAGAACCAAAATCTACAGATGAATTTGATGAACATGATTCAAAGAAAATGACATTAAATTATCAGGCCATGAATATCTTAAGTTGTGCATTAGATGTAACTGATTAAAAGGCATTGAAGACTTGAAGTGTAGGGTACATATGCTAAATAGGTATATTTTTCTGCAAAATCTACACTTGTGTGATTTGGAATCTATTGAATGCATAAGAGAGCAAAAAATTTTTTTTCTCAATCTTAAATGGCTTTGAATGAACTTTTTGTTAATAAATGTGTTTTTGTATCTGTAAAAATTTGGAGTAAATTTTGCATGATCAGAGTGATTTGATTATGGTTCTTAAGTTTAAATATGTCTACAAAACTTATCTATACATACAAAATGTTTTCAAACTTATTGAAGTTAAAATCTCAAATCATTGTACAAAGTTTGAAAACCAAACTTTAAAATGGCTATTGTGCTTCCAAAAAATTTGGTCGTCCGATATTTATAGCCAACAATGGTTACTGTTCTTCAAGAGAAATTCGGACGCAAGTTCGGACGCATGAAAAAAAATTCGGTCATCCGAATTTTTGTTTTAAACATGGTTACTATTTTTTCAGACAAATTCGTACGAATGTTCGGACGCATGGAAAAAATTAGGTCCTCCGAATTTTTCTAGAAACGTGCAACAGTAAAATTCGGACGATAAGGTCGGACACACAAGAGAAAATTCGGACGGTCGTCCGAATTTTCTGAAAGTAGACGTTAAAACTGATTTTCAAATTCCATAAAAGCTATAAACTCAAGAATTTTTGTAAGTTTTGAATCTCTAAGAACTCTAAACATTCCAAAGCCTTTAGCAAACATTAAAGCTCTCTTTTGTCTTGTGCTTTCAATTGATTATTCAAGATTCCAAAGACAATAAAGTGTGAAGGTGCAACATTGTGTAATCATCTACCAACAAGTGGTAACATCTACACATTCTCCTCTCTTTGTTAAATTGTGTTTTCTACTATCTCTTGCAAGGTTATCTTGATAACATAAAATTCTTTGGATAAGGGTGATCCTTGAGACATTGACCCAACGTTGTATGTAGATATAAAATCCTTTGGTAGGGTGAACCTTGTTTGTAAAATTGCTAAAAGAGGTTGTGAATATAAAACCATTGTCTGTTGAGCCTCTTATGTAATTGTTGAACTTGAGCATATAGTAGATTGTTTGAAATCCTTAAGTGTAGGCTTAAGGTAGTGGACGTAGATCTTCAATAGATCGAACCACTATATATTGCTTGTGTTCATTGATCTTAGATTGCTTATTGCTTTGTCATTGATTTAACTATTCTCCCACTCAAACAAGTATTCATAATCTGATCTAGCTAAATTTATAAAAGGAAATGGCTTTCTAAAATTAGCCGAAGACCTAATTAACCCCCTCTCTTAGGTCTTTGAATTGGTATTAGATCTAGGGCTTCTTTGTGCGGTTTATAACCTAGAAGTTAAAGATCTTATGGCTAATATTTCAAACATTCCTTACCTAGAAAGGTCTTCCACAAATAGACCATATTTGTTTGATAGAACAAACTATACCTTTTGGAAATCTAGAGTTAACATATATATTTGTTCTATCAATTTTGATTTGTGGAACATTGTTGAGAAAGGTCCTTATATTCCTATGAAAATGAGAGCTGATGGAGTAACCTTAGAACCAATATCTACAGATGAATTTGATGAACATGATTCAAAGAAAATGACATTAAATTATCAGGCCATGAATATCTTAAGTTGTGCATTAGATGTAACTGATTAAAAGGCATTGAAGACTTGAAGTGTAGGGTACATATGCTAAATAGGTATATTTTTCTGCAAAATCTACACTTGTGTGATTTGGAATCTATTGAATGAATAAGAGAGCAAAAAAATTTTTTTCTCAATCTTAAATGGCTTTGAATGAACTTTTTGTTAATAAATGTGTTTTTGTATCTATAAAAATTTGGAGTAAATTTTGCATGATCAGAGTGATTTGATTATGGTTCTTAAGTTTAAATATGTCTAAAAAACTTATCTATACATACAAAATGTTTTCAAACTTATTGAAGTTAAAATCTCAAATCATTGTACAAAGTTTGAAAACCAAACTTTAAAATGGCTATTGTGCTTCCAAAAAATTTGGTCGTCCGATTTTTATAGCCAACAATGGTTACTGTTCTTCAAGAGAAATTCGGACGCAAGTTCGGACGCATGAAAAAAAATTCGGTCATCCGAATTTTTGTTTTAAACATGGTTACTATTTTTTCAGACAAATTCGTACGAATGTTCGGACGCATGGAAAAAATTAGGTCCTCCGAATTTTTCTAGAAACGTGCAACAGTAAAATTCGGACGATAAGGTCGGACACACAAGAGAAAATTCGGACGGTCGTCCGAATTTTCTGAAAGTAGACGTTAAAACTGATTTTCAAATTCCATAAAAGCTATAAACTCAAGAATTTTTGTAAGTTTTGAATCTCTAAGAACTCTAAACATTCCAAAGCCTTTAGCAAACATTAAAGCTCTCTTTTGTCTTGTGCTTTCAATTGATTATTCAAGATTCCAAAGACAACAAAGTGTGAAGGTGCAACATTGTGTAATCATCTACCAACAAGTGGTAACATCTACACATTCTCCTCTCTTTATTAAATTGTGTTTTCTACTATCTCTTGCAAGGTTATCTTGATAACATAAAATTCTTTGGATAAGGGTGATCCTTGAGACATTGACCCAACGTTGTATGTAGATATAAAATCCTTTGGTAGGGTGAACCTTGTTTGTAAAATTGCTAAAAGAGGTTGTGAATATAAAACCATTGTCTGTTGAGCCTCTTATGTAATTGTTGAACTTGAGCATATAGTAGATTGTTTGAAATCCTTAAGTGTAGGTTTAAGGTAGTGGACGTAGATCTTCAATAGATCGAACCACTATATATTGCTTGTGTTCATTGATCTTAGATTGCTTATTGCTTTGTCATTGATTTAACTATTCTCTCACTCAAACAAGTATTCATAATCTGATCTAGCTAAATTTATAAAAGGAAATAATTTTCAAAAATTAGCCAAAGACCTAAGTAACCCCCTCTCTTAGGTCTTTGAATTGGTATTAGATCCAGGGCTTCTTTGTGTGGTTTATAACCTAGAAGTTAAAGATCTTATGGCTAATATTTCAAACATTCCTTACCTAGAAAGGTCTTCCACAAATAGACCATATTTGTTTGATGGAACAAACTATACCTTTTGGAAATCTAGAGTTAACATATATATTTGTTCTATCAATTTTGATTTGTGGAACATTGTTGAGAAAGGTCCTTATATTCCTATGAAAATGAGAGCTGATGGAGTAACCTTAGAACCAAAATCTACGAGATGAATTTGATGAACATGATTCAAAGAAAATGACATTAAATTATCAGGGCCATGAATATCTTAAGTTGTGCATTAGATGTAGCGATTAAAAGGCATTGAAGACTTGAAGTGTAGGGTACATATGCTAAATAGGTATATTTTTTCTGCAAAATCTACACTTGTGTGATTTGGAATCTATTGAATGCATAAGAGAGCAAAAAAATTTTTTTCTCAATCTTAAATGGCTTTGAATGAACTTTTTGTTAATAAATGTGTTTTTGTATCTGTAAAGATTTGGAGTAAATTTTGCATGATCGGAGTGATTTGATTATGGTTCTTAAGTTTAAATATGTCTAAAAAAACTTATCTATACATACAAAATGTTTTCAAACTTATTGAAGTTAAAATCTCAAATCATTGTACAAAGTTTGAAAACCAAACTTTAAAATGGCTATTGTGCTTCCAAAAAAATTTGGTCGTCCGATATTTATAGCCAACAATGGTTACTTTGTTCTTCAAGAGAAATTCGGGACGCAAGTTCGGACGCATGAAAAAAAAATTCGGTCATCCGAATTTTTGTTTTAAACATGGTTACTATTTTTTTCGAGACAAATTACATACGAATGTTCGGACGCATGGAAAAAAATTAGGTCCTCCAAATTTTTCTAGAAACGTGCAACGAGTAAAAATTCGGACGATAAGGTCGGACACACAAGAGAAAATTCGGACGGTCGTCCGAATTTTTCTAAAGTAAACGTTACAAACTGATTTTCAAATTCCATAAAAGCTATAAACTCAAGAATTTTTGTAAGTTTTGAATCTCTAAGAACTCTAAACATTCCAAAGCCTTTAGCAAACATTAAAGCTCTCTTTTGTCTTGTGCTTTCAATTGATTATTCAAGATTCCAAAGATAACAAAGTGTGAAGGTGCAACATTGTGTAATCATCTACCAACAAGTGGTAACATCTACACATTCTCCTCTCTTTATTAAATTGTGTTTTCTACTATCTCTTGCAAGGTTATCTTGATAACATAAAATTCTTTGGATAAGGGTGATCCTTGAGACATTGACCCAACGTTGTATGTAGATATAAAATCCTTTGGTAGGGTGAACCTTGTTTGTAAAATTGCTAAAAGAGGTTGTGAATATAAAACCATTGTCTGTTGAGCCTCTTATGTAATTGTTGAACTTGAGCATATAGTAGATTGTTTGAAATCCTTAAGTGTAGGCTTAAGGTAGTGGACGTAGATCTTGAATAGATCGAACCACTATATAATGCTTGTGTTCATTGATCTTAGATTGCTTATTGCTTTGTCATTGATTTAACTATTCTCCCACTCAAACAAGTATTCATAATCTGATCTAGCTAAATTTATAAAAGGAAATGGCTTTCTAAAATTAGCCGAAGACCTAATTAACCCCCTCTCTTAGGTCTTTGAATTGGTATTAGATCTAGGGCTTCTTTGTGCGGTTTATAACCTAGAAGTTAAAGGTCTTATGGCTAATATTTCAAACATTCCTTACCTAGAAAGGTCTTCCACAAATAGACCATATTTGTTTGATGGAACAAACTATACCTTTTGGAAATCTAGAGTTAACATATATATTTGTTCTATCAATTTTGATTTGTGGAACATTGTTGAGAAAGGTCCTTATATTCCTATGAAAATGAGAGCTGATGGAGTAACCTTAGAACCAAAATCTACAGATGAATTTGATGAACATGATTCAAAGAAAATGACATTAAATTATCAGGCCATGAATATCTTAAGTTGTGCATTAGAGGTAACTGATTAAAAGGCATTGAAGACTTGAAGTGTAGGGTACATATGCTAAATAGGTATATTTTTCTGCAAAATCTACACTTGTGTGATTTGGAATCTATTGAATGAATAAGAGAGCAAAAAAATTTTTTTCTCAATCTTAAATGGCTTTGAATGAACTTTTTGTTAATAAATGTGTTTTTGTATCTGTAAAGATTTGGAGTAAATTTTGCATGATCAGAGTGATTTGATTATGGTTCTTAAGTTTAAATATGTCTAAAAAACTTATCTATACATACAAAATGTTTTCAAACTTATTGAAGTTAAAATCTCAAATCATTGTACAAAGTTTGAAAACCAAACTTTAAAATGGCTATTGTGCTTCCAAAAAATTTGGTCGTCCGATATTTATAGCCAACAATGGTTACTGTTCTTCAAGAGAAATTCGGACGCAAGTTCGGACGCATGAAAAAAAAATTCGGTCATCCGAATTTTTGTTTTAAACATGGTTACTATTTTTTTCGAGACAAATTCAGTACGAATGTTCGGACGCATGGGAAAAAAATTAGGTCCTCCGAATTTTTCTAGAAACGTGCAACAGTAAAATTCGGACGATAAGGTCGGACACACAAGAGAAAATTCGGACGGTCGTCCGAATTTTCTGAAAGTAGACGTTAAAACTGATTTTCAAATTCCATAAAAGCTATAAACTCAAGAATTTTTGTAAGTTTTGAATCTCTAAGAACTCTAAACATTCCAAAGCCTTTAGCAAACATTAAAGCTCTCTTTTGTCTTGTGCTTTCAATTGATTATTCAAGATTCCAAAGACAACAAAGTGTGAAGGTGCAACATTGTGTAATCATCTACCAACAAGTGGTAACATCTACACATTCTCCTCTCTTTATTAAATTGTGTTTTCTACTATCTCTTGCAAGGTTATCTTGATAACATAAAATTCTTTGGATAAGGGTGATCCTTGAGACATTGACCCAACGTTGTATGTAGATATAAAATCCTTTGGTAGGGTGAACCTTGTTTGTAAAATTGCTAAAAGAGGTTGTGAATATAAAACCATTGTCTGTTGAGCCTCTTATGTAATTGTTGAACTTGAGCATATAGTAGATTGTTTGAAATCCTTAAGTGTAGGCTTAAGGTAGTGGACGTAGATCTTGAATAGATCGAACCACTATATAATGCTTGTGTTCATTGATCTTAGATTGCTTATTGCTTTGTCATTGATTTAACTATTCTCCCACTCAAACAAGTATTCATAATCTGATCTAGCTAAATTTATAAAAGGAAATGGCTTTCTAAAATTAGCCGAAGACCTAATTAACCCCCTCTCTTAGGTCTTTGAATTGGTATTAGATCTAGGGCTTCTTTGTGCGGTTTATAACCTAGAAGTTAAAGGTCTTATGGCTAATATTTCAAACATTCCTTACCTAGAAAGGTCTTCCACAAATAGACCATATTTGTTTGATGGAACAAACTATACCTTTTGGAAATCTAGAGTTAACATATATATTTGTTCTATCAATTTTGATTTGTGGAACATTGTTGAGAAAGGTCCTTATATTCCTATGAAAATGAGAGCTGATGGAGTAACCTTAGAACCAATATCTACAGATGAATTTGATGAACATGATTCAAAGAAAATGACATTAAATTATCAGGCCATGAATATCTTAAGTTGTGCATTAGATGTAACTGATTAAAAGGCATTGAAGACTTGAAGTGTAGGGTACATATGCTAAATAGGTATATTTTTCTGCAAAATCTACACTTGTGTGATTTGGAATCTATTGAATGAATAAGAGAGCAAAAAAATTTTTTTCTCAATCTTAAATGGCTTTGAATGAACTTTTTGTTAATAAATGTGTTTTTGTATCTGTAAAGATTTGGAGTAAATTTTGCATGATCAGAGTGATTTGATTATGGTTCTTAAGTTTAAATATGTCTAAAAAAACTTATCTATACATACAAAATGTTTTCAAACTTATTGAAGTTAAAATCTCAAATCATTGTACAAAGTTTGAAAACCAAACTTTAAAATGGCTATTGTGCTTCCAAAAAAATTTGGTCGTCCGATATTTTATAGCCAACAATGGTTCTTGTTCTTCAAGAGAAATTCGGGACGCAAGTTCGGACGCATGAAAAAAAAATTCGGTCATCCGAATTTTTGTTTTTAAACATGGTTACTATTTTTTTCGAGACAAATTACATACGAATGTTCGGACGCATGGAAAAAAATTAGGTCCTCCGAATTTTTCTAGAAACGTGCAACGAGTAAAATTCGGACGATAAGGTCGGACACACAAGAGAAAATTCGGACGGTCGTCCGAATTTTTCTAAAGTAAACGTTAAAACTGATTTTCAAATTCCATAAAAGCTATAAACTCAAGAATTTTTGTAAGTTTTGAATCTCTAAGAACTCTAAACATTCCAAAGCCTTTAGCAAACATTAAAGCTCTCTTTTTGTCTTGTGCTTTCAATTGATTATTCAAGATTCCAAAGACAACAAAGTGTGAAGGTGCAACATTGTGTAATCATCTACCAACAAGTGGTAACATCTACACATTCTCCTCTCTTTATTAAATTGTGTTTTCTACTATCTCTTGCAAGGTTATCTTGATAACATAAAATTCTTTGGATAAGGGTGATCCTTGAGACATTGACCCAACGTTGTATGTAGATATAAAATCCTTTGGTAGGGTGAACCTTGTTTGTAAAATTGCTAAAAGAGGTTGTGAATATAAAACCATTGTCATGTTGAGCCTCTTATGTAATTGTTGAACTTGAGCATATAGTAGATTGTTTGAAATCCTTAAGTGTAGGCTTAAGGTAGTGGACGTAGATCTTGAATAGATCGAACCACTATATATTGCTTGTGTTCATTGATCTTAGATTGCTTATTGCTTTGTCATTGATTTAACTATTCTCCCACTCAAACAAGTATTCATAATCTGATCTAGCTAAATTTATAAAAGGAAATGGCTTTTCTAAAAATTAGCCGAAGACCTAAGTAACCCCCTCTCTTAGGTCTTTGAATTGGTATTAGATCAAGGGGCTTCTTTGTGCGGTTTATAACCTAGAAGTTAAAGATCTTATGGCTAATATTTCAAACATTCCTTACCTAGAAAGGTCTTCCACAAATAGACCATATTTGTTTGATGGAACAAACTATACCTTTTGGAAATCTAGAGTTAACATATATATTTGTTCTATCAATTTTGATTTGTGGAACATTGTTGAGAAAGGTCCTTATATTCCTATGAAAATGAGAGCTGATGGAGTAACCTTAGAACCAAAATCTACGAGATGAATTTGATGAACATGATTCAAAGAAAATGACATTAAATTATCAGGCCATGAATATCTTAAGTTTGTGCATTAGACGTAGCCGATTAAAAGGCATTGAAGACTTGAAGTGTAGGGTACATATGCTAAATAGGTATATTTTTTCTGCAAAATCTACACTTGTGTGATTTGGAATCTATTGAATGCATAAGAGAGCAAAAAAAATTTTTTTCTCAATCTTAAATGGCTTTGAATGAACTTTTTGTTAATAAATGTGTTTTTGTATACTGTAAAGATTTGGAGTAAATTTTGCATGATCGGAGTGATTTGATTATGGTTCTTAAGTTTAAATATGTCTAAAAAAACTTATCTATACATACAAAATGTTTTCAAACTTATTGAAGTTAAAATCTCAAATCATTGTACAAAGTTTGAAAACCAAACTTTAAAATGGCTATTGTGCTTCCAAAAAAATTTGGTCGTCCGATATTTATAGCCAACAATGGTTACTTGTTCTTCAAGAGAAATTCGGGACGCAAGTTCGGACGCATGAAAAAAAAATTCGGTCATCCGAATTTTTGTTTTAAACATGGTTACTATTTTTTTGAGACAAATTCAGTACGAATGTTCGGACGCATGGGAAAAAAATTAGGTCCTCCGAAATTTTTCTAGAAACGTGCAACGAGTAAAATTCGGACGATAAAGGTCGGACACACAGAGAAAATTCGGACGGTCGTCCGAATTTTACGAAAAGTAAACGTTAAAACTGATTTTCAAATTCCATAAAAGCTATAAACTCAAGAATTTTTGTAAGTTTTGAATCTCTAAGAACTCTAAACATTCCAAAGCCTTTAGCAAACATTAAAGCTCTCTTTTTGTCTTGTGCTTTCAATTGATTATTCAAGATTCCAAAGACAACAAAGTGTGAAGGTGCAACATTGTGTAATCATCTACCAACAAGTGGTAACATCTACACATTCTCCTCTCTTTATTAAATTGTGTTTTCTACTATCTCTTGCAAGGTTATCTTGATAACATAAAATTCTTTGGATAAGGGTGATCCTTGAGACATTGACCCAACGTTGTATGTAGATATAAAATCCTTTGGTAGGGTGAACCTTGTTTGTAAAATTGCTAAAAGAGGTTGTGAATATAAAACCATTGTCTGTTGAGCCTCTTATGTAATTGTTGAACTTGAGCATATAGTAGATTGTTTGAAATCCTTAAGTGTAGGCTTAAGGTAGTGGGACGTAGATCTTGAATAGATCGAACCACTATATAATGCTTGTGTTCATTGATCTTAGATTGCTTATTGCTTTGTCATTGATTTAACTATTCTCCCACTCAAACAAGTATTCATAATCTGATCTAGCTAAATTTATAAAAGGAAATGGCTTTTCTAAAAATTAGCCGAAGACCTAAGTAACCCCCTCTCTTAGGTCTTTGAATTGGTATTAGATCAAGGGCTTCTTTGTGCGGTTTATAACCTAGAAGTTAAAGATCTTATGGCTAATATTTCAAACATTCCTTACCTAGAAAGGTCTTCCACAAATAGACCATATTTGTTTGATAGAACAAACTATACCTTTTGGAAATCTAGAGTTAACATATATATTTGTTCTATCAATTTTTGATTTGTGGAACATTGTTGAGAAAGGTCCTTATATTCCTATGAAAATGAGAGCTGATGGAGTAACCTTAGAACCAAAATCTACAGATGAATTTGATGAACATGATTCAAAGAAAATGACATTAAATTATCAGGCCATGAATATCTTAAGTTTTGCATTAGACGTAACTGATTAAAAGGCATTGAAGACTTGAAGTGTAGGGTACATATGCTAAATAGGTATATTTTTCTGCAAAATCTACACTTGTGTGATTTGGAATCTATTGAATGCATAAGAGAGCAAAAAAATTTTTTTCTCAATCTTAAATGGCTTTGAATGAACTTTTTGTTAATAAATGTGTTTTTGTATCTGTAAAGATTTGGAGTAAATTTTGCATGATCGGAGTGATTTGATTATGGTTCTTAAGTTTAAATATGTCTAAAAAACTTATCTATACATACAAAATGTTTTCAAACTTATTGAAGTTAAAATCTCAAATCATTGTACAAAGTTTGAAAACCAAACTTTAAAATGGCTATTGTGCTTCCAAAAAATTTGGTCGTCCGATATTTATAGCCAACAATGGTTACTGTTCTTCAAGAGAAATTCGGACGCAAGTTCGGACGCATGAAAAAAAATTCGGTCATCCGAATTTTTGTTTTAAACATGGTTACTATTTTTTCAGACAAATTCGTACGAATGTTCGGACGCATGGAAAAAATTAGGTCCTCCGAATTTTTCTAGAAACGTGCAACAGTAAAATTCGGACGATAAGGTCGGACACACAAGAGAAAATTCGGACGGTCGTCCGAATTTTCTGAAAGTAGACGTTAAAACTGATTTTCAAATTCCATAAAAGCTATAAACTCAAGAATTTTTGTAAGTTTTGAATCTCTAAGAACTCTAAACATTCCAAAGCCTTTAGCAAACATTAAAGCTCTCTTTTGTCTTGTGCTTTCAATTGATTATTCAAGATTCCAAAGACAACAAAGTGTGAAGGTGCAACATTGTGTAATCATCTACCAACAAGTGGTAACATCTACACATTCTCCTCTCTTTATTAAATTGTGTTTTCTACTATCTCTTGCAAGGTTATCTTGATAACATAAAATTCTTTGGATAAGGGTGATCCTTGAGACATTGACCCAACGTTGTATGTAGATATAAAATCCTTTGGTAGGGTGAACCTTGTTTGTAAAATTGCTAAAAGAGGTTGTGAATATAAAACCATTATCCGTTGAGCCTCTTATGTAATTGTTGAACTTGAGCATATAGTAGATTGTTTGAAATCCTTAAGTGTAGGCTTAAGGTAGTGGACGTAGATCTTGAATAGATCGAACCACTATATAATGCTTGTGTTCATTGATCTTAGATTGCTTATTGCTTTGTCATTGATTTAACTATTCTCCCACTCAAACAAGTATTCATAATCTGATCTAGCTAAATTTATAAAAGGAAATAATTTTCAAAAATTAGCCAAAGACCTAAGTAACCCCCTCTCTTAGGTCTTTGAATTGGTATTAGATCAAGGGCTTCTTTGTGCGGTTTATAACCTAGAAGTTAAAGATCTTATGGCTAATATTTCAAACATTCCTTACCTAGAAAGGTCTTCCACAAATAGACCATATTTGTTTGATAGAACAAACTATACCTTTTGGAAATCTAGAGTTAACATATATATTTGTTCTATCAATTTTGATTTGTGGAACATTGTTGAGAAAGGTCCTTATATTCCTATGAAAATGAGAGCTGATGGAGTAACCTTAGAACCAAAATCTACAGATGAATTTGATGAACATGATTCAAAGAAAATGACATTAAATTATCAGGCCATGAATATCTTAAGTTTTGCATTAGACGTAACTGATTAAAAGGCATTGAAGACTTGAAGTGTAGGGTACATATGCTAAATAGGTATATTTTTCTGCAAAATCTACACTTGTGTGATTTGGAATCTATTGAATGCATAAGAGAGCAAAAAAATTTTTTTCTCAATCTTAAATGGCTTTGAATGAACTTTTTGTTAATAAATGTGTTTTTGTATCTGTAAAGATTTGGAGTAAATTTTGCATGATCGGAGTGATTTGATTATGGTTCTTAAGTTTAAATATGTCTAAAAAACTTATCTATACATACAAAATGTTTTCAAACTTATTGAAGTTAAAATCTCAAATCATTGTACAAAGTTTGAAAACCAAACTTTAAAATGGCTATTGTGCTTCCAAAAAATTTGGTCGTCCGATATTTATAGCCAACAATGGTTACTGTTCTTCAAGAGAAATTCGGACGCAAGTTCGGACGCATGAAAAAAAATTCGGTCATCCGAATTTTTGTTTTAAACATGGTTACTATTTTTTCAGACAAATTCGTACGAATGTTCGGACGCATGGAAAAAATTAGGTCCTCCGAATTTTTCTAGAAACGTGCAACAGTAAAATTCGGACGATAAGGTCGGACACACAAGAGAAAATTCGGACGGTCGTCCGAATTTTCTGAAAGTAGACGTTAAAACTGATTTTCAAATTCCATAAAAGCTATAAACTCAAGAATTTTTGTAAGTTTTGAATCTCTAAGAACTCTAAACATTCCAAAGCCTTTAGCAAACATTAAAGCTCTCTTTTGTCTTGTGCTTTCAATTGATTATTCAAGATTCCAAAGACAACAAAGTGTGAAGGTGCAACATTGTGTAATCATCTACCAACAAGTGGTAACATCTACACATTCTCCTCTCTTTATTAAATTGTGTTTTCTACTATCTCTTGCAAGGTTATCTTGATAACATAAAATTCTTTGGATAAGGGTGATCCTTGAGACATTGACCCAACGTTGTATGTAGATATAAAATCCTTTGGTAGGGTGAACCTTGTTTGTAAAATTGCTAAAAGAGGTTGTGAATATAAAACCATTGTCTGTTGAGCCTCTTATGTAATTGTTGAACTTGAGCATATAGTAGATTGTTTGAAATCCTTAAGTGTAGGCTTAAGGTAGTGGACGTAGATCTTGAATAGATCGAACCACTATATAATGCTTGTGTTCATTGATCTTAGATTGCTTATTGCTTTGTCATTGATTTAACTATTCTCCCACTCAAACAAGTATTCATAATCTGATCTAGCTAAATTTATAAAAGGAAATAATTTTCAAAAATTAGCCAAAGACCTAAGTAACCCCCTCTCTTAGGTCTTTGAATTGGTATTAGATCCAGGGCTTCTTTGTGCGGTTTATAACCTAGAAGTTAAAGATCTTATGGCTAATATTTCAAACATTCCTTACCTAGAAAGGTCTTCCACAAATAGACCATATTTGTTTGATGGAACAAACTATACCTTTTGGAAATCTAGAGTTAACATATATATTTGTTCTATCAATTTTGATTTGTGGAACATTGTTGAGAAAGGTCCTTATATTCCTATGAAAATGAGAGCTGATGGAGTAACCTTAGAACCAAAATCTACAGATGAATTTGATGAACATGATTCAAAGAAAACGACATTAAATTATCAGGCCATGAATATCTTAAGTTGTGCATTAGACGTAACTGATTAAAAGGCATTGAAGACTTGAAGTGTAGGGTACATATGCTAAATAGGTATATTTTTCTGCAAAATCTACACTTGTGTGATTTGGAATCTATTGAATGCATAAGAGAGCAAAAAAATTTTTTTCTCAATCTTAAATGGCTTTGAATGAACTTTTTGTTAATAAATGTGTTTTTGTATCTGTAAAGATTTGGAGTAAATTTTGCATGATCGGAGTGATTTGATTATGGTTCTTAAGTTTAAATATGTCTAAAAAAACTTATCTATACATACAAAATGTTTTCAAACTTATTGAAGTTAAAATCTCAAATCATTGTACAAAGTTTGAAAACCAAACTTTAAAATGGCTATTGTGCTTCCAAAAAAATTTGGTCGTTCAGATATTTATAGCCAACAATGGTTCTTGTTCTTCAAGAGAAATTCGGGACGCAAGTTCGGACGCATGAAAAAAAAATTCGGTCATCCGAATTTTTGTTTTAAACTATGGTTACTATTTTTTTGAGACAAATTCAAATACGAATGTTCGGACGCATGGAAAAAAATTAGGTCCTCCGAATTTTTCTAGAAACGTGCAACGAGTAAAATTCGGACGATAAGGTCGGACACACAGAGAAAATTCGGACGGTCGTCCGAATTTTCTGAAAGTAGACGTTAAAACTGATTTTCAAATTCCATAAAAGCTATAAACTCAAGAATTTTTGTAAGTTTTGAATCTCTAAGAACTCTAAACATTCCAAAGCCTTTAGCAAACATTAAAGCTCTCTTTTTGTCTTGTGCTTTCAATTGATTATTCAAGATTCCAAAGACAACAAAGTGTGAAGGTGCAACATTGTGTAATCATCTACCAACAAGTGGTAACATCTACACATTCTCCTCTCTTTATTAAATTGTGTTTTCTACTATCTCTTGCAAGGTTATCTTGATAACATAAAATTCTTTGGATAAGGGTGATCCTTGAGACATTGACCCAACGTTGTATGTAGATATAAAATCCTTTGGTAGGGTGAACCTTGTTTGTAAAATTGCTAAAAGAGGTTGTGAATATAAAACCATTGTCTGTTGAGCCTCTTATGTAATTGTTGAACTTGAGCATATAGTAGATTGTTTGAAATCCTTAAGTGTAGGCTTAAGGTAGTGGACGTAGATCTTGAATAGATCGAACCACTATATAATGCTTGTGTTCATTGATCTTAGATTGCTTATTGCTTTGTCATTGATTTAACTATTCTCCCACTCAAACAAGTATTCATAATCTGATCTAGCTAAATTTATAAAAGGAAATAATTTTCAAAAATTAGCCAAAGACCTAAGTAACCCCCTCTCTTAGGTCTTTGAATTGGTATTAGATCCAGGGCTTCTTTGTGCGGTTTATAACCTAGAAGTTAAAGATCTTATGGCTAATATTTCAAACATTCCTTACCTAGAAAGGTCTTCCACAAATAGACCATATTTGTTTGATGGAACAAACTATACCTTTTGGAAATCTAGAGTTAACATATATATTTGTTCTATCAATTTTGATTTGTGGAACATTGTTGAGAAAGGTCCTTATATTCCTATGAAAATGAGAGCTGATGGAGTAACCTTAGAACCAAAATCTACAGATGAATTTGATGAACATGATTCAAAGAAAACGACATTAAATTATCAGGCCATGAATATCTTAAGTTGTGCATTAGACGTAACTGATTAAAAGGCATTGAAGACTTGAAGTGTAGGGTACATATGCTAAATAGGTATATTTTTCTGCAAAATCTACACTTGTGTGATTTGGAATCTATTGAATGCATAAGAGAGCAAAAAAATTTTTTTCTCAATCTTAAATGGCTTTGAATGAACTTTTTGTTAATAAATGTGTTTTTGTATCTGTAAAGATTTGGAGTAAATTTTGCATGATCGGAGTGATTTGATTATGGTTCTTAAGTTTAAATATGTCTAAAAAACTTATCTATACATACAAAATGTTTTCAAACTTATTGAAGTTAAAATCTCAAATCATTGTACAAAGTTTGAAAACCAAACTTTAAAATGGCTATTGTGCTTCCAAAAAAATTTGGTCGTCCGATATTTATAGCCAACAATGGTTACTTGTTCTTCAAGAGAAATTCGGGACGCAAGTTCGGACGCATGAAAAAAAAATTCGGTCATCCGAATTTTTGTTTTAAACATGGTTACTATTTTTTTGAGACAAATTCAGTACGAATGTTCGGACGCATGGAAAAAAATTAGGTCCTCCGAATTTTTCTAGAAACGTGCAACGAGTAAAATTCGGACGATAAGGTCGGACACACAGAGAAAATTCGGACGGTCGTCCGAATTTTTACAAAGTAAACGTTAAAAGCTGATTTTCAAATTCCATAAAAGCTATAAACTCAAGAATTTTTGTAAGTTTTGAATCTCTAAGAACTCTAAACATTCCAAAGCCTTTAGCAAACATTAAAAGCTCTCTTTTTGTCTTGTGCTTTCAATTGATTATTCAAGATTCCAAAGACAACAAAGTGTGAAGGTGCAACATTGTGTAATCATCTACCAACAAGTGGTAACATCTACACATTCTCCTCTCTTTATTAAATTGTGTTTTCTACTATCTCTTGCAAGGTTATCTTGATAACATAAAATTCTTTGGATAAGGGTGATCCTTGAGACATTGACCCAACGTTGTATGTAGATATAAAATCCTTTGGTAGGGTGAACCTTGTTTGTAAAATTGCTAAAAGAGGTTGTGAATATAAAACCATTGTCTGTTGAGCCTCTTATGTAATTGTTGAACTTGAGCATATAGTAGATTGTTTGAAATCCTTAAGTGTAGGCTTAAGGTAGTGACGTAGATCTTGAATAGATCGAACCACTATATAATGCTTGTGTTCATTGATCTTAGATTGCTTATTGCTTTGTCATTGATTTAACTATTCTCCCACTCAAACAAGTATTCATAATCTGATCTAGCTAAATTTATAAAAGGAAATGGCTTTCTAAAATTAGCCGAAGACCTAAGTAACCCCCTCTCTTAGGTCTTTGAATTGGTATTAGATCCAGGGCTTCTTTGTGTGGTTTATAACCTAGAAGTTAAAGATCTTATGGCTAATATTTCAAACATTCCTTACCTAGAAAGGTCTTCCACAAATAGACCATATTTGTTTGATGGAACAAACTATACCTTTTGGAAATCTAGAGTTAACATATATATTTGTTCTATCAATTTTGATTTGTGGAACATTGTTGAGAAAGGTCCTTATATTCCTATGAAAATGAGAGCTGATGGAGTAACCTTAGAACCAAAATCTACAGATGAATTTGATGAACATGATTCAAAGAAAACGACATTAAATTATCAGGCCATGAATATCTTAAGTTGTGCATTAGACGTAACTGATTAAAAGGCATTGAAGACTTGAAGTGTAGGGTACATATGCTAAATAGGTATATTTTTCTGCAAAATCTACACTTGTGTGATTTGGAATCTATTGAATGCATAAGAGAGCAAAAAAATTTTTTTCTCAATCTTAAATGGCTTTGAATGAACTTTTTGTTAATAAATGTGTTTTTGTATCTGTAAAGATTTGGAGTAAATTTTGCATGATCGGAGTGATTTGATTATGGTTCTTAAGTTTAAATATGTCTAAAAAACTTATCTATACATACAAAATGTTTTCAAACTTATTGAAGTTAAAATCTCAAATCATTGTACAAAGTTTGAAAACCAAACTTTAAAATGGCTATTGTGCTTCCAAAAAATTTGGTCGTCCGATATTTATAGCCAACAATGGTTACTTGTTCTTCAAGAGAAATTCGGGACGTAAGTTCGGACGCATGAAAAAAAAATTCGGTCATCCGAATTTTTGTTTTAAACATGGTTACTATTTTTTTCGAGACAAATTCAGTACGAATGTTCGGACGCATGGAAAAAAATTAGGTCCTCGAATTTTTCTAGAAACGTGCAACGAGTAAAATTCGGACGATAAGGTCGGACACACAGAGAAAATTCGGACGGTCGTCCGAATTTTACAAAGTAAACGTTAAAAGCTGATTTTCAAATTCCATAAAAGCTATAAACTCAAGAATTTTTGTAAGTTTTGAATCTCTAAGAACTCTAAACATTCCAAAGCCTTTAGCAAACATTAAAAGCTCTCTTTTTGTCTTGTGCTTTCAATTGATTATTCAAGATTCCAAAGACAACAAAGTGTGAAGGTGCAACATTGTGTAATCATCTACCAACAAGTGGTAACATCTACACATTCTCCTCTCTTTATTAAATTGTGTTTTCTACTATCTCTTGCAAGGTTATCTTGATAACATAAAATTCTTTGGATAAGGGTGATCCTTGAGACATTGACCCAACGTTGTATGTAGATATAAAATCCTTTGGTAGGGTGAACCTTGTTTGTAAAATTGCTAAAAGAGGTTGTGAATATAAAACCATTGTCTGTTGAGCCTCTTATGTAATTGTTGAACTTGAGCATATAGTAGATTGTTTGAAATCCTTAAGTGTAGGCTTAAGGTAGTGGGACGTAGATCTTGAATAGATCGAACCACTATATAATGCTTGTGTTCATTGATCTTAGATTGCTTATTGCTTTGTCATTGATTTAACTATTCTCCCACTCAAACAAGTATTCATAATCCGATCTAGCTAAATTTATAAAAGGAAATGGCTTTCTAAAAATTAGCCGAAGACCTAAGTAACCCCCTCTCTTAGGTCTTGAATTGGTATTAGATCCAGGGGCTTCTTTGTGTGGTTTATAACCTAGAAGTTAAAGATCTTATGGCTAATATTTCAAACATTCCTTACCTAGAAAGGTCTTCCACAAATAGACCATATTTGTTTGATGGAACAAACTATACCTTTTTGGAAATCTAGAGTTAACATATATATTTGTTCTATCAATTTTGATTTGTGGAACATTGTTGAGAAAGGTCCTTATATTCCTATGAAAATGAGAGCTGATGGAGTAACCTTAGAACCAAATATCTACGAGATGAATTTGATGAACATGATTCAAAGAAAATGACATTAAATTATCAGGGCCATGAATATCTTAAGTTTTGCATTAGAGCGTAAGCTGATTAAAAGGCATTGAAGACTTGAAGTGTAGGGTACATATGCTAAATAGGTATATTTTTTCTGCAAAATCTACACTTGTGTGATTTGGAATCTATTGAATGCATAAGAGAGCAAAAAAAATTTTTTTCTCAATCTTAAATGGCTTTGAATGAACTTTTTGTTAATAAATGTGTTTTTGTATCCGTAAAGATTTGGAGTAAATTTTGCATGATCGGAGTGATTTGATTATGGTTCTTAAGTTTAAATATGTCTAAAAAAACTTATCTATACATACAAAATGTTTTCAAACTTATTGAAGTTAAAATCTCAAATCATTGTACAAAGTTTGAAAACCAA
The DNA here is from genome assembly GCA_030512225.1 of Rauvolfia tetraphylla. NCBI lineage: Eukaryota > Viridiplantae > Streptophyta > Magnoliopsida > Gentianales > Apocynaceae > Rauvolfia > Rauvolfia tetraphylla. The sequence continues at coordinate 2,301,289 of JAJQKT010000048.1, forward strand.
ACTTTAAAATGGCTATTGTGCTTCCAAAAAAATTTGGTCGTCAGATATTTATAGCCAACAATGGTTACTTGTTCTTCAAGAGAAATTCGGGACGTAAGTTCGGACGCATGAAAAAAAAATTCGGTCATCCGAATTTTTGTTTTAAACATGGTTACTATTTTTTTCGAGACAAATTCAAATACGAATGTTCGGACGCATGGAAAAAAATTAGGTCCTCGAATTTTTCTAGAAACGTGCAGCGATAAAATTCGGACGATAAGGTCGGACACACAAGAGAAAATTCGGACGGTCGTCGAATTTTACTAAAAGTAAACGTTAAAAGCTGATTTTCAAATTCCATAAAAGCTATAAACTCAAGAATTTTTTGTAAGTTTTGAATCTCTAAGAACTCTAAACATTCCAAAGCCTTTAGCAAACATTAAAAGCTCTCTTTTGTCTTGTGCTTTCAATTGATTATTCAAGATTCCAAAGACAACAAAGTGTGAAGGTGCAACATTGTGTAATCATCTACCAACAAGTGGTAACATCTACACATTCTCCTCTCTTTATTAAATTGTGTTTTCTACTATCTCTTGCAAGGTTATCTTGATAACATAAAATTCTTTGGATAAGGGTGATCCTTGAGACATTGACCCAACGTTGTATGTAGATATAAAATCCTTTGGTAGGGTGAACCTTGTTTGTAAAATTGCTAAAAGAGGTTGTGAATATAAAACCATTGTCCGTTGAGCCTCTTATGTAATTGTTGAACTTGAGCATATAGTAGATTGTTTGAAATCCTTAAGTGTAGGCTTAAGGTAGTGGACGTAGATCTTGAATAGATCGAACCACTATATAATGCTTGTGTTCATTGATCTTAGATTGCTTATTGCTTTGTCATTGATTTAACTATTCTCCCACTCAAACAAGTATTCATAATCTGATCTAGCTAAATTTATAAAAGGAAATAATTTTCAAAAATTAGCCAAAGACCTAAGTAACCCCCTCTCTTAGGTCTTTGAATTGGTATTAGATCCAGGGCTTCTTTGTGCGGTTTATAACCTAGAAGTTAAAGATCTTATGGCTAATATTTCAAACATTCCTTACCTAGAAAGGTCTTCCACAAATAGACCATATTTGTTTGATGGAACAAACTATACCTTTTGGAAATCTAGAGTTAACATATATATTTGTTCTATCAATTTTGATTTGTGGAACATTGTTGAGAAAGGTCCTTATATTCCTATGAAAATGAGAGCTGATGGAGTAACCTTAGAACCAAAATCTACAGATGAATTTGATGAACATGATTCAAAGAAAACGACATTAAATTATCAGGCCATGAATATCTTAAGTTGTGCATTAGACGTAACTGATTAAAAGGCATTGAAGACTTGAAGTGTAGGGTACATATGCTAAATAGGTATATTTTTTCTGCAAAATCTACACTTGTGTGATTTGGAATCTATTGAATGCATAAGAGAGCAAAAAAAATTTTTTTCTCAATCTTAAATGGCTTTGAATGAACTTTTTGTTAATAAATGTGTTTTTGTATACTGTAAAGATTTGGAGTAAATTTTGCATGATCGGAGTGATTTGATTATGGTTCTTAAGTTTAAATATGTCTAAAAAAACTTATCTATACATACAAAATGTTTTCAAACTTATTGAAGTTAAAATCTCAAATCATTGTACAAAGTTTGAAAACCAAACTTTAAAATGGCTATTGTGCTTCCAAAAAAATTTGGTCGTCCGATATTTATAGCCAACAATGGTTACTTGTTCTTCAAGAGAAATTCGGGACGTAAGTTCGGACGCATGAAAAAAAAATTCGGTCATCCGAATTTTTTGTTTTAAACATGGTTACTATTTTTTTCGAGACAAATTCGATACGAATGTTCGGACGCATGGAAAAAAATTAGGTCCTCCGAATTTTTCTAGAAACGTGCAACAGTAAAATTCGGACGATAAGGTCGGACACACAGAGAAAATTCGGACGGTCGTCCGAATTTTACTAAAGTAAACGTTAAAACTGATTTTCAAATTCCATAAAAGCTATAAACTCAAGAATTTTTGTAAGTTTTGAATCTCTAAGAACTCTAAACATTCCAAAGCCTTTAGCAAACATTAAAGCTCTCTTTTGTCTTGTGCTTTCAATTGATTATTCAAGATTCCAAAGACAACAAAGTGTGAAGGTGCAACATTGTGTAATCATCTACCAACAAGTGGTAACATCTACACATTCTCCTCTCTTTATTAAATTGTGTTTTCTACTATCTCTTGCAAGGTTATCTTGATAACATAAAATTCTTTGGATAAGGGTGATCCTTGAGACATTGACCCAACGTTGTATGTAGATATAAAATCCTTTGGTAGGGTGAACCTTGTTTGTAAAATTGCTAAAAGAGGTTGTGAATATAAAACCATTGTCTGTTGAGCCTCTTATGTAATTGTTGAACTTGAGCATATAGTAGATTGTTTGAAATCCTTAAGTGTAGGCTTAAGGTAGTGGACGTAGATCTTGAATAGATCGAACCACTATATAATGCTTGTGTTCATTGATCTTAGATTGCTTATTGCTTTGTCATTGATTTAACTATTCTCCCACTCAAACAAGTATTCATAATCTGATCTAGCTAAATTTATAAAAGGAAATGGCTTTTCTAAAAATTAGCCGAAGACCTAAAGTAACCCCCTCTCTTAGGTCTTGAATTGGTATTAGATCCAGGGGCTTCTTTGTGTGGTTTATAACCTAGAAGTTAAAGATCTTATGGCTAATATTTCAAACATTCCTTACCTAGAAAGGTCTTCCACAAATAGACCATATTTGTTTGATGGAACAAACTATACCTTTTGGAAATCTAGAGTTAACATATATATTTGTTCTATCAATTTTGATTTGTGGAACATTGTTGAGAAAGGTCCTTATATTCCTATGAAAATGAGAGCTGATGGAGTAACCTTAGAACCAAAATCTACAGATGAATTTGATGAACATGATTCAAAGAAAATGACATTAAATTATCAGGCCATGAATATCTTAAGTTGTGCATTAGAGCGTAGCCGATTAAAAGGCATTGAAGACTTGAAGTGTAGGGTACATATGCTAAATAGGTATATTTTTTCTGCAAAATCTACACTTGTGTGATTTGGAATCTATTGAATGCATAAGAGAGCAAAAAAATTTTTTTCTCAATCTTAAATGGCTTTGAATGAACTTTTTGTTAATAAATGTGTTTTTGTATCTGTAAAGATTTGGAGTAAATTTTGCATGATCGGAGTGATTTGATTATGGTTCTTAAGTTTAAATATGTCTAAAAAAACTTATCTATACATACAAAATGTTTTCAAACTTATTGAAGTTAAAATCTCAAATCATTGTACAAAGTTTGAAAACCAAACTTTAAAATGGCTATTGTGCTTCCAAAAAATTTGGTCGTCCGATATTTATAGCCAACAATGGTTACTTGTTCTTCAAGAGAAATTCGGGACGTAAGTTCGGACGCATGAAAAAAAAATTCGGTCATCCGAATTTTTGTTTTAAACATGGTTACTATTTTTTTAGACAAATTCGTACGAATGTTCGGACGCATGGAAAAAATTAGGTCCTCCGAATTTTTCTAGAAACGTGCAGCGAGTAAAATTCGGACGATAAGGTCGGACACACAAGAGAAAATTCGGACGGTCGTCGAATTTTACAAAGTAAACGTTAAAACTGATTTTCAAATTCCATAAAAGCTATAAACTCAAGAATTTTTGTAAGTTTTGAATCTCTAAGAACTCTAAACATTCCAAAGCCTTTAGCAAACATTAAAAGCTCTCTTTTTGTCTTGTGCTTTCAATTGATTATTCAAGATTCCAAAGACAACAAAGTGTGAAGGTGCAACATTGTGTAATCATCTACCAACAAGTGGTAACATCTACACATTCTCCTCTCTTTATTAAATTGTGTTTTCTACTATCTCTTGCAAGGTTATCTTGATAACATAAAATTCTTTGGATAAGGGTGATCCTTGAGACATTGACCCAACGTTGTATGTAGATATAAAATCCTTTGGTAGGGTGAACCTTGTTTGTAAAATTGCTAAAAGAGGTTGTGAATATAAAACCATTGTCTGTTGAGCCTCTTATGTAATTGTTGAACTTGAGCATATAGTAGATTGTTTGAAATCCTTAAGTGTAGGCTTAAGGTAGTGGACGTAGATCTTGAATAGATCGAACCACTATATAATGCTTGTGTTCATTGATCTTAGATTGCTTATTGCTTTGTCATTGATTTAACTATTCTCCCACTCAAACAAGTATTCATAATCTGATCTAGCTAAATTTATAAAAGGAAATGGCTTTCTAAAATTAGCCGAAGACCTAAGTAACCCCCTCTCTTAGGTCTTGAATTGGTATTAGATCCAGGGCTTCTTTGTGTGGTTTATAACCTAGAAGTTAAAGATCTTATGGCTAATATTTCAAACATTCCTTACCTAGAAAGGTCTTCCACAAATAGACCATATTTGTTTGATGGAACAAACTATACCTTTTTGGAAATCTAGAGTTAACATATATATTTGTTCTATCAATTTTTGATTTGTGGAACATTGTTGAGAAAGGTCCTTATATTCCTATGAAAATGAGAGCTGATGGAGTAACCTTAGAACCAATATCTACAGATGAATTTGATGAACATGATTCAAAGAAAATGACATTAAATTATCAGGCCATGAATATCTTAAGTTTTGCATTAGACGTAACTGATTAAAAGGCATTGAAGACTTGAAGTGTAGGGTACATATGCTAAATAGGTATATTTTTCTGCAAAATCTACACTTGTGTGATTTGGAATCTATTGAATGCATAAGAGAGCAAAAAAATTTTTTTCTCAATCTTAAATGGCTTTGAATGAACTTTTTGTTAATAAATGTGTTTTTGTATCTGTAAAGATTTGGAGTAAATTTTGCATGATCAGAGTGATTTGATTATGGTTCTTAAGTTTAAATATGTCTAAAAAACTTATCTATACATACAAAATGTTTTCAAACTTATTGAAGTTAAAATCTCAAATCATTGTACAAAGTTTGAAAACCAAACTTTAAAATGGCTATTGTGCTTCCAAAAAATTTGGTCGTCCGATATTTATAGCCAACAATGGTTACTGTTCTTCAAGAGAAATTCGGACGCAAGTTCGGACGCATGAAAAAAAATTCGGTCATCCGAATTTTTGTTTTAAACATGGTTACTATTTTTTCAGACAAATTCGTACGAATGTTCGGACGCATGGAAAAAATTAGGTCCTCCGAATTTTTCTAGAAACGTGCAACAGTAAAATTCGGACGATAAGGTCGGACACACAAGAGAAAATTCGGACGGTCGTCCGAATTTTCTGAAAGTAGACGTTAAAACTGATTTTCAAATTCCATAAAAGCTATAAACTCAAGAATTTTTGTAAGTTTTGAATCTCTAAGAACTCTAAACATTCCAAAGCCTTTAGCAAACATTAAAGCTCTCTTTTGTCTTGTGCTTTCAATTGATTATTCAAGATTCCAAAGACAACAAAGTGTGAAGGTGCAACATTGTGTAATCATCTACCAACAAGTGGTAACATCTACACATTCTCCTCTCTTTATTAAATTGTGTTTTCTACTATCTCTTGCAAGGTTATCTTGATAACATAAAATTCTTTGGATAAGGGTGATCCTTGAGACATTGACCCAACGTTGTATGTAGATATAAAATCCTTTGGTAGGGTGAACCTTGTTTGTAAAATTGCTAAAAGAGGTTGTGAATATAAAACCATTGTCTGTTGAGCCTCTTATGTAATTGTTGAACTTGAGCATATAGTAGATTGTTTGAAATCCTTAAGTGTAGGCTTAAGGTAGTGGACGTAGATCTTGAATAGATCGAACCACTATATAATGCTTGTGTTCATTGATCTTAGATTGCTTATTGCTTTGTCATTGATTTAACTATTCTCCCACTCAAACAAGTATTCATAATCTGATCTAGCTAAATTTATAAAAGGAAATGGCTTTCTAAAATTAGCCGAAGACCTAAGTAACCCCCTCTCTTAGGTCTTGAATTGGTATTAGATCCAGGGCTTCTTTGTGTGGTTTATAACCTAGAAGTTAAAGATCTTATGGCTAATATTTCAAACATTCCTTACCTAGAAAGGTCTTCCACAAATAGACCATATTTGTTTGATGGAACAAACTATACCTTTTGGAAATCTAGAGTTAACATATATATTTGTTCTATCAATTTTGATTTGTGGAACATTGTTGAGAAAGGTCCTTATATTCCTATGAAAATGAGAGCTGATGGAGTAACCTTAGAACCAAAATCTACAGATGAATTTGATGAACATGATTCAAAGAAAATGACATTAAATTATCAGGCCATGAATATCTTAAGTTGTGCATTAGACGTAACTGATTAAAAGGCATTGAAGACTTGAAGTGTAGGGTACATATGCTAAATAGGTATATTTTTCTGCAAAATCTACACTTGTGTGATTTGGAATCTATTGAATGCATAAGAGAGCAAAAAAATTTTTTTCTCAATCTTAAATGGCTTTGAATGAACTTTTTGTTAATAAATGTGTTTTTGTATCTGTAAAGATTTGGAGTAAATTTTGCATGATCAGAGTGATTTGATTATGGTTCTTAAGTTTAAATATGTCCAAAAAACTTATCTATACATACAAAATGTTTTCAAACTTATTGAAGTTAAAATCTCAAATCATTGTACAAAGTTTGAAAACCAAACTTTAAAATGGCTATTGTGCTTCCAAAAAATTTGGTCGTCCGATATTTATAGCCAACAATGGTTACTGTTCTTCAAGAGAAATTCGGACGCAAGTTCGGACGCATGAAAAAAAATTCGGTCATCCGAATTTTTGTTTTAAACATGGTTACTATTTTTTCAGACAAATTCGTACGAATGTTCGGACGCATGGAAAAAATTAGGTCCTCCGAATTTTTCTAGAAACGTGCAACAGTAAAATTCGGACGATAAGGTCGGACACACAAGAGAAAATTCGGACGGTCGTCCGAATTTTCTGAAAGTAGACGTTAAAACTGATTTTCAAATTCCATAAAAGCTATAAACTCAAGAATTTTTGTAAGTTTTGAATCTCTAAGAACTCTAAACATTCCAAAGCCTTTAGCAAACATTAAAGCTCTCTTTTGTCTTGTGCTTTCAATTGATTATTCAAGATTCCAAAGACAACAAAGTGTGAAGGTGCAACATTGTGTAATCATCTACCAACAAGTGGTAACATCTACACATTCTCCTCTCTTTATTAAATTGTGTTTTCTACTATCTCTTGCAAGGTTATCTTGATAACATTAAATTCTTTGGATAAGGGTGATCCTTGAGACATTGACCCAACGTTGTATGTAGATATAAAATCCTTTGGTAGGGTGAACCTTGTTTGTAAAATTGCTAAAAGAGGTTGTGAATATAAAACCATTGTCTGTTGAGCCTCTTATGTAATTGTTGAACTTGAGCATATAGTAGATTGTTTGAAATCCTTAAGTGTAGGCTTAAGGTAGTGGACGTAGATCTTGAATAGATCGAACCACTATATAATGCTTGTGTTCATTGATCTTAGATTGCTTATTGCTTTGTCATTGATTTAACTATTCTCCCACTCAAACAAGTATTCATAATCTGATCTAGCTAAATTTATAAAAGGAAATGGCTTTCTAAAATTAGCCGAAGACCTAAGTAACCCCCTCTCTTAGGTCTTGAATTGGTATTAGATCCAGGGCTTCTTTGTGTGGTTTATAACCTAGAAGTTAAAGATCTTATGGCTAATATTTCAAACATTCCTTACCTAGAAAGGTCTTCCACAAATAGACCATATTTGTTTGATGGAACAAACTATACTTTTTGGAAATCTAGAGTTAACATATATATTTGTTCTATCAATTTTGATTTGTGGAACATTGTTGAGAAAGGTCCTTATATTCCTATGAAAATGAGAGCTGATGGAGTAACCTTAGAACCAAAATCTACAGATGAATTTGATGAACATGATTCAAAGAAAATGACATTAAATTATCAGGCCATGAATATCTTAAGTTGTGCATTAGACGTAACTGATTAAAAGGCATTGAAGACTTGAACTGTAGGGTACATATGCTAAATAGGTATATTTTTCTGCAAAATCTACACTTGTGTGATTTGGAATCTATTGAATGCATAAGAGAGCAAAAAAATTTTTTTCTCAATCTTAAATGGCTTTGAATGAACTTTTTGTTAATAAATGTGTTTTTGTATCTGTAAAGATTTGGAGTAAATTTTGCATGATCAGAGTGATTTGATTATGGTTCTTAAGTTTAAATATGTCCAAAAAACTTATCTATACATACAAAATGTTTTCAAACTTATTGAAGTTAAAATCTCAAATCATTGTACAAAGTTTGAAAACCAAACTTTAAAATGGCTATTGTGCTTCCAAAAAATTTGGTCGTCCGATATTTATAGCCAACAATGGTTACTGTTCTTCAAGAGAAATTCGGACGCAAGTTCGGACGCATGAAAAAAAATTCGGTCATCCGAATTTTTGTTTTAAACATGGTTACTATTTTTTTAGACAAATTCGTACGAATGTTCGGACGCATGGAAAAAATTAGGTCCTCCGAATTTTTCTAGAAACGTGCAACAGTAAAATTCGGACGATAAGGTCGGACACACAAGAGAAAATTCGGACGGTCGTCCGAATTTTCTGAAAGTAGACGTTAAAACTGATTTTCAAATTCCATAAAAGCTATAAACTCAAGAATTTTTGTAAGTTTTGAATCTCTAAGAACTCTAAACATTCCAAAGCCTTTAGCAAACATTAAAGCTCTCTTTTGTCTTGTGCTTTCAATTGATTATTCAAGATTCCAAAGACAACAAAGTGTGAAGGTGCAACATTGTGTAATCATCTACCAACAAGTGGTAACATCTACACATTCTCCTCTCTTTATTAAATTGTGTTTTCTACTATCTCTTGCAAGGTTATCTTGATAACATTAAATTCTTTGGATAAGGGTGATCCTTGAGACATTGACCCAACGTTGTATGTAGATATAAAATCCTTTGGTAGGGTGAACCTTGTTTGTAAAATTGCTAAAAGAGGTTGTGAATATAAAACCATTGTCTGTTGAGCCTCTTATGTAATTGTTGAACTTGAGCATATAGTAGATTGTTTGAAATCCTTAAGTGTAGGTTTAAGGTAGTGGGACGTAGATCTTGAATAGATCGAACCACTATATATTGCTTGTGTTCATTGATCTTAGATTGCTTATTGCTTTGTCATTGATTTAACTATTCTCTCACTCAAACAAGTATTCATAATCTGATCTAGCTAAATTTATAAAAGGAAATAATTTTCAAAAATTAGCCAAAGACCTAAGTAACCCCCTCTCTTAGGTCTTGAATTGGTATTAGATCCAGGGCTTCTTTGTGTGGTTTATAACCTAGAAGTTAAAGATCTTATGGCTAATATTTCAAACATTCCTTACCTAGAAAGGTCTTCCACAAATAGACCATATTTGTTTGATGGAACAAACTATACTTTTTGGAAATCTAGAGTTAACATATATATTTGTTCTATCAATTTTGATTTGTGGAACATTGTTGAGAAAGGTCCTTATATTCCTATGAAAATGAGAGCTGATGGAGTAACCTTAGAACCAATATCTACAGATGAATTTGATGAACATGATTCAAAGAAAATGACATTAAATTATCAGGCCATGAATATCTTAAGTTTTGCATTAGACGTAACTGATTAAAAGGCATTGAAGACTTGAAGTGTAGGGTACATATGCTAAATAGGTATATTTTTCTGCAAAATCTACACTTGTGTGATTTGGAATCTATTGAATGCATAAGAGAGCAAAAAAAATTTTTTTCTCAATCTTAAATGGCTTTGAATGAACTTTTTGTTAATAAATGTGTTTTTTGTATCTCGTAAAGATTTGGAGTAAATTTTGCATGATCAGAGTGATTTGATTATGGTTCTTAAGTTTAAATATGTCCAAAAAACTTATCTATACATACAAAATGTTTTCAAACTTATTGAAGTTAAAATCTCAAATCATTGTACAAAGTTTGAAAACCAAACTTTAAAATGGCTATTGTGCTTCCAAAAAAATTTGGTCGTCCAGATATTTATAGCCAACAATGGTTCTTGTTCTTCAAGAGAAATTCGGGACGCTAAGTTCGGACGCATGAAAAAAAATTCGGTCATCCGAATTTTTTGTTTTTAAACATGGTTACTATTTTTTTCAGACAAATTCGTACGAATGTTCGGACGCATGGAAAAAATTAGGTCCTCCGAATTTTTCTAGAAACGTGCAACAGTAAAATTCGGACGATAAGGTCGGACACACAAGAGAAAATTCGGACGGTCGTCCGAATTTTCTGAAAGTAGACGTTAAAACTGATTTTCAAATTCCATAAAAGCTATAAACTCAAGAATTTTTGTAAGTTTTGAATCTCTAAGAACTCTAAACATTCCAAAGCCTTTAGCAAACATTAAAGCTCTCTTTTGTCTTGTGCTTTCAATTGATTATTCAAGATTCCAAAGACAACAAAGTGTGAAGGTGCAACATTGTGTAATCATCTACCAACAAGTGGTAACATCTACACATTCTCCTCTCTTTATTAAATTGTGTTTTCTACTATCTCTTGCAAGGTTATCTTGATAACATTAAATTCTTTGGATAAGGGTGATCCTTGAGACATTGACCCAACGTTGTATGTAGATATAAAATCCTTTGGTAGGGTGAACCTTGTTTGTAAAATTACTAAAAGAGGTTGTGAATATAAAACCATTGTTCGGTGAGCCTCTTATGTAATTGTTGAACTTGAGCATATAGTAGATTGCTTGAAATCCTTAAGTGTAGGTTTAAGGTAGTGGACGTAAATCTTGAATAGATCGAACCACTATATATTGCTTGCGTTCATTGATCTTAGATTGCTTATTGCTTTGTCATTGATTTAACTATTCTCTCACTCAAACAAGTATTCATAATCTGCTCTAGCTAAATTTATAAAAGGAAATAATTTTCAAAAATTAGCCAAAGACCTAAGTAACCCCCTCTCTTAGGTCTTTGAATTGGTATTAGATCTAGGGCTTCTTTGTGTGGTTTATAACCTAGAAGTTAAAGATCTTATGGCTAATATTTCAAACATTCCTTACCTAGAAAGGTCTTCCACAAATAGACCATATTTGTTTGATGGAACAAACTATACCTTTTGGAAATCTAGAGTTAACATATATATTTGTTCTATCAATTTTGATTTGTGGAACATTGTTGAGAAAGGTCCTTATATTCCTATGAAAATGAGAGCTGATGGAGTAACCTTAGAACCAAAATCTACAGATGAATTTGATGAACATGATTCAAAGAAAATGACATTAAATTATCAGGCCATGAATATCTTAAGTTGTGCATTAGACGTAACTGATTAAAAGGCATTGAAGACTTGAACTGTAGGGTACATATGCTAAATAGGTATATTTTTCTGCAAAATCTATACTTGTGTGATTTGGAATCTATTGAATGCATAAGAGAGCAAAACAATTTTTTTCTCAATCTTAAATGGCTTTGAATGAACTTTTTGTTAATAAATGTGTTTTTGTATCTGTAAAGATTTGGAGTAAATTTTGCATGATCAGAGTGATTTGATTATGGTTCTTAAGTTTAAATATGTCTAAAAAACTTATCTATACATACAAAATGTTTTCAAACTTATTGAAGTTAAAATCTCAAATCATTGTACAAAGTTTGAAAACCAAACTTTAAAATGGCTATTGTGCTTCCAAAAAAATTCGGTCGTATGAATTTTTGTTTTTTAGCATGGTTACTGTTTTTCCAGAGAAATTCAGACGAAAATTTGGAAGCATGAAAAAAAAATTCGGTCGTATGAATTTTTGTTTTTTAGCATGGTTACTGTTTTTCCAGAGAAATTCAGACGAAAATTTGGAAGCATGGAAAAAATTCGGTCGTCTGAATTTTTCCAGAAACATGCAATAGTAAAATTCGGACGATAAGTTCAGACGCACAAGAAAAATTCGGTTGTCAGAATTTTCTGAAACTAGCCGTTACTAGCCGTTTTATGGCTGTTAAAACTGATTTTCAAATTCTATAATCATTGTGTAATCATCTACCAACAAGTGGTAACATCTACACATTCTCCTCTCTTTATTAAATTGTGTTTTCTACTATCTCTTGCAAGGTTATCTTGATAACATAAAATTCTTTGGATAAGGGTGATCCTTGAGACATTGACCCAACGTTGTATGTAGATATAAAATCCTTTGGTAGGGTGAACCTTGTTTGTAAAATTACTAAAAGAGGTTGTGAATATAAAACCATTGTGTGGTGAGCCTGTTATGTAATTGTTCAACTTGAGCATAAAGTAGATTGTTTGAAATCCTTAAGTGTAGGCTTAAGGTAGTGGACGTTGATCTTGAATAGATCGAACCGCTCTAAATTGCTTGTGTTCACTGATTTTATATTGCTTTACTGCTTTGCTATTAATTGACTTATTCTCTCATTTTACAAAGCACATACAATCTGGTCTTGCTTAGAATTGTAAAAGGAATTTGTTTGCGAAAGTTAGCCAAAGACCTAATTCAACCCCCCCCTCTTAGGTCTTTCACAAAGTATTTTCACAAAGCATTGATCTAGCCATCTCTTGTAAAGTTCTATTTTTCCTTTTAACAACACCATTTTTTTGGGGTGTTTTTGCAGCTGAAAAATTATGAGTTATACCATATTCATCACAAAATTTTGTAAAGTATTGATTGCAAAATTCTCTTCCATTGTCACTTCTAATAGAAATTAGTATAAACTCAAGAGAGGTTTGAATCTTTTTGAAAATTTTTGAAAATTCATGAAACGTTTCATCCTTTTGAGCTAAGAAAATCACCCATGTGAATCTAGAGAAGTCATCAACAATCACATAACAAAACTAGTGGTCCTCATTGGTCCAAACAAGTCCATATGAACAAGTTCAAGAGGTTTTCAGGTATAAATCATTTTCTTTGGTTTAAAAGATGTTTTTGATTGTTTTCTATTTTGACAAGCTTCACAAAGACGAGTTTTATCAAAATGCATTTTAGGTAATCCTCTAACTAGCTCTTGTGTGGAACGTTTATTTAATAAATCCATGCTCACATGACCTAATCTTCTATGCCATAAATATCCATCATTATCATGAATGGCAAGACACTTTATATCATTTGTGCTAAGTTCATCAAGATATAATATGTTAGCCCTAAGGGCAAATCATGTAGTTTTTGATTAATGACAAATATTGATAAGGACTAATATGCTTATATATTGTGTGATAGGATTGGTGAACTAAGAAGTATGAAGTCTCATTGCCTTCAAGCCAAAGTGCAAGAACAGCTTCAATAAGCCAAAGTGATTGAAGTTTAAAGAAGGTTGTTCAAAGATGATCTAAAGGCATTGAAGACTTGAAGTGTAGGGTATAAATGCTAAATAGGTAAATCTCTATGTAAACTCTGCACTTGTGTGTCTTGGAATCTATTGAATGTATAAGAGAGCATAAAATTAGTTTTCATAATCTTAAATGGCTTTGAATGAATTTTTTGATGAATGTGTTTTTGTATCTTAAAAGATTTTGAGTAAACTTTGCATGATCAAAGAAATTTGATTATGGTTCTCAAGCATATATATGTCTAATTAACTTATCTATACATACAAAATGTTTTCAAATTTATTGAATTTAAATCTCAAATGATTTTACAAAGTTTGAAAGTGTTTCCAAAAAATTCGGTTGTCCGATTTTTGTAGCAAAAAAATAGTTACTGTTTTTCCAAAGAAATTCGGACGAAGATTCGGACGCATGAAGAAAAATTCGGTCGTCAGAATTTTTGTCTTCAGCATGGTTACTATTTTTCCAGAGAAATTTGAACGAAGATTCAGACGCATAGAAAAAATTCGGTCGTCTGAAGTTTTCCAAAAACTTACAACAGTGACGTCCGAAAAATTCGGACGCAAAATTCGGTCGTCCGAATTTTCTGAAACTAGCCGTTACTAGCCGTTTTGTGGCTGTTAAAACTGATTTTCAAACTCTATAAAAGCTATAAACTTCAGATTTTTTGTAAGTTTTGAATCTTTGAGAACTCTAAACATTCTAAAGCCTTTAGCAAACATTTTAAGCTCTCTTTTGTCTTGTGCTTTCAATTGATGACTCAAGATTCCAAAGACAACAAAGTGTGAAGGTGAAATATTGTGTAATCATCTACCAACAAGTGGTAACATCTACACATTCTTCTCTCTTTATTAAATTGTGTTTTCTACTAGCTCATTGCAAGGTTATCTTGATAACATAAAATCCTTTAGATAAGGGTGATCCTTGAAATTGTGATTCAAGGTTGTTTGTAGATATAAAATCCTTTAGTAGGGTGAACCTTGTTTATAAAATTGCTAAAGAGGTTGTGAGTGTAAAAACATTGTGTGGTGAGCCTCTTATGTAATTTATGAACTTGAGCATATAGTTGATTGTTTGAAATCCTTAAGTGTAGGCTTAAGGTAGTGGACGTAGATCCTTAAGAGATCGAACCACTATAAATTGATTGTGCTCATTGCTCTTACATTGTTTAACAGCTTTGCTATTAATTGTTTAATTCTCTTATTGAACTAAGCTCACACAATCTGTTTTTGCTTAGAATCATAAAAGAACATAGTTTGCAAAAATTAGCCAAATACCTAATTCACCCTCCCCCCCTTAGGTATTTCATAATACATATACAATTCCAACTCTATTAGCAACAAAGACGGTTTTGCTACTTGCACTATAAAAAATAATACAAGTGTCACATTTAAATTCTACTTTACATCCATTATCACATAGTTGACTAATGCTAAGTAAATTACACTTCAAACCATCAATAAGTAATACTTGCTTAATGAGAGGAAAGAACCTTCACCAATGTTACCAATTCCAAGTATTTTTCCTTTCTTCTTATCACCAAATGTGACAAAACCTTCACTTCTTGCTTGAAACCACTATCAAGACACCACTTTGTGGCACTTGATCTTGAAGCAAAACGAACCTACATCAAATTTGAGAGAGTGACTTTTGGTACCTACATTTTCTTGGGTCCAAGGGGGTTAGTAAAAGTTCCTTTGACTCTCCAAATAGTTTTAACACCATTTTCAATCTTTCTTTTCACATAACATTTTGACACTTTGTGTCCATGCTTTCCACAATATGTACAACAAGTATGAGGTATAGAATTAAGAGTTTCTTTTGCTAAGAAGTTTTTATATTTTGGAGCATAACTTTCATGAGTGTAACCAAGACCATTTTTTGCATATGAAGATCTTTGATAACCAAGTAATTTATTTAAATTTTCTCTTCCGTTTGTAAATTTTTCAATGCATAATGTAAGATCATTAATTTTCTTTTTCAATATCTCATGATCATTAAGCATTGTTTCAAGAGAAATAACTTTTGTACAAAGCTCTTTATTTTCAAAAAATATGTTTTGTATGGTTTCATTTAAAACTTCTTTTTCAATGTTTAGGCAATTAATGGTCTCAAGAAGTTTCCCATTTTCAAAACATAACTTTGAATTCTCATTTAATAACTCATTGATTATGGTTTTCATTTCTTTATTCCTTTTAGAAGCCTTTTTCAATTCTTCATACATATCAACAAGTAAATCACTAGGATCAACATCATCATCATAGTAATTAGAAATAGAAGGAAAAGATTGCATCTCATCATAAATTGCCATAAAGCATATGTTGGCTTTTCCTTGACTGTCATTTTCACTTTCTTGTTGATCCCAAGTTCCAGCCAATCCTTTTCCCTTCTTGGCAGATTTCATTTTGATTTTGTTGTCTCTTTCCCTTTCCAGAACTTTAGGACAATCAGCAACAAGATGTTCTGTGCTTTTGCATTCAAAGCATTGAGTTTTGAAGGATGATGACTGTCCACACTTCTCAGTTGGCTTTCTCCCTTTCTTCAGAAATTTCTTTTTATATAATCTCTTGAATTTTCTCACTGCCATACCTATCTCTTCTTCTCCACTGTTTCCATCTTCTTCACTTGATGATTTTTCTTGTTCACTAAAATGATTTGAAGTTTTGAGTACAACACCTTTTCTTCCCTTCTCTTCGTCTTCAATATCATTTAGTCTTTTAACCTTTATCTCATGCGTAAGCAGTGATCCAATGAGCTCTTCAAGTGGGAGAGCTTTTAAATCCTTTGATTCCTCAATAGCTAGTGTTTTCAGTTGCCAGGATTTTAGTAAAGCATCTAATATCTTTCTGTTTTGCTTTCCAATTGTATAGCTCTTCCCATAAGCTTTTAAACCATTGAAAATGTTTGTAAATCTTGTAAACATATCATTAACATTCTCACCTTGCTTCATGGTGAATAACTCATAGTCCCTTACTAGCATGGCAAGCTTTGACTCTTTAACCTGGTTCGTACCTTCCTGTGTTACTTGAAGTAATCTCCACATATCATGAGCAGTGTCACATCCACTAACTCTATTGTATTCAGTTACAACTAATGCACAACTTAAAATATTCATGGCCTGATAATTTAATGTCATTTTCTTTGAATTATTTTCATCATATTTGTCTATAGACTTTGATTCTAAAGTCACTCCATCAGCTCTCATTTTCATTGGTATGTAAGGACCTTTCTCAACAATGTTCCACAAATCAAAATTAATAGAACAAATATATATCTTAACTCTAGATTTTCAACATGTATAATTTGTTCCATCAAACAAAGGTGGTCTATTTATGAAAGATCCTTCTAGATAAGGTAAGTTTAAAATATTAGCCATAAGATCTTAACTTCTATGTTGTAAAACCACACAAAGAAGCCCTCGCTCTGATACCAATTGAAAGACCTAAGAGGGGGGTGAATTAGGTCCTTAGCTAATTTTCGAAAACAATTTCCTTTTAAAAATTTAGCTAGAGCGGATTATGTATACTTGTTTCAAGGAGAGAATAGATAAATCAATGACAAAGCAATAAACAATTTAAGATCAATAAACACAAGCAATTTATAGTGGTTCGATCTCTTCAAGATCTACGTCCACTACCTTGAGTCTACACTCAAGGATTTCAATCAATCTACTATATGCTCAAGTTCAACAATTACATAAGAGTCTCACCACACAATGGTTTTACACTCACAACCTCTTTTGCAATTTTACAAACAAGGTTCATCCTACCAAAGGATTTTATATCTTCAAACAATCTTGAATGAATGTCTCAAGGATCACCCTTATCTAAAGGATTTTATGTTTACAAGAAAACCTTGTAATGAGCTAGTAGAAAACACAATTAAATGGAGAATGGAGAATGAATAAGATGTTACCACTTTCTTGATAGATAATTACACAATGTTGCACCTCTTCACTTTGATTTCTTTGAAATCTTGAATGATCAATTGAAAGTACAAAACAAAAAAGAGGTTTGATGTTTGCTAAAGATTTTGGAATGTTAAGATTTCTCAGAGATTCAAAACTTACAAAAATTCTTGAGTTTATAGCTTTTATAGATTTCAAAAATCAGCTTCAACAGCTATAAAACGGCTAGTAACGGCTAGTTTCAGAGAAGTTTGGATGTCCGAACTTTCTCCTATGCTTCCGAGCATTCATCCGAACTTTACTGTGCCAAGTTGTCTGGAAAAGTTCAGACGTCTGAACTTTTCCTTATGCGTCCGAACATTTTTCCAAATTTCTCTAGAAAAATAGTAATCATGCTATCAGAGAAAGTTTGGACGTCTGAACTTTATCCCATGCGTCCGGACTTGCGTCCGAATTTCTCTTGAAGTAGAGTAACCATTTTCAAAGTTTGGACGTCTGAACTTGCGTCGGAACTGATCAAACTTTGTCAAATTATTTGAAAATTAACCTTACTAACATTGAAAACATTTTGTATAAATAGGTAAGTCATTTAAACATTTTCAAACTCAAAAACCGTTACTAAAACACTTTGATCATACAAAGTTTACTCAAGATCATTTGAGGTTCAAAACATACCTGCTATTCAAAAGTTCATTCAAAGCCATTTAAGATTCAAAACAAGTTTTTGTTGCTCTCTTATGCATTCAATAGATTCCAAGACACACAAGTGTAGGGTTTACAAAAGAATATACCTATTATGCATATGTGACCTACACTCCAAGTCTTCAGTATCTTTAATCATCTTTGAACAAAACTTCTTCAATCTTCAATCGCTTTGACACATTGAATTTGTTCTTGCATTTTGGCTTGAAGGCAACAAGACTTCATACTTCTTAATCCAACAATCCTATCACATAATTGACATAAAGATTAGTCCACATCAATGTTTTTCATTATTCGAAACTTAATTAAAACTTCATGATTTGCCCTTATGGCTTACAACATCCATTTGGAATAGTTTAAAACCTTTAAAATAGGCAAAAGCCAATAGTATTCTTATGGATTAAAGTCTAGCAACTAGAGCAAAAGTTTCATCATAATCAATGCCTTCTTCTTGGTTGAAACCTTGAGCAACAAGCCTAGCCTTATTTCTAACAATTTCTCCAAGTTCATGTAATTTATTCCTAAAGACCCATTTTGTACCAATAATGGAATGATCATGAGGTCTTGGGACAAGGGTCCAAACTTTATTTCTTTCAAATTGATTTAACTCCTCTTGCATAGCAATAATCCAAAAATTATCACACAATGCATCATCAATGTTTTTAGGCTCAATATGAAATAAAAGAGCAAAGTTGTCAATAAAGTACTGCCTTGTTTTAACTCCTTAGGAGACATCACCAATGATTTACTCCTTAGGATGACCTCTTGCATATCTTAGATCCTTTGAAAGCTCTTGATCATTGCTAGGTTGGGCATCTTGTTCTTGCTCTAATATTTCTTTTTTCTTTGGCATGTTCTTCCAATGTGGGTACTTGATGATGAGTTTGATTATCAATCATTGAGGAACCTACATCATCTTTATTTCTTCTTTCAAGATAAATGTTAGATTCGTCAAATGTCACATGTATAGTTTCTTCAACATAAAATGTTCTTTTGTTATAAACTCTATAGGCCTTTTTATTTGATGAATAGCCAAGAAATACACCTTCATCTGATTTTCTTTCAAACTTTCCCAGATTATCATTAGTATTTAAGATAAAACACTTACAAGCAAATACCTTAAAATAAACAATTGAAGGAGTTTTATCAAATAGGAGTTCAAAAGATATTTTTCTTATGAAGGGTCTTAAGAGAACTCTATTCATTACATAGCAAGCAGTATTTACAGCTTCATCCGAAAAATATTTTGGTAAAGAATTTTCACAAAGCATTGATCTAGCCATCTCTTGTAAAGTTCTATTTTTCCTTTCAACAACACCATTTTGTTGGGATGTTTTTGCAGCTGAAAAATTATGAGTTATACCATATTCATCACAAAATTTTGTAAAGTCTTGATTGCAAAATTCTCTTCCATTGTCACTTCTAATAGAAATTAGTTTACACTTAAGGGAGGTTTGAATCTTTTTGAAAAGTTTTACAAATTCATGAAACGTTTCATCCTTTTAAGCTAAGAAAATCACCCATGTAAATCTAGAGAAGTCATCAACAATCACATAAGCATATCTTTTACCACCAAGACTAGTAGTCCTCATTGGTCCAAACAAGTCCATATGAACAAGTTCAAGAGGTTTTGAGTTAGAGATCATTTTCTTTTGTTTAAAAGATGTTTTTGATTATTTTCCATAATGACAAGTATCACAAAGACGAGTTTAATCAAAATGCATTTTAGGTAATCCTCTAACTAATTCTTGTGTGGAAAGTTTATTCAATAAATCCATGCTCCCATGACCTAATCTTCTATGCCATAAATATCCATCATTATCGTGAACGGCAAGACACTTGATATAATTTATAATAAGTTCATCAAGATATAATACATATACATTTCCAACTCTATCTGCAACAAAGATAGTTTTGCTACTTGCACTATCAAAAATAGTACAAGTGTCATATTTAAATTCTACTTTACATCCATTATCACATAATTGACTAATACTAAGTAGATTATATTTCAAACCATCAATAAGTAATACTTGGTTAATGAGAGGGAAAGAACCTTTACCAATGTTACCAATTCCAAGTATTCTTCCCTTCTTCTTATCACCAAATGTGACAGAACCTTCACTTGTTGCTTGAAGCTCACTAATAAGTGAGGCATTTCCTGTCATGTGTCTTGAACAGCCACTGTCAGGAAACCGCTTAGTGGCACTTGAGAGAGTGACTTTTGGCACCCACATTTTCTTGGGCCCAAGGAGGTTAGTAAAAGTTCCTTTGACTCTCCAAATAGTTTTAACACCATTTTCAATCTTTCTTTTCACATAACATTTTGACACTTTGTGTCCATGCTTGCCACAATATGTACAACAAGTATGAGGTACAGAATTAAGAGTTTCTTTAGCTAAGAAGTTTTTATATTTTGGAGCATTATTTTCATGAGTGTAACCAAGACCATTTTTTGCATATGAAGATCTTTGATAACCAAGTAATTTATTTAAATTTTCTCTTCCATTTGTAAATTTTTCAATGCATAATGTAAGATCATTAACTTTTTTTTTCAATATCTCATGATCATTAAGCATTGTTTCAAGAGAAATGACTTTGTGCAAAGATCTTTATTTTCAAGAAATATATGTTTTGTGTGGTTACATTTAAAACCTCTTTTTCAATGTTTAGGCAATTAGTGGTCTCAAGATGTTTTCCATTTTCAAAACATAACTTTGAATTCTCTTTTAATAACTCATTGATTTTGGTTTTTGTTAGCCCTAAGGGTAAATCATGTAGTTATGATTAGTTTTGAATAATGGCAAACATTGATGAGGACTAATGTGCTTGTATGTTGAGTGATAGGATTGATGGATTGAGAAGCATGAAGTCTTATTGCCTTGGAGTCACAATGCAAGAACAACTCAACTATGTCAAAGTGATTGAAGATTGAAGAGTTTGTTCAAGATGATTGAAGGCTTTGAAGACATGATGTGTAGGCCACATGTGCTTAATAGGTAAACTTTGTAAACCCTACACTCTTAAGCCTTGGAATCTATGAGTTGCATTTGAGAGCACAAAACTTGATTTAAATGATTTCAATGGGTTTTGAACTTATCTTAATTATCAAGTTTTCATCAATGGTTTTTACACTTATAATGTCTTTAACGACTTATCTTATAGGCTAGAAGGTTTTCCAACTCGATTGAATTGATTTGAACATGGATAATTGTACGATTTAGTCCCAGTTGTTTTAATTCTTGGACAGGTTAGTCCTTATAGAAATATTTGAACTTTTTTTATCCCTTACCTATTTTTGAACAAACTTATTAGTCCTTTCGGTGAATTTCAGAGAATCTTCTTGCCAAACCAAGCATGCGCCATTCACGTGAGGCAAATTTGAAGGTTAAATTAGCCAATTCGGGTGCCCCTCCCCTCTCTCTCTCTCTCTTTCTCTCTCTCTCTCACATGACCCAAGTGATCCATCTCGACCTCGCTGTCCACACTACACACTGTTTTTTCACAGGCGATTTTTCATTCTCCTACGTACTACAGTACAACTTACACTGCAGCATTCAACAAATTTCATGCGGGTTGGAGACCAATTCCCTTCCACGCACAGAAAAAGCCCAGACAGGAGTAGTGTACACCCATTTCACTGCATAATGCATAGACACAGCTACTACATAGTCTATGTTTTAGTTGATTAGCTTCAACTTAATTTTATTGTGAAAATTTTCTACTTCGAAGAGACCCCTTTGTTGGATTACATAAGTTGCTGCAATGTCACAACTAAAGGGCTAGCAACAACATGCTTTCTGTCTGGCCATACCATTGAACCACTACTTAAACTCGAACTTCCCGGTGACAGTTTCACTGCCACAGCCTCAACTCTGTCCAGAAAACTCAACTTCTGCCCCAACATCCTAAACGCGAGCTGTTCCGACTACATTGTCATCGTGGTCCCATTCAGAGGTCTCACCGTCACCTTATAGACTGAAATGCGTGGACATCCTGTGCTTCCCGTACTATTAGAAGACTGCCGACAGAGGGGTAGTTCAAATTCCCAACATGGCCGGCCCTTTTAGCCCCTTTGCAACCCCGGACAAGATGTTGAATTCACTTCTACGTTTATCAGATGGAAGTCCGCTAGGCCCAATGCCGTCAGGCCAAGCAGCAAGAATATTTAATCCAGGCGCAATCATATCAGGCTTTAAGATTTTCGGTGTCTCTGGATTAGGTCCCCGTGCAGAAAATGAAGCCACAACAACTGCTGGCCATACATCCAGTTGAGTGCCTCTAAAAATAATCGTGGCCATGGGCAGTGATTTCGACCTTGAAGCAGTAGAGATGTACTTCCTTATCTCATGGCTATCAGTCAATTCGGAGTCAAAAGGGGTCACGTGAGTGAGTGAGAGAGAGAGAGAGAGAGAGAGAGAGAAGAGGGGCACCCCGAATTGACTAATTTAACCTTTAAATTTGCCTCACGTGAATGGCACATGTTTGGTTTGGTAAGAAGATTCTCTGGAATTCACCGAAAGGACTAATAAGTTTGTTCGAAAATAAGTAAGGGATCAAAAAAGTTAAAATATTTCTATAGGGACTAAACTGTCCAAGAATTAAAATAATCGGGACTAAATTGTACAATTATCTATTTGAACATGTTTTGACAAAGTTTTAAAAGTTCGGATGTAGAAGGAAAAGTTCGGATTCATTGTAAACAGTAACACTGTTTAATGAATAGTAATTACTATTCAATAAACAGTACATACAGTTCAATGAACAGTACGTGAACCGTACACTATTTAATGAACAGTATCACTATTTTTCCAGAGAAGTTCGGACGCAGAAGGCAAAGTTCCGGCGTCCGAACTTGTGAACAGTAACGTAAACAGTAACACTATTCGGACGCAGAGGAGAAAGTTCGGATGTCCGAACTTCAAAAAAACTAGCCGTTTATGGCTGTTAAAGCCAATTTTTCAAATCTATAAAAGCATGAACTACAGATTTTTTGTAGAACTTTTAAACCTTCAAAATCCTTCAAGATCTAACTTGTTTTACATCAAAATTATTTGAAAAGCTCTCAAATTGCCCTGTGCTCAAAGGTTGAAATTCAAGATTCCAAAGGCAAGAAGTGAAGTGGTGCTAGCTATTGTATTCATCCACCAAGAAGTGTTGGTAACATTCAAACTCTTTCTTTACATTATTGTTGTGATTGATACAAGGTTGTCAAGAGACTTAAAACCCTTGTGGAGGGTGAGCCATAGACTAGATTAATCAAGGTTGTTGTGTAAAACCCATTGGTGAGGGTGAGCCTTGGATTTGATTGGTCTAAGTTGTCTAGTGACATAAAACTCTTAGTGATAAGGGTGAACCTTGTTTATTAGATTGAAAAGAGGTTGTTGTGGTAAAACTCATTAAAAGGTGAGCCTCTTGTGTAATTGCTTGGATTAAGCATATAGTGAATTGGTTGAAATTCTTGAGTGTGGACTCAAGGTAGTGGATGTAGATCTTGGAAAGATCGAACCACTATAAATCGTGTGTTCATTTATTTATAACTTTACTTGTTTACATACTTGCGTTATTATTGTTTGTTCTTAGTTGTTAATTGATTGGTTGTGGTTTTATTATTTGATCATCTTGTCTCAACCATTAAATCACATATAAACTTAGAGCTTGTGAATTTGAAGAAGAGCTTTTATTACGGCAAAGGATTTGTAAAAAGAGAAAAGATTTTTGATAATTAGCCAAAGACCTAATTCACCCTCCCCCCTCTTAGGTCTTACAATTGGTATCAGAGTTAGGTTTTCTTTTTAAGGTCTAACAACCTAGAAGTAAAGATTATATGGCTAGTTTATCAAATTTGCCTTATACGGAAGGTTCCTCCACTAGTGGACCTCCATTGTTTGATGGTTCTAATTATACTTTTTGGAAGTCTAGGATTGAGATTTAAATTTGTTCTATTAACTATGAATTGTGGAATATTATTGAGAAAGGTCCCTATGTGCCATCGAGATTGAAAGCTGATGGAGTTACAAGGGAAACAAAGCCCATGGAGGAGTATGATGAAAGCAATTCAAGGAAGATGACATTAAACTACCAAGCAATGAACATTCTTTGTTATGCGTTGGTTGTCAATGAATACAATAGAGTGATGGAATGTGATTCCGCTCATGAAATGCGGAAGCTACTTCAAGTCACTCATGAAGAAGAAAGAGCAAATGTGTGCTTCATGGCAATGGAAGATGAGGTACAACCTATTCCATCTACCTCTACTTCTTATGATGATGATATTGATGATCCTAGTGAATTACTTGTTGAGATGTATGGAGAATTAAAAAAGACTTCGAAAAAGAATAAGGAAATGAAACTCAAAATTAATGAGTTATTGAATGAAAATTCAAAATTATATTGTGAAAACAAAAGACTTCTTGAATCTATTGATTGTTTGAATATTAAAAAAGAAGTTTTAAATGTCTCTTTACAAAACATGTCCCTTGAAAATAAGATTCTTTGTGAAAAGATTTTGTCTCTTGAAAGAATGCTTGTTGATTATGAGACTTTGAAAAAGAAGGTTGATGACCTTACATCTTGTATAGAAAAATTTACAAAAGGAAGGGACAATCTTGATAAAATTCTTGGAGCTCAAAGATCTCCTCTTGTCAAAAATGGTCTTGGTTACAATTATGTAAAAAATGTGCCTAAATATAACAAATTCTTTGTTAAAACTACTTCTACTTCCATGCATCATACTTGTTGTACTTATTGTGGAAAACATGGACATAAAATCACCAAATGTTATGTTAAAAGAAAAGTAGAGAATGGTGTAAAAACTATTTGGAGAGTTAAGGGAACTATTTACTAACCCCCACGGACCCAAGAAAGTATGGGTACCAAAGGATACTTCCTCTGCTTTATTGCAGGTACACTTCAATTCAAACTCAAGCACCACTAAGAGATATATTGATAATGTTGGCTTAAAGAATAATGGAAAACTCCTCATTTATAATCAAGGTTAAAGTAACCAAAGAAGGATTTGTTTTTGAGGCAAGAAGAAAGGAGGAATTCTTGGAGTAATCAATGTTGGTAAAGGTTTCTATCTTCTTTTTAAACAAATGTTGCTTAGTACTGATTTGAACTATAACTTGCTTAGCATTAGTCAATTGTGTGACAATGAATAAGAAGTTAAATGCCAACATGCAAAGTTTCAGTTAAGAATCCCTTTTGTTAAAATTTGAAAATTTGCCCACCATGACTTGTCAATTGATTCTATGAAGTTGATTAGGTAACATTGATGAAATGAGATTGAATTCATGGTTGATATGTTCTTGAAATTTATTATATGTCATGATAAAATGATTAAAATAGCTATGATTGAATATCTATGCATTTGCTTGGCCAAAAACATCTTTATGAAACTTTACAAAATGTTCGGACTTGAAGTTTGGATGTGGACCATAAGTTCGGTCGCCCGAACTTGTATGACAAAATGATATTTTGTGATTTTGATCAATTACTCACAAAATGTTTCAATGTGCGCTTTATCTTGATAAGCTTGAATGTCTTGTTGCTTATGATAATGATTTTCTTGGCATAGAAGATTTGATCATGTGAACATGGATTTATTAAACAAACTTTTCTATCAAGATTTAGTTGGAGGATTGCTAAAAATGTGTTTTGAGAAAATTTTCTTTGAGATACATGTCAATATGGAAAACAAACAAAAGAATTTTTCAAACTCATGAAATGCTTTTATACCTCAAAACATCTTGACCTTGTTCATATGGATTGATTTGGACTTATGAGGAACTCTAGTATTGATGATATGAAGTATGCCTTAGTAGTAGTTTATGATTTCTCAATATTTACTTTAGTAGTCTTCTTTGTTCAAAAAGATAAAGTGTTTCATAAATTTGTAAAACTATTCAAAAAGACTCAAACCTCTCTTGAGTGCAAAATTGATTTCCATTAGAAAGTGACAATGGGAGAATTTTACAACCAAGTCTTTACAAAATTTGTGATGAAAATTGAATTTCATATAATTGTTTCAACTGCAAAAACCCCACAACAAAATGGTGTTATTGAAACAAAAATTTGAACTTTAAAAAAAAATGGTTAGATCTATGCTTTGTGAAAATTCTTCTTCAAAAATATGTTTTGAGCCGAAGCCATAAACAACACATGCTATGATGAAAAGAATTCTTTTAAGATCTTTTTGAAGAAAAATATCTTTTGAAATTCTCTTTTATATAACTCCTCAAGTTGCATATTTTAAAGTGTTTGGTTATAAATGTATTATCTTGAATACTTCTGATAACTTACTTAAATTTGATAGAAAGACAGATATACCTAAATTTGATAGAAAGACAGATATAGGTATATCTCTTAACCATTCTTCTAACAAAAGGCCTATAGAGTTTATAATGAAAAGAACTTTATATGATGAGAAAACCATTCATGTTAGTTTTGATGAATCTTACATTTACTTGGAAAGAAAAGATGAAGATGATGTAGGTACATCTATGAATGACTATCAAACCCATCTTCAAGCACCAACTTTGGAGGATCATACCAATGAGGAAGAAATGATTGAACAAAATCAAGATGACCAACCTAGTGGTGACCAAGAGCTCCCAAAGAACTTAAGATATCCAAAAAGGCCACCTAAGGAGCAAATCATTGGTGATATCTCCCAAGGAGAAAAAATAAGGCGATACTTTATCAATAACATTATTCTTTTATCTCATATGAGCCTAAAAGTATTAATGATGTATTGTGTGATGATTTCTGGATTATTACTATGCAAGAGGAATTAAATCAATTTGAAATATACAAAATTTGGAAATTCCTAAATCTCATGATCATTCCATTCTTGAAACTAAATGGTTTTTTAGAAATAAACTCAATGAATCCGGGGAAGGTGTAAGAAATAAATCTAGATTTGTCACCCAATGATTCAATCAAGAAGAGGGAATTGATTATGATGAAACTTTTGCTCCGAATGCTAGACTTAAGTCCATAAGAATGCTTTTGACTTTTACTTGCTTTAAAGGTTTTAAGTTTTTTTAAATGAATGTCAAAAGTGCTTTTCTAAATGGTTCTATTGAGGAAGACATTTATGTGGAACAATCACCCGGTTTTGATCATGAAAAGTTTCCTAACCATTTTTCAAATTATCCAAAGCTTTGTATGATTTAAAACAAGCTCCTAGAGCTTGGTATGAAAAAATGAGTGTTTTTCTTCTTTCAAAAGGATTTTCAAGAGGAAAGGTTGACACTATTTTTTTTTCATAAAAACCTCTTGTAACAATGATCTATAACTTGTCCAAATATATGGTATAATTTTTGGTGCTTCTAATACTTCACTTTGTGATTTGTTTGCCAAGTTGATGCAAAGTAAATTCGAAATAAGCATGATAGGAAAACTCAATTTCTTTCTTGGCCTACAAATCAAGCAAACCAAGCATGGCACTTTCATGAATCAAGTTAAGGTATAAGCACTTCTATAAGTTTATCAACTATGCTTGACAAGAATAAAAAATGTTTCGTAGGAGTAGTTAACTATATTTGACAGCAAGTAGAGCCAATATTATGTTTGTCATGTGCATAATTTCATTTGATTATTGTTAAACACATTCTCTATTACCTTATTGATACTCTAAGTGATTATGGTCTATATTTAATATGTGTGGCTATGTTATGTGATAACACTAATGCAATAAATTTGATCATCATACTATTCAACAAACTAGGTCAAAGTATATAGAGATCAAACTTCATCTCATTAGAGATCACTCTACTATGGGTAATACTTGTTTAAAGCATGTTTGCATTAATGAACAAATTAATGATATCGTTTCTAAGCCATTGGTCGAAGGAAGGTTTGACTAATTTTAGAAGAAGCTTAGGGATTTCAAAATTCAATAACTAATGAGTATATTCAAGTGTTGTAGCTCCATGTGAGGACAAAGAAGCCTAGCATGAGAAAAGGAAAGGGAAAAGCCAAAGAAAGAGAAGGAGGACCAGCAATC
The DNA here is from genome assembly GCA_030512225.1 of Rauvolfia tetraphylla. Lineage (NCBI taxonomy): Eukaryota > Viridiplantae > Streptophyta > Magnoliopsida > Gentianales > Apocynaceae > Rauvolfia > Rauvolfia tetraphylla. The sequence goes on from JAJQKT010000048.1 coordinate 2,329,344, forward strand.
AATGAACCAAGGAAGGTTTATGTTCCTCAAAGCATGTCATGGCTGGATAGATGTGTCATAGTGGAGGCTACTACTGAATTTGATGATTGGACAGAAAGGAACCATAAGACAAATCCAAGCCACAAGGTGGATGTCATCAAACTATCCGAAATGGGTAATATACTCTCATTTTTTAAGTGATATGAGCTGGACTAGTTTGCTTGTGTTTGATGAATGCTATTACCTTCCTTAGTTTATGAAGTTTAAGCAAATATTAAGGAAGAAAGAGTTGAGCGAGTTGGTAATAAAGCTATTCAGTGGTATTCTTCAAGAATATCACAAGTTGATTTTTGAGATTGATAATGCATTGCTCAATAAAATTTGTGATGTTGAGGATGTTGGGTTTAGGCATTATTCTTCCGGGGGACATTGTTTTATAAGAGAGGCATACTCACATGAAAGAACTAAGAATGCCTATATAATTGGTAGAAGCCTCAATGGATAAAAGCTTTTTGATGCTAGTGAAAGAATTTTGCATCACATGCTTACTACCTTGATTATAGCATACTTTGGGCACAAATCTTCTATTGATAATATGTATGCTGTAATTATGCTAGTCATGCATAAGAAAAGAAAAATGAATTTTGGATATATATTGCTAAAGAATATAATGGAGCAAGAAGAACAAAAAAAAATTATTCCTGGAAACAAAGTAAACTTGGATAAACTCTCCAATATTGGTAATGTTCTATCTCTATTTGATGATATTGATTGGAGCAATTTACTAGTAATTGATGAAGAATTTATACTGCCATTATATATGATTTTCATGCAAATCTTAAAGAAGAGAGAATTGAACATGAGGGGGATAATGTAGTTCAATGGTATTCATCTAGAGTATATCAAGTGAATTTTGAGTTCAATGATGCCTTAGTGAACATAATTTGTGGGGTAGATGATGATGAGGCAATGTATTATTCATTGGGACAGCATTGCTTTATTCATGAATTGTTCACAAATGAAAGATTTGAAGAGGCTTTCACAAATGGTAGACAATTTAGGTCATTTAGGGAAAAGGAAATCAAAGCCTTTGATGCTAGAAGAAGGGTTATGCATCCCATGATTACCACTATGCATATGGTGATTATGCTTGCCTTGCATGAGCATAGAAGACTAAATGTTGGATTCATGGCATTGAAGCATATGATTAGTGCAAGAAAACCAGCCAACAAAGCCTTACCGTGTGGGAGACTATTAACAAGAAAGTAATGAGGTTGAGGAAGAAGAAAATGAAGGAGAAGAGGATGAAGAGGAAATCCTTGCCAAAGATAGGAAAACCAAAATACGGCATGAGTTATCTAGTGAGGGGGAGCAACCTTCCACAAAAGAAGACTAGTTGAAGAGGTACCCTCTATTGAAGGAAAAGAAGTTGAAGGTAATAATCTCACTAAAAGTGACACCATAGTTACCAAGGTGTTTCAAGAGACATTGAACAACCATGTAAAGGAAATGAAGTAGATGGACAAATTCGTTGAGTCCTTTTCTCCAATGATTCTTGGCAAATTTGATGATTTAGAAGCTAGAGTCAAGAATATAGAAGAAGACTTGAGAAAGATTTCTCAAGTGGTTTTAAATGGTGCAAGTTCATATAAAGTCAAATGAATAAGATCAAAAAGATAATATGGGTGAAGATGGCATGAATAAGGATGATAGTAATGACAGTGAAAATTGAGATGGCTATCAATTTGTTGCTAAAGAAGAAGACAAAGATGAAGGAAAAGGCAGTGCAACACCCCAAGAAGGAGAAGAGCATGAGAATGAAGAACAAAGAGGTAAAGCCCAAGAGAACAAGCAAGAAGAAGGAGGTGAAGGAAGTTTAACAAAGTCAAATCACAAATCCATCACCAATTTCCTTCAGCCAAGAGATCAAGGGAAACATGGCCATCATACCAAACAGATTTGAAAGTGAAGACCATGAAGCACATCCAAGACTAAGCCTTTCTATTCCTAAACTCTATTTTGTTGCTTATTTTAGTTTATGCCTTGATGCACATGTTATGCTTTAACATTGAAATTTACTTGTACCTTTCTAGTCATTATAATGTTTTGAAATTCAATATATGAAATCCTTGTGATAAGAGCTTTTTTTGATTCACTTTTGTTGTCCAAGTACTCTTACCCCATCTTTGATTGATGACAAAAGGGGGAGAAGAAATGTGATGATAAAATATGTGAAAATGTGTGAAAATGTGTGAAAATGTGAAATAGCAGTGGAATTCCTCATGCATGAAGAGAAAATGTGTGAATTTTCTGAAAATCCATGCATATGTCAAGGGGGAGAAAGAATGTGCTGCAATATGTGTTATGTGTGCTGCAATGTGTGATATGTATGTGCCGATGTGCAATAATAAGAAATGTGAAAATTTGGTTGTGGTTCTACATTTGGAATATACATTGAAAAGGGTTATAATATTTGAGGTTACAGTTCATAAGTTTGGACTTGAAATTTGGATGCAAACCAAAAGTTTGGACTCATCCAAACTTTCTTGCCAAAAATGTTTTTCTGTTGTTCAAATTGTTTGAAAACTGTCTTAATTCTTCCTATCATATTTGAACAACCTTAGGAAGGCATATTTCAAATATTACAGCCTTTATCTCACATATTTTAAAGTTTGGATTTGAAATTTCAAAATTCGAATGCATGTTCTGAAATTCGGATGCATCCATACTTTGTTGCCAAAAAGTGCTCTTTTGTTGTTCAAATTGATTCAAATATGTTTTAATCTCTTCCATTATGTTTGAACAACCTTAGGAAAGCTTTATTTCATTTTAAACATTCATTATATTGAATTTATTGTAGTTTGGACTTGAAATTTCAAAATTTGGATGCATGTTCTGATATTCGGATGCATCCATATTTTGTTGCCAAAATGTTCTCCTTTGTTGTTCAAATTGATTCAAATATGTTTTAATCTCTTCTAATATGTTTGAACAACCTTAGGAAAGATTATTTTCAAAAATTGCAACTTTCATTTCACTTATTTTACAGTTCGGACTTGATATGTCAAAATTCGGATTCACAACATCTCAAGTCCAAACTTGTTGAAAGATGAGCACAATCTAAGGGGGAGCATTGTTAAACTTTTACAACCTTAAAACCTCTCTTAGAACATTTTCTAAATGCTTAAATGCTATATCTTCTATCTTTATTGGAAGGATGGAGGTAAATGGAGGTTGGTTGGGTCATAGGCTCATATTGAGCCTTTTGTATGTCAATATGCTAAATTGGTTATTATCTATCATTGACATCACTGCTTCTTTGTACTACATTGTTTAAATCCATCACATTTTGCATCAAAGTTTGTCATCATAAAAAAGGGGGAGATTGTTAGCCCTAAGGGCAAATCATGTAGTTATGATTAGTTTTGAATAATGGCAAATATTGACGAGGACTAATGTACTTGTATGTTGAGTGATAGGATTGATGGATTGAGAAGCATGAAGTCTTATTGCCTTGGAGTCACAATGCAAGAACAACTCAACTATGTTAAAGTGATTGAAGATTGAAGAGTTTGTTCAAGATGATTGAAGGCTTTGAAGACATGATGTGTAGGCTACATGTGCTTAATAGGTAAACTTTGTAAACCCTACACTCTTAAGCCTTGGAATCTATGAGTTGCATTTGAGAGCACAAAACTTGATTTAAATGATTTCAATGGGTTTTGAACTTATCTTAATTATCAAGTTTTTATCAATGATTTTTACACTTATAATGTCTTTAACGACTTATCTTATAGGCTAGAGGGTTTTCCAACTTGATTGAATTGATTTGAAAATATTTTGACAAAGTTTTAAAAGTTCGGACGTAGAAGGAAAAGTTCGGATTCATTGTAAACAGTAACACTGTTCAATAAACAGTAATTACTATTCAATAAACAGTACATGAACAGTACATACCATTCAATAAACAGTACGTGAACAGTACATTATTCAATAAACAATATCACTATTTTTCCAGAGAAGTTCGGACGCAGAAGGCAAAGTTCGGACGTCCGAACTTGTGAACAGTAACGGTGAACAGTACATTGTTCACGTAAACAGTATTTTCCAAAAAAGTTCGGACACAGAGGAGAAAGTTCGGACGTCCGAACTTCAAAAAAACTAGCCGTTACTAGCCGTTTATGGCTGTTAAAGCCAATTTTTCAAATCTATAAAAGCATGAACTACAGATTTTTTGTAGAACTTTTAAACCTTCAAAATCCTTCAAGATCTAACTTGTTTTACATCAAAATTATTTGAAAAGCTCTCAAATTGCCCTGTGCTCAAAGGTTGAAATTCAAGATTCCAAAGGCAAGAAGTGAAGTGGTGCTAGCTATTGTATTCATCCACCAAGAAGTGTTGGTAACATTCAAACTCTTTCTTTACATTATTGTTGTGATTGATACAAGGTTGTCAAGAGACTTAAAACCCTTGTGGAGGGTGAGCCATAGACTAGATTAATCAAGGTTGTTGTGTAAAACCCATTGGTGAGGGTGAGCCTTGGATTTGATTGGTCTAAGTTGTCTAGTGACATAAAACTCTTAGTGATAAGGGTGAACCTTGTTTATTAGATTGAAAAGAGGTTGTTGTGGTAAAACCCATTAAAAGGTGAGCCTCTTGTGTAATTGCTTGGATTAAGCATATAGTGAATTGATTGAAATTCTTGAGTGTGGACTCAAGGTAGTGGATGTAGATCTTGGAAAGATTGAACCACTATAAATCGTGTGTTCATTTATTTATAACTTTACTTGTTTACATACTTGCGTTATTATTGTTTGTTCTTAATTGTTAATTGATTGGTTGTGGTTTTATTATTTGATCATCTTGTCTCAACCATTAAATCACATATAAACTTAGAGCTTGTAAATTTGAAGAAGAGTTTTTATTACGGCAAAAGATTTGTAAAAAGAGAAAAGATTTTTGATAATTAGCCAAAGACCTAATTCACATCTCTCTTAGGTCTTATAGATTTCATTTCTTTATTCCTTTTAGAAGTCTTTTTTAGTTCTTCATACATTTCAACAAGTAAATCACTATAATCAACATCATTATCATAATAAGTAGAAATAAAAAGAGTAGATTGTACCTCATCATAAATTACCATAAATCATATATTAGCTTTTCCTTCAGTGTCATCTTTAATATCTTCTTAAAACAATTCTTTCATGCACAAACATTGTGCAGCACAAACTTATCCTTTTGTTATTCGAAATTAATGTTGCTCAATATCCACCAATCACACTCAATCAAGCCAAGTATTCTCTGCTAATTTTGTACAGACTCAATTTGAATAGAAATCGGGAAAGAAGAAGAGAGAGGAAGTCAAAGGAGGGGATCGATGATGGCACCGGAAGGAAGAAGACGACGGAAGAATTGATGGCATATTAGGTATTTTGAGAAATAGCACCTACGCCAATCTAAGGATCCGTCTCTTTCTTTCCAACTTTGGGAAGAATGTTTTGATCCTCCCACTTCTCCCTCTTCTTTCCCCTTCCTCCCCCCCCCCCCTCCTCTGCTTCAAGAACTGGGAATGAAGTACCGTTCTCTCCAAATCCCTTCTTTTCTTTCCAAATCCTCCCATCCAAACTATGCCTTAGATAATACTTCTGGGATTCTTAAATAATTCTATTGGGACCATGGTCAAACCTGTGTTTGGTTGTACTGCATTGGAGGAAGAAACAAGAAGATATGAATCAAAATTTGGATTTTTAAACAACGCAGGAGCTCATTGAGTGGAAGTTAGAACTTTTTACTATTTGATTGTGTGTTGCTTCTGCGGGTTTAGGATTTGGGGCCTTTTTTGAGACATAGAAAATGGGTAATATATTTGTTAAGAAACCAAAAGTTACAGAAGTGGATAAGGCAATTCTCTCTCTCAAGACCCAAAGGCGTAAGCTTGCCCAATATCAGCAACAGGTACCATATTTAATGTTGTTAATGTTTTACTTTTATTTTGGCTTTTTTTTTTCAATATGTGCAGTATAATCTTTTATGCCATTGGTTTTTTTTTCCAACTTTTAAAATTGAAAAGCCGGTCAGATACTAGAAGGATCTTCTTTAGGGTGGAAAGCTTTTTCTTTGAGAATATGTGTGAATGGAAGCTGATTGGGTTCATGTTGATGAGTGGAAGAACCTCCTAGCACCAAGCTAGGCTTGTTTTGAATCATTATCTAGTTTTGTTTAACATTTGCTAATAGGATGTGATTTTAGGTATTGATAGATAAGTAGATGCTACTGATGAGGCTAGGTGAATGCTGTGCACTGGCTTGATTTTGTGGGTTGATATATTTATGAGATGCTGATGATATTTTCCAGAGGGGATATAATAACTGTTGTTCAGTTCGAGATGTGTAGAACCTTTATGAGATGATGTTGTGAATCTTTTTACAACGTTATCCCTTTCTATGGTTTCTGTCTTAACAAGCTTATGCAACTACTTTATTGTTGATTTGGACACAGAGGTCAAATGATCAATTTTTTACTTGACTTTTGTGGTGCAAATTATTGAATGCTTATTTTCATAGTCTGAGATGTTCTTGCTATATCTGTCTTCTTTGGCTTTCAGCTAGAGGCTGTCATTGAGGCTGAGAAGCAGGCTGCAAGGGACTTGCTTCGTGAAAAGAGGAAAGACAGGGCCTTACTAGCATTGAAGAAGAAAAAGGTTCAAGAAGACCTACTAAAACTAGTAGATACGTGGCTTATTAATGTTGAGCAGCAAGTAAGTTTTTCTTTCCAATATAACCCCTCAATATCTATGATTTTTATTATATAAGGATGTATTCTTTTTGCTTTAATACAGAAACAGTATTATTAATTGTTTCATCTTGTTCTTTAGTTCCATGAAACGTGTTTGAGCTTGAATATGGATTTTTATCTAGTTGGCAGATATCGAACTGGCAAGCAAGCAAAAAGCTGTTTTTGAAAGTTTAAAGACAGGAAATAATGCAATTAAAGCAATACAGAGTGAGATTAACATAGATGATGTTCAGAAACTGATGGATGACACTGCTGAAGCAAAAGCTTATCAAGATGTGAGCATTCTTTCTATGATTCTCTTGTTCTGCTTTACATCATTGTTGCAATGTGGAACTTTTAGTTTCATAGCCGGAACTGATAGTAATGATCCTGTGATAGTGCCACGTGACAAATTTTAGCATGAATATTATTGTGTACTAATGGCTTAGCTTCTGACACTGAAGTCACAGTTGCTTCAAAACAAGACCATAGTAATCTAGTATATGATGTTGTAGAGCAATTCTTTGAGAAGTTAATTATATCAACTATCCACCTGTAATGCCAAACTTTCAGACATCACTGGCTAGGGGTTAGTTATATACTAACAGTTCATTGTGGTCAACCTTCTCACCTGCCGATGTTACATTCATCTAATTGTCCACCAAGCAACCCCATCTAAGCCGTCAGATTCTTGGCCTGTGTCACCTTATGTAGTTCCACCATCTGACCTGTCTACTATTGTAATTAACTCTGCCAGGTCATAGTGCTTCACCACTTTTTTCAGGCGAACTGCCATTTTCTCCAGTCAAACTGTTATAACTTCTGACTTCGTTCCTCTTTCTCTCAACCTAGTAAAATCATTAGTTCAACGTTTGTGCCCTCTTACCTCCCAATAAGAACTGCTTATGAGTCTATTGTTATGAAACAAGTTATTCTTCAGTTAATGAATATTGAACGATGTATTTGTTTCAATTGTTGTTAGGGTAAACCATGCTTGACTCTATCACAAATTATGTATCAAAAGGACCTCCATTTTAGCAAAAGTTACCATAGTTTATTAGAGTTGACATCTGCTTTCCATACCCATGGTTATCTTCATTTCATTATCTGCAGGAAATCAATGCTACATTGGGAGAGAAGCTATCTGCAGAAGATGAAGAAGAAATTATGGCAGAATTTGAAAATCTTGAAACTCAGGTCAGTATATTTCTAAATTAGTTACATGAACTTTGATCCTGTTTACAGATGATTTCTTGTTTTTGTTCATCTTAATCTTTGATTTTCTTTCCTGCTGCTATTTAGTAGAATTCTGCATCTAGCAGTTCATTATCTTCCAGTTCCTCTGCTATCTACTTGACTGGATTAGTTTTTGGTATTTATCTTTTCAAGTTATTTATGTTAAAACTAATAGGCCATGGACCTGGATAAGTTCCTGACGAATTTGAGGAATCAGTCAATTTATACCCTTTTTAGCCCCCAGATAGCATTCTAGTTCTGTTTTTGTGAGACGACATTGGCAAAAAATTCAGTGGCTTGTTCATTTTGTGACCCTTTGGTCTCTGCATGTTGAAACCTGTTCTGGCTTCCAGTAAGGTTATCTACATAGGAAGCAAGGATATGACTGAAGATACTTGTGTGGTTCCACCTAGTACCAGTTCTACCTTTGGAAACCAGTTACAGTTTACTCATTCTTTTCATTAAAGAACTTTGCACTTAATGCATCTCATGGCGAAGAAACAAATAGTCACTCTACTTAATCAATGGTAAAAAATCTTTTGAATCTGTACAGATAACTCTCCAAGATCTGCCAGAAGCTCCAACTACAGTGCTACCTTCTAAGGAAAATGAGGAGATACTGGATCTTCCCGAAGTACCCAGCAAAGAACCAGTCATCCAGAAGGCAGTTGAAGATGGTGCACGTCAGAAGAAAGGTCTTTGTCTTTCTGTGACGTTAATGTACACGCATACACATAAACTGACAAGTCGCACAAGGACTTATATATTCCCACTTTTTTTTTGTTCTTAACGAAATTCTTTCCCATTCTTTGCAGTTCTAGAGGAACCATTACCTGCTTGAAGGAAAATCATCTTTCTGGCCATTTATATGTACATCCAAGCTGGTTGCAAGGGAGGCAGGCCTGAGCATTTTTTTTGTTTCCTTGCAACCTTTGCAACTCAATTTGTACGGTTTAATTTGATGTTTGATAGGGTTCTTTGATCAAGAATATTGGTTATCATGAGTACAGTAATGTCTGTGCTTCGTTTTCTGTGTATTCTGTGTAATATATTGTCCATATTATTACTGATGTATGCTGACAAAATTTATGCATTTTTATGCTGAATGGTTCGCTGAATTAATATCTAGCTCTTGGGTATTTGTTCTCAGGGCTTCCAAGTCATGCTTATCATCTAGTAAGGCGGAATTAATATCCCTCTTTTCGCTTTTGCTTTCCTTGGTTTATATTTAATGTTTCAGATGCATGTTTATACTAGAATTATACAAACATGAGAAAGATGTAAGTCCACCTTCCATCACATTCAACAAAATCCTGAATTCCACTATGTATGCTATAAGCAGGCACGGTCCGTGTAATCTGCTGCACCTTCTAACAAAGAGATGATAACTGATAAGGCCTTGCAAATGGTATATGTAGAAAAATGAATAGAATTTGATCCTTATGTCTGTCCTTTCAGGTTCTGCTGCTTTTGGGGCACTAGAGAAGGGTAGGGAGACTCATTGTTATGCAATAAAAAAGGTTTTGAATATGGATGGGAATGATCCAGGGGATTATTTTATGATAATGAATGGTTTGATTGATATGTATGATTACATATTTTGTTTTTTATTCTGTCTCATTCTTTACGCGTTGTCATTAAGTTGCAAGCAGAGGAAGGAAATGAGAATGGAGAAAATGTATCATCCAGTGGAAGCGAAAGCAGGAAGATTTCTTTGATATGGATGATGAAGAGAGGCAGGAATGGAGGAAGAAAATTGGGGAAGTGATCAATAAGAACCCTGATGTTGAGGAAGAGATAGATCCCATTGAAAGCCCCATTGAAAGAAGGAAAAAGAAAGAGACACTTTTGGCAGATTACCCTCTTGTTGTTGAGGCAGATGATTGATTGACCTGATGAGAATTATGGCACTGAAAATGAAATAGTCTGACAAGATGACAACTATATTCGTCCTATTAAAGACATCAAAACTACAAAATGGGAAGAAACTGTGTTCAAGGACATCAGCCCTTTGGTAGTTCTTGTGCATAATTATTATAAAAGGTCAGCTTTCATTGCTTGCTTTTCCTATTATCATTCTATTTGTCCATATCTGGTCCAAAATGTTTCTTTTTGGATGCTTGTATTTCTTTCAAAACAGTAAGCTTGCATCTTATTCATGCTTGGTTGGTCTTTAGCTTTTGTTGTGGTTTCTAGTTGCTAATCTACTTGCCATTCCATTGGCTGCTTACTTATGGATTTTGTATCCGGATTAGTTTTGGCAGCCATTTGATCTTTCAGTTAAACTTTTGCTCTGATATGACTTTGTCATTAATCCTTTGAACCTTTTAAATAAAAAAGTTTATTTCTGGGTTTGGAGATACTGTTGATGGACTATCATAGCTAACACTTGAATTTATAGGCTCACTGGAACAGGCTTTGGACAATCACAGATAATTGTTTGTCCACCTATGGTTACAAATTCTCCAGCTTTATTCTTTGTCTTCTTCTTTTTCTCCCATTTTTTCTTTTCATTGAAGCAACATGTGAAGGAGGGAAATTGTAAGCTCTGTATTTTCCTTGAAATAACTTGTTTTCCCTTCTTTGGAAGATTACCTTGAAGTAACTTGCCGGGGTAGAATTCACATTCTTGGTTGATTACTTGAGATTTGAGAAAATAAATTATTCCAAAGCTGTTTCACCATTCTGCGAGTTAATCCTTGAAGTTTTGAAATTGATAGTTTCAATTGCTATTGCAATGCTCCCCCGCGCCTCCTGCTCCTCCTCCTTCATTCCATCCCCACTTGAGGAAGGAAAGAAATTATTATTTACTCCCTTTGTCCAGAATTGAATATCCTATTTTGATTTGGCACAAAGATTTCTAAAAAACATTTTGACCAATTAGTAAGTTACAACATGAGACTTTATTAATTTGAGAGGTTAGTGGTAGGACTCATGTCCTAGTGGAGCTTATGTTCCTAAAGTTGAGAAGGCTTGCTATGGAAGTTCAGAGGGCAAATATGTATATTTTAGGAAAATGGGCATTCATTTTTGGAAATCCTAAAATAGGACTGAGGACATTCAAATTTGTACAAATGGAGTACTTTTTTGGGTTGTGTTGTTCTCTTCACTTTTAGTCTTCAATTTTAGGTTAAGTTTCTTTTTAGCTTTCCCCTCCAATTTTATTTGTTATGAGGACTGTTGCAGATCGTAATGTTCCCAGTTGGTGTCTTCTACTCCTTTTGATTTGCTATTCTGTGTAACGCTGTAGTTCTTGGAAAAGGAATTCAAAGTCTAGGGGTTGACCTTAACGGAACTTGAGGACTCTTATGATAGCCTATGCCCTGACGAATTCATTTTATTTATCCAAGTAAGTTTCCATGTAAGAAGGTAAAAGGGTTGAGAACTTCGGAGGAGTTTCTTTGCTTATATAATTTTGTGATACTACTTTTGGATTTTGAGATTTGTAATTGATATACATTAGTTATGCCAGTTGAGCTGGAATAAATATACCAAATATGGTTGTGAATGAGATTCAATGGTTGAACTTGGCTGACGACTGAGATTAGCTATGGAATTGAGCAGCTGAGATTTATTGTATTCTTAACTATAAATATGCTATGTTTGAATTGGAGGGGTAGGTTTTGAATTGCAGTTTGCTTTCCTCTTCTTCTTCTCATTTGAGATTGTTCTATAATCTTTTCTTCTTGTTCAATCAATCTATGAAACTCCTGTTTTCCTCCATTTCTCTGGGTTTAATTAGTTCCATGGTGTTAACTTTAAACCAATTGAGCTTAACACAACAATTGGTATCAGAGCTCGCGATCCTTGGACTGCAATCATGGTAGGAACAAGAGGGCAACAACACTCTGAACTTCACATCTTATCTGTGATACCAGAAAATTTAGATCTCCTCACTACCATTGAATTTCAAAGTAGGAAACTAATTGAATATGATAGTTCAATTAGGAAATTGAATGTCCACTTCTCTGCATATCATCCCCAATCTGATGGCCAGACTGAAAGGGTGAATTAATGTGTGGAAATGTATCTAAGCTGTTTTAACAATCATAGACCCCGTGCTTGCATAAATTCCTCTCATTGGCTGAATAGTGGTATAATACCAATTACCATACAGCTATCAAAATGTCCCCTTTTGAGGCTTTATATGGCTCTAAGCCAGGCAGTTTTGGTGAGGGAATCATTTTGGAAAATGTAAAACGTGCAGGGTTGTCACACATGCTAGAGGAAAGGAAGAAACTAGATGCTGTTTTGAAGGGGAACTTGGCTCCAGCTGCAAATAGGATGAAACAGTATGCAGATACTAATAGGACTGAAAGGGAGTTTGCAGTAGGTGATTGGGTGTTTGTCAAGTTACAACCTTTCAAGCAGTCCTCTGTCACTTTTAGAAGCAATCACAAGCTGTCCCCAAAGTATTTTGGCCCCTACCAAGTACTAAAATGGATTGGCAGTGTCGCATATGAACTAGAGTTGCCTGCATCTTCTAAGATCCACCCAGTGTTTCATGTTAGCCAACTTAAGAAGAAAATTGGAGACGGCAGTTTAGTTCAGTTGGACTTGCTTGAAATGACTTCGGAAGGGCAGTTGCTGGTAGAACCAACTGCTATTTTAGACAGAAGGTTGGTTAAGAAGCATAACAAGGTAGCTGTTCAGCGGTTAATCCAACGGTCCAATCTGGCCCCAAAGGATGCTAAATGGGAATTGGCTGATGATTTCTTGAAGAAATGGCCGGATTTTGGTTGGCGGTCTTGAGGACAAGACTGTTCTTGGGGAGGGGGCAATTGTTAGTTATGTTGGTTGAGCTTGAATAAATATACCAAATATGGTTGTGAATGGGATTCGATGGTTGAACTTGGCTGATGATTGAGATTAGCTATAGAATTGAGTGGCTGAGATTTATTGTATTCTTAACTATAAATGCATTATGTTTGAGTTGGAGGGTAGGTTTTGAATTGCAGTTTGCTTTCCTCCTCTTCTTCTCATTTGAGATTCTTCTGTAATCTTTTCTTCTTCTTCAATAATCTATAGAACTCCTGTTTTCCATTTCTCGGGGTTTGATTAGTTCCATTGTGTTAACTTTTAACCAATTGAGCTTAACACAACAATATATTTTGATGGGAAGTTCTTGAATATTTATGAAAGCTATGGAATCCATGTAGACCAAAAATGGAAAAGTTAGGGATGAATTGGAGAGAGCTCTGAACATCATATGGAACTGCAGCCTATCATGATACTGGGTTTTCTGTTGCTCAGCTTTTTCTTTTTTTATGTTACATTTAGAATTAGTCTAATTGAATGTGTCAAAGTAGGGCGTGGCAATTGATGCCATTTGTTGAGCAGAATATGTGCACAAAAGGTATCTGTATACCAGTGCTCATCTTTACTAAAGCTGGAAAAATCCTATACCGTGAGAAGGTAAAAAGTACATGTATTAGTATTAGTGAATGAATGTGCTCCGCTACTAGAGAATCTGTGAATTGAAATGTAAAAGTTTTTTCTTTTGCTTCTCAGCAATTTTCAACTGCAGATGAGTTGTCCAGGAAAATGGCATTTGTTAATCTCAGAGCGGCAAAGCCTTCTTACCCTACTAGGAACCTAACTGGAAAACTAGATCGTCTAACCCTAAATGCACTTAAAAAACATAACTCAATCAGTTAAAGTACTGAGGTCCTCTAAACAAGCTAGAGCGGCTTATTCAGGTCTGTTGGCGATAAATCGCTACATCGATATACTTTTAACTTAATGAATCATGTGACTCAAAACTGAAAAATAACTGAAGATAAAATTGGAATTGGAAGATATACAAACTTATATTCTTAACATTCAAACAAACTTTAAACTAATACATAGACAAACTATTACAATGCACTCTTTCTCTATCTAGACTTCACTCTCTGTTTTTTCTTCTTTTCTCGTCCTGCTCTTTCTGAATGGAGGCTGAAGGTCTTATATACTTAACAATCTTTCACACGAAGTAAAGTAAGATGCTCTCGTACAAGCACTAAATAAGGTAATAAAGTTAAAGCAACTTTTGACTAAACAAAGCTGAAAGCAATAAAGCAAGATGCTTCACGCGGGTTATCATGGAGAATAACTTTTGCTTAGTGGCTTTCAGTACTACTGTCGTAGTCTGAATTATTGTGGGGCATCCAGGGCTCATCATAGTTGAAGTCTTCGTCATCTGAAGATAAAGGCTCTAGATAGTGGTGTATGCGCTGTCCATGGCTGTCATAATAATCGTTGGACGGATGTGCTTCAGTGTAAATCAAGATTTCTGCAAAATAAGGATGTGTGGACCAGTCAGGATAAAGAGGAATCTCCATTAAAGAGAAAGAAAGAATGTGGCCGTCAGTCAAAGATGTGACACCATTTTTGATAGCCATCTGGGTCAAAATATCTTTTCTGACGTCTGGATGATTCCTTTGGGCTTGTGAGCTTGCAATGTTAAATTTATACCAACCCAATATTTCTTCAACTGGAAAGTGATATAGCCTGGGTGACTGCTATTCTGGGCCGGCTTGGATGTGTAAGTTAAGTATGGGCCGCTGTAGGCTGAGAATCACGTATGTGCTGGACCGAGTACACAGAAACCGAAACCAACCAGATGGGTTGAAGAACCATTGTAACATTTTGAACATTCGAGATTGGTCTGGTGTAATGTTATGGCCTTGATCACAACTCCAAATGTAAGAAAACAAACTTGTAGCATTGAACACAGATGCTATCTTGTGGGCTTCCAACAGATACAAAAAATAACAGTAAGCAATCTTAGGAAGATGCCATAGTTCACACAAATAGAAGATGGTGTGGTACGGGTGGTCAGGGTGGTTGTGAATGCCACAGAAAACGGATGTACCATGGTGTTGCAAGAGGAGTCTGCGAAATAACTTGTAGTTTAAGGAACTTCGAAGAGGCAAGGTGTAATCAAGAATAGTTTCTATGACTTCATGAGGAAGATGGGAAAGGTTGAAAGGTGCAAGGCAAGGGATGAGTGTATGAGATGGAGTTGGTTTAGTAGGAGGAGGATTCCTACTCAGATAATCTGCCAAAATGTTAGCTTTATCAGGGATGTGTTTGACTGTGAAAGTGTACTGAGAAAACCACAGTTGCCAACGTAAGAGCTAGGCATCTGGAATTGTTTTCTGCTTGAATTGAATCATTCTTGGAAAGGAAGAAATGTCCATTTCAATATGAAAATGGTGACTTACTGGAAAGAATTCAAATTTCTCAATACCTCGTTTAACTGCCAGAATTTCTTTGAAAGTGGAGTGATAGTGTTTTTCTGAATCTTTAAACTGTATACTTTGATATCCACAAATATGGCGTTGACCATCAATTTCTTCAATCAGAATTGCTCCCCAAAATTCAGCTGATGCATCTGTCTGTAGAATGCGAAGTCCGTCTGCAGGGATTTGTAAGGGTGAGACTTTGTATGCCAAAGCCTTCAATTGCTGAACTGCTGCAGTATGCTGAGATGTCCATGGTGGGGGAGACTTCTTGAGTCTGGCTGAAAGCAAAGCTGTGGGCTGAGCTATTCTGTGGATGAAACTATGAATGTAATTCACAATTTCAAGAAATTGCTGCAATTGCTGAATGTTGAGAATTTCATCAGGAAATTCTTGTAATCTGTGAGTAATGTGAGGTTGTGGGACATAACTCCCATTGAACAATTTCATTCCCAAGAAATCAATTTCTTGTTTTCCCAAAATCATTTTCTTTTCAGAAAGCATGATTCCATATGTTTGAGCAGTTTTGTGAAACTGCTTGAGGAGTTTAAAATTAGAATCAATATCTTTGGAAAAGATAAGAATGTCATGAATGTAAATCAGAATGTTGGGAAACAATTCATGGAAAATTTTTGTCATTGCCTTTTGAAAATAAGAGGGAGCAACCTTTGACCCAAATGGCATGGCAGTCCATTGAAAATGATGATTTGGAATACAAAATACAGTTTTAAACCTATCATCTGGAGAAATCCTAAGTTGCTAAAATCTTGCTTTTAAATCAAATTTTGAAAATCATTTTGCATTTGCAAGATATTGGAACAATGTATTTCTTCTCAGTAGAGGAAACTTATCATCTATCAGAACTTTGTTCAGTGTCTGATAATTAATCACTAATCTCATTTTTCTTCAAATTTGTTCTGCACTCTTGTTCACATAAAAAGCTTCTGAGGCCCATGAAGAAGATGTGGGCTCAATCAGATTTTCAGATAGTAATTGCTGCAACTCTTCTGTAGCTAGGCAATAGTGGTCTGGAGACATTCCATTGTGACTAGCTCTCTGTGGAGTACTCTCAGAGTCTGACTTGAATGGTAGTTGAATATAAAATTCAGTATTCTTCCAGAACGGATTTGGACATTTAAGCAAGAAATCAAAATGAGACTGAGCACAAGAAACTTAATAATTTCTGAACGCACAAAATCAAAGGGATCAGAAGTAGCTGGAGAGAGTTGGAAGAAGTTTTGAGAAAGTGCCCAAGGCACTGAGTGACCTTTGTACAAAATACCGGAAGGAGTATATGACAACAGCGGTATTTGACACAAAATATCAAATCCTATGATTAAGTCTTTCTGAGGAAGTGCAGATTCTAGGATTTGGTGCTGGATTTTAAGGTTAGGCAGAATTTGTATATGCGCAAGTTTGCTAATCTTATCAATGATAAAATCACTGTCATTGGCTGCTCTAAATGTCATGATGCATGGAGTCCAGATCGATGACATCAGCCTGAAACAAGCCTTTGTAAACTCTGTTCCAGAAGAATTAGCTGATGAAACAATGAGACACGTTCAGTCGCAGAATGGTGATTGACAGCAGCTTATAATTGGACAACTTTGGCAATTGATGCAGCAAGCATTAGAAAAATTTTGTGTCCAAACCAGATTCTGATAAAAGTATCAGACCAGTACCAAGTTACTTGACCCTGCCTGCTCGGAAAAGTATTTGGCAATCAAATGCAAAGATGATAAGAAGTGTGATTGTTCTTCAAGGAAAAAGTTCCATTTCCAGAAACACAGTTCAGACAACTTCAGACCAAGGAAATTCCGTTCATTCAAAAAAAAGTGGAGATTCCTACGGAAAAAGGGTCACAAAGGAAAACATAAGTCTGATCGCTGTTACATCTGTAACCAGAAGGGACACTTTGCAAAGAATTGCCCAAAGAGATCCAAAAGACAACAATTCATGAACCAAATCTCCCCTCACATAGATTCAGGAGATACTTCAGACATTGAATTCCTCTTTGACCTCTTGGATGAACCAATAGCAGATTCTCTTTTAGCCATTACCTATACCGATGATGAGTCCTCAGGTGAAAATTCAGATTCTGAGTTACCTGAATCAATTTACATGTTTGAATCATTCATGAGCATGTCTCCTAGACCATATCTCCTCATATGTGCCACAATCATTCCTGCACATACATCAATTGGCATCCCAGTAGTTGCATTGTTAGATACAGGAGCAGCATGCACTGTCATGAATCCTAAAATCCTTCCACCTCACTTATGGATTCCATGCATCAAAACATTTAGAGCAGCCAATGGCAGTGATTTTATCATTGATAAGATTAGCAAACCTGTGTATATACAAATTCTACCTAACCTTAAAATCCAGCACTAAATCCTAGGATCTGCACTTCCTAGAAAAACTTAATCACAGGATTTGATACCTTGTGTCAGATACCGCAGTTGTCATATACTCCTTCCAGTATTTTGTACAAAGGTCACTCAGTGCCTTGGGCACTTTCTCAAAACTTCTTCCAACTCTCTCCAGCTACTTCTGATCCCTTTGATTCTGTGCGTTCAGAAATTATTAAGTTTTCTTGTGCTCAGTCTCATTCTGATTTCTTGCTTAAATGTCCAATCCTCTCTGGAAGAATACTAAATTTTATATTCAACTACCATTCAAGTCAGACTCTGAGAGTACTCCACAGAGAGCTAGTCACAATGGAATGTCTCCAGACCACTATCGCCTAGCTATAGAAGAGTTGCAGCAATTACTATTTGAAAATCTGATTGAGCCCACATCTTCTTAATGGGTCTCAGAAGCTTTTTATGTGAATAAGAGAGCAGAACAAATTAGAGAAAAAATGAGATTAGTGATTAATTATCAGACACTGAACAAAGTTCTGTTAGATGGTAAGTTTCCTCTACCGAGAAGAAATACATTGTTCTAATATCTTGCAAATGCAAAATGATTTTCAAAATTTGATTTAAAAGCAGGATTTTGGCAACTTGGAATTTCTCTAGATGATAGGTTTAAAACTACATTTTGTATTCCAAATCATCATTTTCAATGGACTGTCATGCCATTCGGGTTAAAGGTTGCTCCCTCTTATTTTCAAAAGGCAATGACAAAAATTTTCCATGAATTGTTTCCCAACATTCTGATTTACATTGATGACATTCTTACCTTTTCCAAAGATATTGATTCCAATTTTAAACTCCTCAAGCAGTTTCACAAAATTGCTCAAACATATGGAATCATTCTTTCTGAAAAGAAAATGATTTTGGGAAAACAAGAAATTGATTTCTTGGGAATAAATTGTTCAACGGGAGTTATGTTCCACAACCTCACATTGCTCACAGATTACAAGAATTTCCTGATGAAATTCTCAACACTCAGCAATTGCAGCAATTTCTTGAAATTGTGAATTACATTCATAGTTTCATCCACAGAATAGCTCAGCCCAGAGCTTTGCTTTCAGCCATACTCAAGAAGTCTCCCCCACCATGGACATCTCAGCATACTACAGCAGTTCAGCAATTGAAGACTTTGGCATCCAAAGTCTCACCCTTACAGATCCCTGCAGACGGACTTCGCATCCTACAGACAGATGCATCAGATGAATTTTGGGGAGCAATTCTGATTGAAGAAATTGATGGTCAACGCCATATTTGTGGATATCAAAGTAGACAGTTTAAAGATTCAGAAAAACACTATCACTCCACATTCAAAGAAATTCTGACAGTTAAACGAGGTATTGAGAAATTTGAATTCTTTCTAGTAAGTCACCATTTTCAGATTGAAATGGACATTTCTTCCTTTCCAAGAATGATTCAGTTCAAGCAGAAGACAATTCCAGATGCCTAGCTCTTACGTTGGCAATAGTGGTTTTCTCAGTACACTTTCACAGTCAAACACATTCCTGATAAAGCTAACATTTTGGCAGATTATCTGAGTAGAAATACTCCTCCTACTAAACCAACTCCATCTCATACACTCATCCCTTGCCTTGCACCTTTCAACCTTTCCCATCTTCCTCATAAAGTCATAGAAACTATTCTTGATTACACCTTGCCTTTTCAAAGTTCCTTGAACTACAAGTTGTTTCACAGACTCCTCTTGCAACAACATGGTACATCCGTTTTCCGTGGCATTCACAACCACCCTGACCACCCGTACCACACCATCTTCCATTTGTGTGAACTATGGCATCTTCCTAAGATCGCTTACTGTTATTTTTGGTATCTGTTGGAAGCCCACAAGATAGCATTTGTGTTCAATGCTACAAGTTTGTTTTCTTACATTTGGAGTTGTGATCAAGGCCATAACATTACACCAGACCAATCTCGAATGTTCAAAATGATACAATGGTTTTTCAACCCATCTGGTTGGTTTCAGTTTCTGTGTACTCGGTCCAGCACATACGTGATTCTCAGCCTGCAGCGGCCCATACTTAACTTCCACATCCAAGCCGGCCCAGAACAACTGTCACTCAGGCTATATCACTTTCCAGTTGAAGAAATATTGGGGTGGTATAGATTTAACATTGCAAGCCCACAAGCCCAAAGGAATCATCTAGACGTCAGAAAAGATATTTTGACCCAAATGGCTATAAAAAATGGTGTCACATCTTTGATTGACGGGCACATTCTTCCTTTCTCTTTAATGAAGATTCTTCTTTATCCTGACTGGTCCACAAATCCTTATTTTGCGGAAATCTTGATTTACACTGAAGCACATCCGTCCAACATTAATTATGACAGCCATGGACAGCGCATACACCACTATCCAGAGCCTTTATCTTCAGATGACGAAGACTTCAACTATGATGAGCCCTGGATGCCCCACAATAATTCAGACTACGATAGTAGTGCTGAAGACCACTAAGCAAAAGTTATTCTTAAGGGCAACTCGCGTGAAGCATCTTGCTTTATTGCTTTCAGCTTTGTTTAGTCAAAAGTTGCTTTAGCTTTATTACTTTATTTAGTGCTTGTACGAGAGCATCTTACTTTACTTCGTGTGAAAGATTGCTAAGTATATAAGACCTTCAGCCTCCATTCAGAAAGAGCAGGACGAGAAAAGAAGAAAAAACAGAGAGTGAAGTCTAGATAGAGAAAGAGTGCATTGTAATAGTTTGTCTATGTATTAGTTTGAAGTTTGTTTGAATGTTAAGAATATAAGTTTGTATATCTTCCAGTTCCAATTTTATCTTCAGTTATTTTTCAGTTTTGAGTCACATGATTCATTAAGTTAAAAGTATATCGAGGAAGCGATTTATCGCCAGCAGTCCTGAATAAGCCGCTCTAGCTTGCCTAGAGGACCTCAGTACTTTAACTGATTGAGTTATGTTATTTAAGTGCATTTAGGGTTAGACGATCTAGCTTCCCAGTTAGGTTCCTAGTGAATTCAATAACATTGACGAAGTTATTCCTCCCTGTAGTTCAAATTAACATGAATGACATTGAGAATTTATACAGTAGCTGACATATGATTCCAATTTAATCAGAATCTAGGGCCAAGATTAACTATCAGTTCTATCTCTATACCATCAGGGTTTATTCTGCGGGTAATTTTTGTGGAGGAGCAATAGAACGACTTCAACAAAGTTCGACTGTGGCTATGTATGTGCTGAAGGCAGATGCCACAATTGAATATGGTGCTTTTCTTTCTGAACTATTGGAGGGTGCTTGGGTGTGCTTCTGATGTATCTCTCTTTAAATATTTTAGCATAAATTTTTACTGTCCTCGGAATTGACGCAGCGCCACCATAATCTTTTCTAGTCTGTTTGTGGGATGAAGTTTTCTTGTTCTTAGTTCATATTCCTTATTGAAAGGTTGTTGATTCGAGACTTAAAGCAGGTTGATGGTGGAAGGAGATCCAGCCTAAAAGATTTCACATCCATTATAAGAGGTAGCCTGCTTTATGAAGAAAAGAATCAGGCTGATGCTATTGTAAGGCAGCTTTATGAAGAAAAGATTCAAGCTGATACTACAGTCAACTTCGGTCTTTTGTTTTGGTTGCTATTTATTGGAGATTAGAATCTGTTTGAACTCCATATAATCAAATAGTTTAGATTTTTTGATGAATTTCTTGCAAAGTGGTAAGCCGAGGTGTTTATCCCATAACCAAAGACAATGTGTTTATTACAGTGATTATAGAGTTTGATAAACTAATTAATATCTCCGGTGCATGCTTCCTGGGCTTCAGTTAGTACAGCAGTACTTAATGAATCCACTTTTTAGAAATTTACTGAAATTTATCAAGAAATGTGCCTATGGGTTTCATATTTTGCACACAATGTATTAAGTCGACGGTGTCCAATGCCAGGAAGAGCGGAAAATATAGCCAGCATAGTACTTTCTGAATATCTCTGCTATATGTTTCCCCAACCCTTCCACCACCCCACTCTGAAAAAAAGAAATACAAAATAGAATCTTTTTGCAGCATTGTATTGGAGATTCTCCAACTCCAGTCTTCCTTATTATTTGCCTGATAAGGATGAACAAAATAACAATTTATTTCATTAGAGATGCAGCGCATAAGAGAATGAAGGAGATCTATAGAGGATCACATAGAAATACAGCCGTTTCTTCTTAGCCTATTTGTTTTGAAGATGATGGGTGGATCAAGGTCTTTTTTTAATTAATTAAAATAAGTTGTTTATAGTTTTTCTTAGGGTTAATTACCTTGACCTCCCTCGAGATTTGTCCAAACTACAAATAAACTCTTGAGGTTTAGTCAAACTACATTTTCCCCTTTGAGTCAAAAAAACATTTAACAAGTTAATCCTTCTTTTCTTATTCTATTAGGAAATTAACTACCGTTAGTAACAAAACAAAATCTAAAGCCCAAAAATACCGTTATTTGGTCAAGAAATTCAATAAATTGACCATTATAACCTTTTGACTTATCATATTGCAAGTTTACAACCAGACAACTTGATTGTTGCCTTCCTGTTGCTACTACGGTACTTTTCTGCTCTCTCTCTCTGGCATGCCAGAAGCAATACTTCTTTTCTTGATTTGTCTCTCAAGACTCAAGACTCATAATAGAAGTTGATTGAAGGCACAAATTATTACAGTTCATTGTACATGTGTGATTTTTTCTTTTCTCCCTTTTTTAAACAAAGTATGTTATTATTCAATTTTATGACTTATCTGGTATTCAATTTCTTGCCCTGGGGAATATGTTTGATTTCTACTTAATATAAATAGGAGATTCTAAAGTGTATGGTAATTGTTTGATAAAATGTCTAGCTGGTATAAGTAGTATAGTTTATGGATCTTTGGACGAAATATGCTTCTCTTAGTTTCTAGTTATGGATAGAATATGCCAATTTTTTTACTAGATAGAGGTATACTTCTGCTCCATTATGAAATGGTCTTGCAAATTTTGAGAATGTGTTCCTCTTGGTGTAGTAATCAACAGCAAATTTCAAGTTTAAAAGGCCTCAGTTCATTGTACAATAGCCAATATGTTCAATAGGCCTTAAACCATGCCAAGTTCAAGTTTCTAGGTTGCTGAAACATCATTGTCAAAAGGAATTTAGGATTTACTAAGTTCAACCACACTGATTATGCGAAATGGAAGAAAAAGAATCATAAATTGTCTCTCTCTCTCTCTCTCTTTCTACCAATATGTGATTTCCTCTCTCTCTCTCTTTCTGTTTTTATGTAGAAATTATATTATAAGAATATATTACTTCTCCAGAGCAGAATTTCGTTGTCTCTTTGCCCTTGAAGTGAAAAGTATATTAAACATTTACAAAATTGGGACAAGAATTTAGATCTCAAACAATCTTCAGACAATTCATAAATTGTTGATTTGTTTTCTATAAAAAAGATTTTGTTAAAGCAAAGA
Organism: Rauvolfia tetraphylla; assembly: GCA_030512225.1. Taxonomy (NCBI): domain Eukaryota; kingdom Viridiplantae; phylum Streptophyta; class Magnoliopsida; order Gentianales; family Apocynaceae; genus Rauvolfia; species Rauvolfia tetraphylla. The sequence goes on from JAJQKT010000048.1 coordinate 2,352,420, forward strand.
AAAAAGAAAAAGAAAAAAGGACCTCCATGCCCTCAAAAAGGCAACAAATGAATCAAAAGAAGACTGAAATGTTTTGATACGTAAATAAATAGACTTACTATATATTAAAGTCTTTAAGAAATCATCTTTACTATTAAATGAAAATTAAAGTAGACATAGATAATGTATTCCACAATTTTGAGCAAAACAAAAAAAGCTACAATTCTATTAGATGAATGTTCAACAAGGGGAATAAAAATATCTAAATGAACTAGAACATTGAGTCTTTCTCTCTGTTATTTGTAATAGTAGATGTATTTCCAATGGGAATGGAAGTTGTAGTAGAAGCAGAAGATCCAATTGATGGTATAGTTGGTGATGCAATGGACGAAACATTCGGTGCAAAAGTTATCCTAGGAAGCTCATTTCTAAGAAGCTCAGATGCCTGTCTACTTTTAAACATTGAGTTTAAAGTTTCAGAGCTAACATCTTGGGTGCTACCTTTCTTCTCCTATCATAGAAAGGTAATTTAATTAGTATAAATTGATTAATTGAATACAAAAAAATAAACAAAATAAAAGAGGCTAATTTGTTAAGTACCTTGCCTTGGATACCATTACAGCTAGCAGTCCCTTTTATGGGTAATTGTTGAGTCTCGTTTCTTCGAAATTCCTCAAGAATTGGTGCATATGATTCCATATTCTTTTGCGCAGCTGTCTTTAGAAGTAGAAAAGAAAAAAAATGAAGATTTATGATGTTATAAATTCACACTAAGTATAGTGATATTTATAATAATAAAAGTTAATTTACCTGTCCCTTTCTTGATTTTCTTGTCCTATCTGTTTTTGGTCCCTTTTAACAGGTCCTTTTGTTGTGCCCGAATTGTTTGCAAATTTGACAAGTGATAGTCGTAGATCTTTCCCTTGCCCCACCACAGGCATTTCTCCTAATTCTCTTCTTCTGGCCTTCTTTAGTCTCGCCAGTAGTCTTCTTAGCGGTGGTGGAAGAACAGTTGGTGGAGTAACTTTCATCTCTGGCCAAAACATGGGGTCAGGGATTGGATGTATAAATTCATCATAAGATTTGGTATACGACTCTTTTGTAAAACTTGAATCACAATAGCTCTCCAAACTCTCCCTTCTATGAAGAATACCTAACACCGCATGCTTGCATGGTATGCCTGTAAGATCCCAAACTCTACAATCACATCTCCTCTCCTTAATATTCACAGTGTAGAAAATATTATCATCTTTCACCTGGAATTCGCAACCATTAGCTAGCAACATAGTGCATTTTCTACTATCTTCCCTAAGCTTATTTAACTTACAGACTACATTTGGGACAACTTCAGTTTGTATCATACATGCTTTTTCATACCTCTTGTGAAGTCTACTCATCAACTTAGCTCGCAAGGAATCAAGTAAAGTAAGAACAGGTTTGCCACGAAGATCTTCTACCCAATGGTTAAATGACTCAGCAATATTATTTGTTATATGATCATTTTTCAGCTTTGTAGAGAAAGTATACCGAGCCCACATCTCGACTGGTATCTTCTCAAGCCAAGCATAAGCAGTAGGTTTAACCTCCTTTATTTTTTCCATAGCTTCCCTAAAACCTTGTGCATTGTATGATCTTGCTGCCTGCCAAAAAAGCTTTCTCAACAATACTCCAGGATGTTGTCCTCTAAAGTTACTGTAGATGTGCCTACAACATTTTCTATTTATTGCATATGGCACCATGATGTTAATAGCCTCTCTCAAGCCCTGTAATAACAAGAAAAAGATTAGAAGCAGAATAAAAGAAATTAAACCGAATTATTATAATATTATTCATAAGTAAATATTCATTACCTTTTGTCTATCTGTCATAAATGTCCAAGGCCTTTGTTTTGAAAAGCCACCAAGTAGTTCACTCAACAACTCAAAAAAAAATATCCAACTATCTTTACACTCACTTTCCACAATAGCAAAGGCAATGGGAAATAAGCCATTATTAGCATCTAAGGATACTGCAGAAAGTAATATGCCACCATAAGGCCCCTTCAAATGACAACCATCAAAACCAATAAATGGTTAACATCCAGCTAAAAACCCTTTCTATAATGCATCAATGCCCACAAACATCCTTTTAACTGTAGGAATTCCTTCTACTCCTTTAGGCCAACTAAATTCCATCCTAACAATACTTCCTGGATTTGACTTGAGAATCATATTTCCATACTTAGGAAGCAAGGAGTAGGACTGTGCATGATTTCCATCAATCATTTCTATTGCAACTTGCTTAGCTCTAAATAGTTTCATATCAGATGGGTTGACACCATGCTTAAGCAACTCATCCTTCAATACTTGAGGCTTAACATTTTGATCACCTCTCAATATATGCACAATCTTCTTAGCCATCCACTTTGCTGACACTTTTATTTTTTCACTCCTTATGCATGTATGATCAGGGTAACAAGTTTTGACTTTGAATGTAATGCCATCAGGCATAGGAGAAGCATGGATTCTCCATGGACAACTTTCATTACCACAAATCGCTGTGACTCTAGCCTTTTCATTCTTTTTCCGAACAATTGGAAAACCCCACTGAATTACATACTCATTTAGCACACGCCTAAATACATTGACATTTGCAAATATCATCCCTTGTTGAAGCTTAAATTTTTCACCCTCATTAAAGGAAAATTCATCCCCATTTAAACATGCACCCATCATATCATCTTCAAACTCACTATCTGAAGGATTTTCAATTTCACAATCATCATTTGATTCATAATCAGATAATTCATGCCCATTGTCTGATTCATTTTCACTTTGCAATAAATAAAATATTTTGTCGTAATATTCATCCCCATGAATTTCATCATTGTCACTAAACACATATAGTTCGTCATCACTCTCCATCACATCTATATTGACATCATGATTCTAATAATTCATTCTGGTAGCATATCTATTGAATCTTTTCTTTCTATGAACCTTATCCTGGTTTATGTTACCCGAATCAGTCCTAATTGGATTGCTAATGATTCCTGCATCATTTCTATTTGCTCGCAAATTGCCTACAACATTTGCTGAATGTCCACAATCATTGTTTTCACCACTTATGTTATTACTGATATTAGATTCCCTAACATAGAGATTGATTTGGCGATTTCTTCTATGTAGTTCGAACATCTCCAAAATATGTTTGTCAGAAGAAATCTCCATTTTGTTAACTTCTCCAGGGAAGTTACAACTTAAAACAAATTGCATACTCTGATTAGCTCCAACATGGTCAAAAGCAGTCTCACAAAGATCAGATAAAAGGTCAATATAAGAGTAACGATCCGGATTAATAGTTGGGAGCTTGAACAGTTGATTGCCGTAGTACACAACTATATCATAAACACCATCACTTGCCATCTAGACAAAATTTCGAAGACAAAACATAATTATTAAATAAGTTTTTGATTGAGTGCTGAAACTGAAACTGAGACAAGACTTTAAAAATGATATAATAATCTTACTAGTTGTCAAATTTTAAATAAATAGAACAAAAAGCAATGAAGTTTGAACATTTAATATCACTTGTTTTTTTCTATTCTAGTTTCTTGACAACAATTCGACAATTTATTGACTCAATACTCATCATATCAATTCATCACATATAAATTGAAAAGACGAAGAAATAGCCGAAACGCTAAACTGTTGGCAGATTACTTTTGGTTCATAATTACCAAACTTGTCTATCCCTAAAAACTATCGCTAAAGTTCCATCAGGAATATAGATAGAATTGCAATTTGTTTATCCCTAAAAACTTATTTCTATTGCTTTCAATTTGTTAAGGAACAGAAATCGTATAAATTAATAATCCAAGAACAGAGATTTTTGTTAACCAAAACATTAAAAACAAGAACCAAATTACAAAGTAAAACTTAAATTTGCAAAATCTTGTTCGTATTCTCCAAGAATGACCACACAACATAAACATATCACCAAAAACTCTTGAGATCAAACCTTTGGACTTTCTTCCTTGGAGTTCGAAATAAGACTGAAGATTTCTTTCGCACTCGTATTGAAGAGAGAGCAATAGAGTCTCTGATTATTCAGAGGGAGAGAGCGAGAAAGAGCGCCAGAGCAAGATGACAAAGTTGAAAAAATAATAGGGTTATGTTTCAGTCGGAGGATTTAACTGAGTTTCTTATATTTTAGGGCCAAACAAAGAAATTAATTTTAAAATTAACCTTTTTCTCCTTTTTATTTATTTAATAAAATCATTGGGCATAACTTGACATTTAACTTGATCTTTGGTCCAGGGGAAAAGATGTAGTTTGACTAAACCTCAAGGGTTTATTTGTAGTTTGGACAAACCTCGAGGGAGGCCAAAGTAATTAACCCTTTTTCTTAAGTTAAAAGATATTTTTGAGTTATTTTTAACTAGTTTTTCATTTTCTATATTAGGTTAAATATGTTGAGAAAATTTTTTCCTTGTTATGAATTTAAGTGTTGGTAACGCAGAATTAAAACAAAAGCGTCACTCAATATGTTTGGAGAATAATATAAAACTAAGGAAAAAATAAGTTAGAATATAGAAAGAGAAAGTAGAACTCAAGAATTAAGACTAAAATCGTATATTATTATTGTAAAACCACAAATTTTACTTTTACTAAATAAATTTTCAAGTGGTTTTATGATAACTATAAATTGCTAAAAATTTTATTTTACCCATTTAAAAAAAATTAAGAGAAAAATATACATTATAAGTTTTAAGGTAAATCTATAATTATAAAAATATTGAAGGATGGTTTTGCAAATTATTTGTAAAAAAAAAAAAAAAAAAAGATCAGCCATAAGGCTTATCCCCTTCCCCAATTTCCCCAATTCTCCCATTTCCTTCTCTTTCTCTCTTCTCTTCTCTCTTCTCTCTTCTCTCTTCAATTCTTCACCAAATCTTCACACAATAATTCAAATCCTTCAAACCTAGGTTTAGAACAACATACTACAGGTTGCATTGCACCTCTGGAACAGGAAAGTGATGATTCACTCCTAGGTAGGGTCCGCCCTGGAGTGGGTTGTTACAATTAATGTCATCATATGGCCATATATATAGGCACATAATACAAGAGTTTATGCAAACCCAAAATGGGGAAAGGAAATTAAATCTGATTAGGAGTCATATTTGGGAGTCCAATTCTCTTCAGGAAACTGACTAATATGAATATCCACATATTAATATATTATGCGCATTAATATCTTTAAAGTCATATACTTGTGCGATTCCAATAGTTTCCAATCATGTTGAGATCGCATCATTTATCACAATTTTCAGGTACCTGAATTTCTTCTGGAAATAATATATCAATGATGTTTGGAGAAAAATTCTACTGGAATTTAAATCTCCTCAACTTAACATATATGACAATCTTAAGTCTTTGCTCCAATGAAGAGTTTATATCCTTGGAACCGACTTATCTACCACATTTCAGTTGTGTCTCAAATTTATTTATAGTGGTGGATTATCCTTCAGGGATATCAAATAGGAGCATTTTTTGCCGGATATTGGTCAGTTAATATACCTGGCTATATAAATTATCCTTTGAACTTCTGGTTCAAGGTATCTTCTATGAGGATCAAAATAGAAGATCAAGATGAGACACATACTAATATCTTTATCTAGCCTACTGCTTTCTCCTCTTTATGTTGGGACAACATATTCCAAATTAACAAAATACGAATCTCTCCCTTGAGATTTGCTCCCAACATATTTAATAATCTCTTTGAGAACCCATCTCATTACCTTTGTGGTGGAGCAACATACATAGTGCATCTTTAAATTTAGGATGAAAAATATTTAGTTTCTGACCACAAACCAACTACTATGAGGAGAATTACAATGTGTTGGCAAAATAAGAAATAAGTGCTAATATATTACAGTCATGAACATTCTACAAGATGTTCAATATTTATCTCAATACAACTAGTATTATTAGGACAAACTATGTCTTTGGGAGAATGTTAAAACATGAGCTCATTATCAATGAATTGTGCAAACTACAGGTTGCAAAAATAATAATATTCATAAGACTATTTGTTGATGCATCAACTAATAATTTCTCCATATTCATCCCAAAATAATACATTCAACCCCAAGTAATATTGACAACTTTTAAATAAAATAAGTAGCACATATAAATTCATCATATTATGAAACTTCTAGTTTCATAATAAATTCATAATCATTCTTCGTATTTTAATGATTCGGGATGGTCCAACCGGTCATGCCAACCGATCATGGTCCAACCGGACTGAGACTATATAGAGAATGATGTATTATAATCATTGACCATTAGGTGAAGATATGGTAGCTCTTCTGGAGCTTTTAATCAATTAACTCTTCTAGAGTTATTTGATCAATTAGTTCTTCAGGAACCTTGGCATTACCATTTATACTTTGGACATATATTTTAAATTTTGTCCAAATAAACAACAAATATTGTTTAGACAAATTGTATCTTCACCATTCTTGATCCAAAATAAACTAAAATAACATAGGAAAGTAGCAATTCGATAATTTAAAATTTTGATTGACATTCAAAATGCTAAAAACTCTTTCTGGATATTCAAAAGAATTGGCTACGTTCACATATGCCATATTAATATTATCGACACAAGCATCATTACTATCAGTAGCATAATTTAGGAAAGTAAAGAATTATCAATAATTAATAGAGATTCATAACATGCTTGACGTACTACAGGTACGTGAAAAGTTTTCATATTGCATCAATAACATTTTAGAATTTTACTTTTCTTTTTTCCTTCTCATTATTTTCTCACTTCTGGTGAGTATCTATTTAATGGGAATTTAATGAGTCATTCTTATATCATAAGAACAAAGTGTATTTTTACTAGCTGCGACCAAAAATCTCGTACATAAATATATTATAATTTCTAATATCATTCAGTTCAGGGAATGACATAAAATCATTTGGTCGAGCATCAAAATTACTCATTTAGTTTCAAAAGATATAAATTCAAAATACTTCTGAAAAATTTCTTCTCAATATTGCTACTTCAGGAGTGTATTAGAGATATGAGAAAGAAAATTATTTTATTCATCACATTACTAGTGATATTTCACCTTATAACTTTAATTGATGAGAAATTCTAAAAGTAATAAAATTTTTGCATACTGATAGGCATAAAATATTATAGACACACTTATAATAAATCATAACTAGCATTTATATAACAATCATCTTCTAGTGATTGCATATTTCATTCACAATTTGCTAGTAATCAAGTGGCTTTGATTTTTTGTATTTCTTAAATAGTGTCTTCAGGACCCATAATATCTAGATGCATATATTCTAATCGCCATGATTATATGGATTATTTTTAACATATCCGCGTCTATGTTGACGGTTTTGACCATGACTACGACTTCTTCCAGGGCCATAACCATTGGTTCTAATACATTCACTCACAGATTTAAAATAAACTGTGTTTTTGATAGAATGACCATCTTCTGGTGGTCAAATATTTCTTTTAGATCCTTCTACAAAATAAGTGGATTTTTCACGATAAGATATTCCGCCTTTAGATCCTCATAGAAATTATGGCGGAGAAAAATTATGACTTTTATGCGATTTTGAGATGATGATTTATTATTTTCAACAATGGTGTCTGCCAGACCCATTACATCTCAATAAATTTGAGCATCTAGTGTCTATGACATATAATTCATTCTATAAATATCAAGAGTAAAAAAAAAAAAAAAGCTTTGAAAAGTTTGTCGTGAGAATTCAAGAATAGAAAAAATACCTCTTTTTCTCTTGATTAAACTCTCAACTTCGGTGGCAGAGACTCGTGCTGATAACGTATTATGAATTTAAGTGTTGGTAACGCAGAATTAAAACAAAAGCGTCACTCAATATGTTTGGAGAATAATATAAAACTAAGGAAAAAATAAGATAGAATATAGAAAGAGAAAGTAGAACTCAAGAATCAAGACTAAAATCGTATATTATTAATGTCATCATATGGCCCTATATATAGGAACATAATACAAGAGTTTATGCAAACCCAAAATGGGGAAATGAAATTAAATCTGATTCGGAGTCATATTTAGGAGTCCAATTCTCTTCAGGAAGCTGACTAATATAAACATCCACATATTATTTCATAACATTCCTATAGTTTTTACATATCAAAACTGTTAAAAATAAGAATTTTATTTTAATTTTAGAAATAACTTAATTTATAAATATTCTTTTTTTGTTCTTTACAACTCAAAAAGCTTTTTGAGATTGAATTTTATTCTAGAATTAAATATAAATTTTATTATTTTATTTTTTATCTTATAAATAATTTATTTTTATAAATTTTAAAATCTCAATCCAGTCACACCCTTAACAATGGTGAACCACTAGTAAGAAGAGGCGCAAGGTCAAAAGGTAGAGTAGCTATCAAGGGTATTTGCAGTTGAGGACAGGTTCGACTAGAGGCGAACCTACATATCCCTTATTTTTTGAAAAAGATTATAACTATGTATATATATACAAATATGTTAAAGACAAACATATTTTATATATATTTCTCTCTCTATTTGGCTCCCTAGATATTTAAACTTGCATCCGCCCCTAGGTTTGACATGCGACGTGGTCTAAGTTTGAGATGGTACTCTTAAGTGCCGTTTCGCTACCATACACGTAATGTAAAAGGAACAACAAAAGGATGTAAAAATCAACCACAAAACTAAATCAAGCCAGCTTAAAATATTGTCTTTGCCAAAATTAGTTCGATGCTAGTAGGAGTGGCAGTAGAATGGAGCCCTGACAGATAATATTGTTTTGGTAAGTGATACCAATCCGATTACAGATCCGCTAAAGCTTGTTAAGAATTAATAAAAAATTATTTTTTAATTTTTAATAAAATTACCAAAAAAAGAAAAATCACCAAAGTATATTTTTTTTATCTATTTAGAAAGTAAATTAGTCTACAAACTCAAAGGATTAAAATACATCTAAATTAAATATTATTATTTTTGTCTACAACATAAGAATGTATTCATATCATCTCAAAATATTTTGAACGTTTATAGTTCACATATCTTTGTTTTTTATAATATCGTCTAAACGTACGTAGAAAAAATAATAATGTCCGTGTTGTTCCCGGATTATTTTTTTTGTACGGACGAACGTTTGACTAAAAATGCCATTCACTTTTGTAGAAAAGTAAGAAAAAGAAATGAGAACAAAAAAAATGCGAGTTTTAAGGATACCTTGCAACAAATTCAAGGATTTAATAAAAATAAACTAATATTGAAAAAATGTATAAGCAAAAACAAACGGAAATCACTTATTAAAATCCACCAAAATAATAATGCTACTGCTAATATCTAAAGAAATCCTAACATAACTAAAAGGACTGCTTTCTTCTTGTATTTTTCTAAGTAGAGTTTGTTGTTGATCCAATTGCCATTTTCCTTCTTTTATTAATGGTAGTGTTCCATGTAATCTCCATCAAATCTTTTTGGAATCAATCTTGGACTCTTATCTCCTATTCCACCTTATCCTTACCATGGAATGCACTCTTCATCTGTTTTATCCCTAGGCTTTATTCTGTGCTTCAGGTTCTGGGGCTCTACCCGGATTTACTTAGGTCCAACAGTTGCCTCTCTTCCAATGTCATTGCAATCTGCAAGGCATTTGATTAGACTTCATTTTGACCCGTAATTCTGGACCGGCTATAATCACAACTGATATGACCTTTTAGTTTTGGTGGTATGATTTTCCTCGGTTTCTTCCCGTTCTTTAAGAACCCCAATGTGCCACAAATGTGCCCTTTAATTGCTAAAGAGACGTTATCCTTCTTTAATTTGACTTGTTTCAATTTGCTTTATATATTTTCTTCTTCTTAGGACTTCTCTTGCTTTCTAATTTCTCAACTTCAACATACTATGCTTTTCTCATGCATTTCCCTATTCGATTCGCAATTTCTGCTCATTCTGTTACATCCGAAGACAAAAGCAAAGCCACCGATTCTTCCTCGACCATACCTCCATCCCTGCAAGTAATGATTCCTACCATTACCACTAATGAGTCAGAACTCAGAAGTGGTCTTAGGTGATACTAGGCTAACCTTTCTCTTGCATGGTTCCGATTCCCCCCTTTTTATTAACCTTTCTTAGAATACTCTTTGCTTTGTTTTGAACTAAATTTTCTCGAGCTATGTTACCCCTTCTTACGTTCTTGGCCTTGGAAGTCTGACTGGTCAGTCCATACTGCCTATGTGGAAAGGGTTGCCCGATTAGAGTCCCAAGTTGGGGAAAAAGGAAGGAGGCAGGCATTTATCATGCTATCATGCTGCAACGAAGTAAAATTCTGGCCGATTTTGAGTTATTATTGGCTGCTTATCTGTTTTGGTCCCCGATAGCCCGATGTCAGTTTAAATCTTAGACATTGCCACGATAACTGGTTTGAGATCTCACGCCTGTTTTGTAGAGTATGGCTTAGAGCTCAATTCTCCTAAAAAGGAATGGGTCCCAACTATGACAAAGGGTTGTCGGTATATTCTATTTTCTTAAAATCATTTTTTTAGGAAATCAGAAGCAAGAACTCTTTCGGGAGAAGAGCATATCGATTTTTTGATTTTCTGGCTTTGCCAATTTATCTTTTGCTCTGGTGACTTCTAAATGACTAGAGAGTTTTATCACGTTGCCTTTGCCCTTGCAAGTGGTGTTAAAATCGCCTACTTTCCTGCAGTATTGGCCAACATTTACAAAGGTTATCATGAGTATGTCTCGGGTGACAACAAGTCTCATAGCTGTCTCTCCAGATCCTTCAACTATGGCTAAAACGCTTGAGTATACCTTTTGATTTAAGGTTACAACCTTCAAGTTTTGATAATTCACAAGAAACATTTAAATAATTTAATAATATTTTCTAAGTGTTGTTTAAAATCATTCCTGAAAGAATAATGGTGATCAAAACTAGAAAGTTGTAACCTTCCAGTTTTGATGATTAACAGAATATGTCTAAGCAATTTAACAATGTTTGCTAAGTGTTGTTTAGAATGATTGTTGAAAGAATAATCATGATTAAAGCTGCTTAATTGGAAGATTCGAGCATTGTACGTCTAAGGATATATCTTTTAGACGCTGGTTAAGAATAGGTTAGAGACAATAAGTTTTTATGTGTGCTTCTGTCAAACTAAAAACTTTTGAAGTTTAAAATGCTTTTCAAGATATATGGTCAAAATTGCATTTGGAAAATTCTCAAAAACAGGACAAAGTGTTTTTCTCTAATCTTGTATCAAGTTACTTTTAACTATCAAGCTAAAACACTTTAGTCAAAGCTAATTTTACCAGATTACGAAATCTCGAGCTGAGTTAAGTTAACAGTGACTAATAGTTATATATATATATATATATATTTGCACTCAAATTTCTTAATAGAAAGAAATTCATCTAAGGCTACAAAGAACAGAAGTGCAAAGTGTGAGCTAAAATGAGTGGCAAGCGAAAGTTGTAATCTTTTAATCTTCATCTCTTCAAGGTTCACAAGTACTAATACTTGTGCCACTAAGGCCGAGGAGGTTCTTGGATAGAAAATAGTTGCTGGATCTATTAAAAAGTTAGGGATACAGTTTCTAAATCTATTAAAAAGTAGCAGCGAGATAGTTTCTGGATTTATTTGCTAAACTAGTAGTGATATAGTTGCTAAATCTTTTTGCGAAACTATTGTGCACAACGTGAGAGCTCTTAATAGAGAGAGCTACTTAGAGTTGTATGATTTTATCTCTATTATTAAAGAAATTATATTTAGTAAAATACTTAAGATGAGATTCTCAAGGAGCAGATGTAGGCATATTGTCGAACCACTATAAAAATCTACACTGCCACTTTATTTCTTGCTTTAGTTTACTTTGAATGTTTTCTTATTTTATTTTTGATTTATTTTCTCTGTTAGCAAACATCTTATGTTCAAGAATGATTCAGTTCAAAGTATGCTCTTCATATTGCGAAAAATTACGCCGAAATTGTGATTTATATTGGGACACTATCCCTATTTAGTACAAATTATTTTCGGAGCAAAAACTAACTTGAAAACTTTTCTAGAAATTACTATTGAAATAAGTTGGATTGTGCAATGATTAGTAAGGTTATCTAAACGTATATATCTTCTAATCTCATGGAAATTTATACTCTGAGTCCAACAAATAACTACAGCTAGTCATTCAAGCTATTATCTTTTTATACAAGTTCACTTTGAGAAATTACTTGATATATTGTTTGGATTTTAGATTTCATTTTCACCTGCTAATGACTCTATTTTCTGGATCTAGCTCAAGAAAATTTTTTCTTAGTTACTTTGGCATTTAAAAAGTTAATTTTTGTTAAAGTCTAATTCATCCTCCTCTTGAACGCTATTTGGGACTTACAATTGGTATTTGAGCTCAAGAAGGCAATGGTAGCTGAAACATGGAGTGACAATGAAGAGGATGAGGAAAGCACTAGGAAAGCCAACATTTGTTTGATGGCTAAGGAAGATAGTGAATGCAACAACAAGGACAAAAATGAAAAGGAAGAGAATTAGCTTGACAAAAGTGAACAAGAGGTATATCTTTTTAACTTTATTGCTTATGAGGAACTAGAAGATGCGTACAATGAGCTTTATAAAGAGTACAAAAATCTCTCAAAGAAAGAGGTACAATTCAAAGAGAATTTCAAGTCATTGAAGTATGAAAAAGAGGTGCTACAATTTAAATGTTATGAAGCTAGTCTATCTGAAATTTCTCATGTTAGTACTCTTGGTTCTTCTAAAAATATTTCTAAGTTGCTATTTGGTCAAACTTCTAAAGAGTTAATTGAAGCAATTTTTGAGTTGAGAAATTTAAGAAAATAACTTGTCAGTTCAAATGCTTTGAATACTGAACTTTTGAAAGAAAATGACATTTTACAAAAAAAAGTTGAAACCTTGACTAAAGATTAGACGAAGTTTTCATGGGATAAAGAAAATCTTGACGTACTTCTTGGAAGTCAAAGGTCTTCAAATGAAAAATTTTGGATTAGGATATGATCCTTCATCTTCATGGAGAGAATATTCATCTCATTTGTAGCAGAAATATCTTCTAGTTTCTCACATATGAATTACTTTAATTACGGTCAAGAAAGGTACAAAGCTAAATCTGGCAGAATTGAAAAGTATCAAGCTTAAATGATCAATGTGCCAAAAGTTTCTCACGCAAATGCACCTACAATGAGAAAGAACCCAATTCAATTTGGATATCTAAAACAAAGTAATTTTTTTTTGCAAGTGTGCCAGATAGCAACTGCCCTAGGCAGATGAGAGGTGACCAAAAGATGTTTACCTAATTGGAATTAGAAAAAGTTAGAAGTGTTAGATTTGGTGACAACAACAAACGTAAAATTGTGCGAACTCGTAAGGTTGATACTGATCCTTGTATTGAAGATATTTCCTTAGTAAAAAGTATGAAATTAATCTGTTGAAAGTAAGTCAATTATGTGATAAAGATATGAAAGTTATATTTGAATCCTTTTGCCGCAAAGTTGTTATAATAGATAATGATAGCTTGGTGTTCACTAGTAGAAGAGTTGAAAATATTTACATGCTTGATAATGACTACTTGAATGGCCTGAAGGATATCAATTTACCTTCATGACTGATGAACTAGGTCATGCTAGTATGAATCAAATTTCAAAACTTTCAATAAAATAACTTGTTGATGGTCTCCCTAAGCTAAAGTTGGAAAAAGATAACTTTTGTGATACATGCCAACTTAAAAAACAAACCCGAACTTCTTTTAAGTCCAAAGGCATTCTTTCTACCTCTAGACCACGAGAACTACTTCACTTTAATTTGTTTATCCCTGTTACTCCATCTAGCCTAGGTGGAAAATATTATGTGTTTGTTATAGTTGATGATTATCCTAGATTTACATGAACCTTCTTCCTAGAATAAAAGGATGAGGCATGTAATCAATTTGTTAATATGTGTAAGAAAATTTAGAACCAAAAGGGATATAGTGTGACTGCAATTAAAAGTGTTCATGACAGCGAATTTGAAAACAAGCTATGTAAAGAATTTACAATGAAATGGGTATCAGTCACAACTTTCCAGCACCTGGAACTCCATAGCAAAATGGAGTAGCGAAAAGGAAGAATAGGACATTTCAAGAGATGGCAAGGATAACACTAAGTAAAAGCAAGCTGCCAAAGTATTTCTAGGTTGGAGTTGTCACTACAAGAAAGCACACGATATGCGAGTGCTGTGAGGAAAAATCTATTGATATTGACTATTGACCAAAGATAGCAAACCATCGCTAATATGTCTTTTTAACGAGTACTAGCGACGGATGCTTAATTAACGAGCTAGTATGTCATTTTAATTTTTACTCCAAGTTTCCATCACTAATCTGCAGCAATTTTGTAAGGGATTAGTGATAGACATCTTACCAAGGCATTAAAGAAAATAAAAAAAATGCTCGACTTAGGCAACTGTAGCTAATCCCACAATAAAAGCCAAATTTACAAAGTAATATTTCTTTTTTAATTTTCCTTCCCATAGCCATTACTAATCCAAGCCAACTTGAGAGGCATTAGAAATGCACAACTCACCAAGATGTTAAAGAAAATTTAAAATGCTTGACTTAACCTATCAACGGTTGTTCCTAGAAAATTTGTTAGGGATTAGGGACGGCTAATTAATTTACAAGCTAATATGCCTTTTTAACTTTTTGTTCCAAGCTTCTGTTGCTAAGCCCTAGCAAATTGGCGAGGGACTAGCAACAAAAAACTCACTAAGATATCAAAGAAAATAAAAATTGCTCTACTTAATAAAAATTATGAAGATAGCGATGGTGAGTTTACCGATGTATTAAAAAATATAAAAATTATCTACTTAAATTGTCATCGCTGAATCATCACAAATTTGCTAGGATTTAGCAACAACAACAAAATTTTCAAACTATTTTGTATTTTTTATTTTTTGTTCCATTTTGTTGTCACTAATCTATAACCAATTTGTTAATCATAAGGTCAAATTGTGTAGTTTTGATTAGTGACAAATATTAAGGTAGACTAACTTGGGTAACTGTTGTGTGATAAGACTTTTGGCTTGAAGAAACAAAGTGATATCATTCCCTTGGAGCTAAAGTGCTAAGGACAACTCAAATGAGCTCAACAGGTTGAAGAATGCAGAGTATGTCCAAGAAGTTGAAGGCTTTGAAGACAATTTAGTATAGGTTTACTTTTTCTTAATAGATACATCTTGTAAACCGTACACTTCTTGCATTTGGAATCTAAACAATACATGTCGTAGCAAAAAAAAATTTCTAGCTTGGTTTTGAACTTTAAAAGACTTTTATTAATCTTGAAATACCAAGTGTTTGCCAAGTACTTGTAGTTCAAAAGTTCTTAAATGACTTATCTTTTAGTCAAAAATGATTTAAAACTTGATGTGGTTTAGTTTCAAATGATTTGACCAAGTTTGAAAAAGTTAGGACTCCAATTTGGATGTCCAAACTATGACTTAGCTACTAAATTTCTAGTGAAATTCAAAAGACCAATTCGGATGTAGAAGTCCAAATTAGGATGAAGTGGTACTAGTAAACTCTTTCTTGGTCAACTCTTTGTTGCTAGTAAACTATTCAAGATTCCAAATCCAAATACAAATAGCTATCATGTAACTATTTTTCGGTAAACTTTGGAAAACATAAAACCCTTTTGAAAAGAGTAGAGCTTGTTTAGAGATTTGAAACGGAAGTTATGGTGTAAAACCCTTGTTAGGTGAACCTCTTGTGTATTTGTGTATGGATTAATATTATAGTTGAGTTGATTGAAATCATTGACTGCGAGCTCAAGGTAATAGATGTAGACCTTGAAGAGATCGAACTACTATTAGCATTTATTGTTGCCATATTTGGATTCTTAGTCATCCTTAACAAAGTTTATTTTGACAATTAGTCAAAGATCTAATTCACCCCTCTTAAGTCTTTCAAAAATTTTCAGGAATTAGCGATGGAAATCTCATTAAAGCATTAAACAAAACTAAAATACTTGACTTAACCTGCCGTCGGTAGTTCCTCGCAAAACTACTTGGAATTAGTGACAACTAATTAATTTACAAGCTAATATGTCTTTTTTGTTTTTCCTCCATTCTATTGCTAAGCCCTAGCAAATTGGCAAGGGTATAGCAACAGAAAACTCACCGAGATATTAAAGAAAATAATACTCGCTCTACTTAGTCTTCCATCACTAATCCATTGTAAATTTCTTAGGGATTAGCAATGATAGAAAAATAGACAAATTAATATATTTTTTAATTTTTCTCCCCATACCTATTGCTAATTCTAGCAAAACTACAAGGTAGCGATGGTAAGCTCACCGAGGTATTAAAAAATATAAAATTTATCTATTTAAGCTTCCATCGTTTATTCATCACAAATTTGCAAGGGTTTAGCAACAACAACCAAATTTTCAAAATATTTTGTCATTTTTATTTTTTACTCCATTTTGTTGTCACTAATTCATAACAAATTTGTAAGGAATTAGTGATGGAAACCCCATTGAGGTATTAAAGAAAATTAAAAATGCTTGACTTAACCTACTGTTAGTAGCTCTTGCAAAATTTACTCGAGATTAGTGATAGCTAATTAGTTTATAAGCTAATATGTCATTTTTATTTTTTGCTCCAAGCTTCTGTTGCTAAGCCCTAGCAAATTGGCTAGGGACTAGAGACAGAAAACTGACTAATATATAAAAGAAAATAAAAATATCTATGCTTAATCTTCTCTTGCTAATTCATTGTAAATTTGTTAGGGATTAGCAATGATAGAAAATTATACAAATTAATGTATTTTTATTTTTTCACCCGTATCTATTGCTAATCCTAGAGAAATACGAGGTTAGCGATGGTAAGCTCACCGAGATATTAAAAAAGGTATTAAAATTTCTCTACTTAAGTATCAATCGTTGATTCATCACAAATTTGCTGGAGTTTAGCAATAGCAACCAAATTGTCAAACTATTTTGTATTTTTTATTTTTTACTTCATTTTGTTGTCACTAATCTATAAAAAATTTGTGAAGAATTAGCAATGGAATGCTCATTGAGATATTAAGGAAAATTTAAAAAATGCTTGACTTAACCTACCGTTAGTAGTTCCTTGCAAATTTTCTCAGGATTAGTGATGGCTATGTAATTTAAAAGCTAATATGTCTTTTTTATTTTTTTTTTGTTCCAAGCTTCTGTTGCTATGCATTAGCAAATTGGCAAGGGACTAGCAATAGAAAACTCACAGAGATATTAAAGAAAATAAATATTGATCTACTTAATCTTCCATCACTAATCCATTGCAAATTTGTTGGGAATTAGGGATGACAAAAAAAATATAAATTAATGCCTTTTTATTTTTTCTCCCCGCATGTATCGCTAATCCTAGCAAAATTGTGAGGATAGCAATGGTAAGCTCATCAAGGTATTAAAAATATATAAAAATTATCTACTTTAGCTTCCATCATTGATTTATCACAAATTTACTAGGGTTTAGCAACAGTAGCCAGAGTTTCACACTATTTTGTCTTTACTTCAAAACTGCATCTAGAAACCCTTCAAAGCAATGGCAAAGTGTTTCTTTTCAGGTCATTGTATCTAGCTACTTTCAAAACTATCAGGGTCTTTTGAATCATTTTTGAGACAAAAGGCACGCGCTAACTTTCTTTGAAGGAATCGAGGAAGGACAATTGGAAATCACATGACCGCTTATGCTTTATAAAAATTTATTTTTTTTGAAAAAAAAAATTTAACCTTTGAACAAGACTTGACCAACGCACCATTTGACTAAATTATTTTTTATCCTTTCATAGGATCTTGTATCTGGTACAAATATAACCCTTAAGTCTTCAAGAGATGAGTGTTTCTCAAAAGAGTTGAAAGTTCTTCAAGAGTTGAAAGCTGAAAGCTAAAAACGGTGAGAGAAACACATCTAGGCCGAGAAGAAAAAAATTGCAAAGTGCGAGTTGACATTCGAAGCAAATTAAAGTTTTAATCTTTTCATCTTCTTCCCTTCAAAGTTCAAAAGTATCAGTTGTAAACTTGTGCCATCAAGGCTGAGAAGGTTCTCGAGTGGAAAATAATTGCTAGATCTATTGAAAACTAGTGGTTATATAGTTCTTAGATCTATTGAAAACTTGTGTTGATAGTTGCTAGATTGTTTTGTGTAACTGGTGTGTACAACTCGAGTGTTTCTTGGATGTAAGATACTTAGGGTTGTATGGTTTGATTTCTATAGTTAAAGAGATAGGGTTTAGTGAAAATACTTGAGATGAGATTCTCAATGAGTGGATGTAGGAATGTTGATGAACCACCATAAAAATCCTTGTTTCACTTCTCCCTTACTTAGCTTTGATTGTTTGCTTGTTTTATCATCATTCACTTTCTATTTGGCAAACACATTTTCTGAAAAAAATGATCAAGTTCGAAACATACTCTCCATACAGTGGAAAGATATGCTAAAACTGTTATTCAAACAATATCAAAAAAACTATCTTTCAAAGTGTCTATTGAAAACACTTAGCTTAATAACATTTTTAAGCTATTTCTACATTGCAATGATTAGCTTGACCACTTGTGTCCATGCATCCTTCAAGATAATGGAAAGTTTCACAATGAATCTAGTAAATTTCATATAAGTCACTCAAGCTAATATTACTCTGAGCTTAGTTCAAACTGAGAAAAATAACTTAACACCTAGTTTGGATTTCAGGTTGTGTTTTACTAGACAGCTAATAGCACTTCAACTTTTGTATTTTTAATTTCGCTTTAAATAGGTAATTTTTTTTTATAAATTCCAATTCATCCCCTCTTAGACATTTTTGGGGATCTACAATTGGTATCCGAGCTAGTATCTTGTAGCCAAAAGTTTTAATAGCCTAGAGAGGATCCATGGTTGGTATGTCCGGGGTTGCTGGTTGTGGTTTGCTAGAAGGACAATCTATTTCTCATTCACCACTCTTTACTGGTTCGAACTATTCCTATTGAAAAACTAGAATGACAAATTTTATGCAGTCCATGGATATTGAATGTTGG
Source organism: Rauvolfia tetraphylla (assembly GCA_030512225.1). NCBI lineage: Eukaryota > Viridiplantae > Streptophyta > Magnoliopsida > Gentianales > Apocynaceae > Rauvolfia > Rauvolfia tetraphylla. The sequence goes on from JAJQKT010000048.1 coordinate 2,371,492, forward strand.
ATGGTCATTGTAAATGGTCCTATCAGAATCTCAATATTTTGAAGCTAACTGGAGAAACATCCAAATTAATACTAAAGCTTTGAATATTCTTCATTACGCACTTGATATGATTGAATACAACCAAAATTCTGCTTGTAAATCTATTAAATAAGTGTGGGATAAACTTGAGGTTACCTATGAAGAAACCAATCAAGTAAAAGACTAAAAAAAATCAATAAGTGGAAATACTATAAAATGTTCACTATGAAACCTAATGAGATTATTTCTGAAATGAACAATAGATTCAATGACATTATGAACTCACTGAAAGCTCTGGGCAAAGAGCAAACTGAGAAAGAAATAGTTAAAAAGATTCTCTAACTAAAAAATGGGTAGCTAAAGCCATTGTTCTTTGTGAAGCTAAGGACCTAACTAGACATAGATATGATGAACTAATCAGATCTCTCTTAACTCATGAAATAATGATGACTCATGGAAAAAGCTCCACCAGTGAGATGAAGAAAAGAGGTGACATTGCCTTAAAAGCTTCATCCAATGACAATGAAACATCCAGCGAAATGGAAGATGGGAAGATAGCTCTACTAGCTTAAAAATTTAGAAGATTCTATAAAAGGAATGGCAAGAACCTCAAAAGGATGTTGAAGAAGAATATTCCTCAAGCAAGTCCTCTTGGTTCTTCTAAAAATATTTTTGATTTTCGTCTTGGTCAAACTCGTAAAGAGTTAGATGGAGCATTTTCTAAGTTGAAAAACTTGAGAAAAGAACTTGTCCTTTCAAATGATTTAAATACTTAACTTTTGAAGGAAAATGACAATTTACAAAAGAAAGTCAACTTCTTGACAAAAGATTTGACAAAGTTTATAAAAAGAAAAGAAATTCTTGATATGCTTCTTGGAGACCAAAGATATTCATTTGAAAAATATAGATTATGATATGATCCCTTATCATCTTAGAGAAAGTATGTTTCTCACTTTGGAAAGGCAGCATCCTCTAGTCATTCATACATAGTCTGCTTTGCTTGTAGTCATGAAGGACACAAAGCTGAATTATGTAGGAAGAAAACATCTCAAGATAAAATGATCTGGGTGCCTTAGAGCTCTCAAGCTAAAGCATCTATTGACCTGAAAGGACCTAATTTAGTTTGAGTAACTAAAAAGAAATAATCTGTTTTATAAGTGTGCCTCAAGTGCAAGATGATAAAAGATGGATGATATATAGATAGTGGATGCTCTAGACATATGACGTGTGATCAAAAGAAGTTCACCCAACTGGAACTGAAGAAAGCTAGAACTATTAGCTTTGGTGACAACTGCAAAGGTAAAATCATAGGAACTGAAAAGTTGGAACTGATCCTTTCATTGAAATGTGTCCTCAGTGAATGGCTTGAAATATAGTATGTTAAGTCAATTGTGTGAGAAGAATATGAAACCCTCCTGTTTCAAAGTTGTAAGAATGCATAATGATAGTATAGTTTTTGTTATAAAAAGAATTGACAATGTTTATATGTTGATGCAAACTATTCTGGATAGCTTGAATGATATTGTTTAGCTTCATTTACTAATGATAGGTTGTTATTGCACAGAAGACTAGGTTATGCTAGCATGTATCTAATGTCAAAGCTTTCAAAGAAACAACTTGTTAATGTTCTAAGTTAAAATTTGAAAAAGAAACCCGTGTGATTCATGTCAGCATGGAAAACAAACTAGATCATCATTCAAAACCAAAGGAATTATCTCTACCTCTAGTCCACTTGAACTACTTCACTTTGATTTGTTTGGTCCTATTACTCCATCTAGCTTAGGTGGTAAACCCTATGTATTTGTTATTATTGATGATTATTCTAGATTCTTATGGATCTCTTCCTAGCTTGAAAGGGTAAGGCATTTAACAAGTTTGTTAATCTGTGCAAGAAAGTTCAAAATCAAAAGGGATACAATGTGATTGCAATCAAAAGTGATTGTGGCAGAGAATTTTAGAAAAAGCTATTTGAGAAACTTTGCAATGAAAAAGGCATCAGTCATCACCCTTCAGCACCACGAACTCTATAGTATAATTGAGTAGTGGAAAGGAAAAATATGACACTTCAAGAGATGGCAAGGACTATGCTAAGTGAAAGCAGACTGCCAAAGCACTTCTAGGCTGAAGCTGTGAATACGGCTAGTTGCATTCTAAGCAGAGTACTTGTGAGATTAACACTGAAGAAGACAGCATATGAGCTATGGAAAGGAAGAAATCAAGGCTGACCACTCCTTAACCCTCTCTTATTTCATTGCTTTTCTAAATTATGTACTTAGTATAGCTTTGTATACTTCATAACTATTATATGTCATGCCTAGTCAATGTATCTAGTATAGTCTATGTATCTTCACGTTTCATATTTCCATGTGCATTTCTAACTTATGTAATGTTTTGAAGCTCAATGATGATACACTTGTGTTGAGAGCTTTTTCTTTTGTTGATCTCACTTCTCTTTGATTACCCCACATTTTATTGATGACAAAAGAGTGAGAAGTGATGTAATTGATTGCAAAATAAAATGAAATATGAATGTGATTGATTGAAATGAAGTGTGATTGATTGACTTGATTTCGTCAATATGTTGATATGAATGATCATGATGATTATGAATTTTTGCTATAGTTGATTATCTAGCCCTGATGATCAAGTAATTGAGTTTAACCACTTGCTTTGATGATTGAGTGATTGAGTTTAAGCACTTATATTAAAAAATTCACTGTTTGAAAACTTTTACCAAAAGTTTGAACTTTAAGTTCAGATACAGGCCAAAAGCTTGGACACCCAAACTTTCCTGTCAAAAAGGATGATTGGCTATTTTCACTCAAAACTATCTTAATCTTACCTAAAATGGTTAAACAACCTTGGCAAGGCTTGTTCTTCGAAAATAAAATCTCTAACCTGAATATTTTGCAATTCGGACTAGGATTTTCAAAATTCAGACGTATAACATTTCAAGTCCAAACTGGTTGAAAAATGAGCACAATCTAAGGGGGAGCTATGAAAATCTTTTCTAACCTCTAAAACCTCTCATAGAAAGTATGCTTAATGCTTTAAAGCTATATTTTCTATCTTGATGGAAGGAAGGAGGAATATGGAGGTTACTTAGGCCATAGGCTCATCATGAGCCATTTAAATGTCATTGTGCTAAATTGTTTATCATTCATCTATGACATTAATGATTCTCTGTACCACATTGTTTTAATCCATCACATTTTGCATCAAAGTTTGTCATCATCAAAAAGGGAGAGATTGTAAGCCCTAAGGGCAAATCTTATAGTTTTGATTATGACAAACATTGATATAGGCTGATTTGAGTAATTGTTGTGTGAGATAGGATTCTTGGATTGAACAAACAAAGTGATCTCCTTGCCTTGAAGCTAATATGAAAGGACATCTCAAATGTAATCAAGTAGTTGAAGAATATGGAGCTTGTCTTAGGAGATTGAAGGCTTTGAAGACACTAGTGTAGGTTTACCTTTGCTTAATAGGCATCTTCTTGTAAACCCTATACTTCTTGTCCTTCGACTCTTAAGAATGCATAAGAGAGCACAAAACTTGGTTTTTAAATCTTAAAGGCTTTGATCATTCTTGATTTACCAAGTATTTGATAATGGCTTGTACTTCAAAAGCTTTTTAATGACCTATCTTTTAGTCTAAAATGATTTCAAACTTGTAGTTGATTCCTAAATATTTTGATAAAGTTTAAATAGTTCGAACTCTAGTTCAAATGTTTGAACTGAAATCTTGGGTACTAAATTTATAGAGAAATTTGGACGACTATTCGGACGCATATGTCCAAGTTTCGTCCACCGAATTTATCCTGGTAGCCAGGTAAATAGAAAAGTTAGGACGATCATTGGACACAACAATCCATGTTCAGTCGATCAAACTTTACTATTACTAGCCGTTATTTGAACGTTGGAATTGAATTTCAAAACCTATAAAAGTCATAAATTTCATATTTTTTAGTAGTTTTGAGCACTTTAAGCATCTTTATACTTCCAAATCATTTGAACATCAAAAAACTCTCTTTGGCCTTGTGCTTCAAAGTGACTTTTCAAGATTCCATAAACAAAAAGGTGAAGTGGTGCTAGTTTTGTCATCATCTACCAAGCTGTTGGTAATATCTTGGTCTCTTAGTTCATCTACTTGCTTTATTCAAGATTTTCTTAAGGATATAAAACCCTTTTGAGATGATGAACCTTCATTGGTCTATTGAAAAGAGGTTGTGGAGTAAAACCTTTATTGGTTGAGCCTCTCTTGTATCTTGTTTAACTATTTCAATAGTTGAGTTGTTTGAAATCCTTGACTGGGGACTTGAGGTAGTAGATGTAGATCTTGAGGAGATCAGACCACTATAAATTGCTTGTGTGTTAATTACTCTTCTTCCTATACTTGTTTATTCATTGTGTTGATCTAAAAATCACCTTGTGATCTTGAATTCTTATCAATTCCAAACTAAGTTTGCAAAAAGGAAAAAGTTTTCAAAAATTAACCAAAGACCTAATTCACCCCCATTCTTAGGTCTTTCATAAATGAAGGCTCTAATTTTAAAGAAAATGAACCCAACAAAAAGGCTCAATAAATACAGAAACTTGATGGAAGAAGTAAAAATTTTGCAATGAAGAACTCTTCAAAACCCTCTCAAGATGTAGAGAAGTAATGCCTAAAATCTTATAAAGATATATGTGAAAGATCCCTTTAAAGGGGTTTAAATTTGCTATCCAACAATTAAAAAATGGTAGTTTTTGCCTATTAAACTATAACTCAAACAGTCGACAATGGGTAGGGTTGTTCGAGTTTTGTCCAAATTTTATGGAAAGAATTTAAGCTAAAATGAACTAAGTCGGACATTTAAGTTTGAAAATTGGGCGTCCGAGTTCCTAGACTCAGCTCTACTTACCTGGCTTCCAACTAAATGCATTTCAATAATTCTTTCCTGCCTCCAAACACTTTGAAAACAATTTTAATCATGGAAGACCTAAGAGGGGGGGTGAATTAGGTCTTTGGCTAATTTTCGAAAATAATTCCTTTTACAATTTTAAGCTAGACTAGATTATGTGTGCTTGTTTCAATAAGAGAATATATCAATCAATGTCAAAGCAATAAACAATATAAGATCAATAAACACAAGCAATTTATAGTGGTTCGAACTTTTCAAAATCTACGTCCACTACCTTGAGCCTACACTCAAGGATTTAAACAATCTACTATATACTCAAGTTCAACAATTACATAAGAGGCTCACCACACAATGGTTTTACACTCAGAACCTCTTTTGCTATTCTACAAACAAGGTTCACCCTACCAAAGGATTTTATATCTATAAACAACCTTGAATCAATGTCTCAAGGATCACCCTTATCTAAAGGATTTTATGTTTTCAAGAAAACCTTGCAATTGAGCTAGTAGAAAAACACAATTGAATGAAGAAAGGAGAATATGTAAGTTGTTACCACTTGTTGGTAGATAATTACACAATGTTGCACCTTCACACTTTGTTCTCTTTGGAATCTTGAATGATCAATTGAGAGCACAAGACAAAGAGAGCTTTAATGTTTGCTAAAACTTTGGAATGTTTAGAGTTCTTAAAGATTCAAAACTTACAAAAATTTTTGAGTTTATTGCTTTTACAAATTTCAAAAAATCAGTTTCAACAGCTATAAAACAGCTAGTAATGGCTAGTTTCAGAGAAGTTCTGACGTCCGAACTTTCTGCTATTCGTCCGAACTTTCGTCCGAACTTTACTGTGCCAAGCTGTCTGGAAAAGTTCGAACGTCCGAACTTTTCCTCATGCGTCCGAACATTCGTCCAAATTTCTCTGAAAAATAGTAACCATGCTATCAGAGAAAGTTTGAATGTCCGAACGTTTCCTTATGCGTCCGAATTTGCGTCCGAATTTCTCTAGAAGCACAGTGACCAATTTCAAAGTTTGGACGTCCAAACTTGCGTTCAAACTCATCAAACTTTGTCAAATCATTTGAAAATCAACCTTAATAACTTTGAAAACATTTTATATAAATAGATAAGTCATTTAAACATTTTCAAACTCAAAAACCGTTACTAAAACACTTTGATCATGCAAAGTTTACTCAAGATCATTTGAGGTTCAAAAACGTACTTGTCATTCAAAAGTTCATTCAAAGCCATATAAAATTCAAAACAAGTTTTTGTTGTTCTCTTATGCATTCAATCAATTCCAAGACACACAAGTGTAGGGTTTACAAAAGAACCTATTTAGCATATTTGACCTACACTTCAAGTCTTTAATGCCTTAAATTATCTTTGAACAAAATTCTTCAATCTTCAATCACTTTGACTCATTGAGGTTGTTCTTGCATTGTAGCTTCAAGGGCAATAAGACTTCATACTTCTTCCAACAATCCTATCACACAATTGACACACAAATTAGTTCACATCAATGTTTGTCATTATTCAAAACTTAATTAGAACTTCATAATTTTCCCTTAGGGCTAACAATCTCCCCTTTTTGATGATGACAAACTTTGATGTAAAATGTGATGGATTCAAACAATGTAATACAAAGAAGCATTGATGTCAATGATAGATAATAACCAATTTAGCACATTGACATTCAAAAGGCTCAATATGAGCCTATGACGCAACCAACCTCCATTAACCTCCTTCCTTCCAACTAACAACTAGGATAGAAGATATAGCATTTAAGGATTTAGAAAACTTCTAAGAGAGGTATTAAAGGTTAGAAAAGATTAGCAATGCTCCCCCTTAGATTGTGCTTATTTTTCAACAAATTTGGACTTGAGATACTAAGCATCCGAATTCTGACATATCAAGTCCAAACAATGAAATGAGTTAAATGAAAGCTACAAATTTTGAAAATAAGCTTTCCTAAGGTTGTTCAAACACATTGGAAGAGATTAAAACATATTTGAATCAATTTGAACAAGAAAAGAGTACTTTTTAGCAACAAAATATTGATGCATCCGAATTTCAGAACATGCTTCCAAACTTTTGACTCATGCATCCGAATTTTGAAATTTCAAGTCCAAACTTTCAAATATGTAAGATGAAGGCTGTAATATTTGAAAATAAGCCTTCCTAAGGTTGTTCAAATATGATAGGAAGGTTCAAGACAGTTTTCAATCAATTTGAACAACATATAAAGCATTTTTGGCAAGAAGGTTTGGATGCATCCGAACTTTTGGTTTGCATCCAAATTTTAAGTCCAAACTTATGAACTCTATCCTGACATATTATAACTCTTTCAATTTAAATTTCAAATGTAGGAATACAGCCAAATGTGCCAAATTTTCACATTACTCATTATAACATATATCAGCACACAATGCCCACAAATATAGCAACACATAGCACCAAATTTTCACATTACTCATTATAATATATATCATCACACAATGCCCACAAATATAGCAGCACATAGCATACAATGCCACACATTCTTGCAGCACATCTTTCTACCCCTTTTGTCATCGCTCAAAGATGGGGATATGAAAATGAGACTGATATGCAACTAGAACATAATTCTGTAAATTAAGCTTGGGGTGGGGGGGGGGGGTCAAAGTATTATTAGAAGAAGCTCTCATAAGTGAGGTTTCATCATTGAGCTTCATTAAAAAACTATTACATAAACCACATTAAAAATAGCAACAAAATACAGAAATTTAAAGAGCAAAAAAAAAACAGAGAAATTGCATAAATCAAGCTAGCAAGTGTTTATAAGTCATACTAAGCTTATCACATGTAAATAAAAGCAGTAAATAGTGATGAGAGTAAAGATATGCTCAGTCTTTTGATGTTGATGGAGAGTCCTTTCTAGGTTTCTTCTTGACTGCAACATACTTGACTCTTCCTTGGCTGAATGTTGAATTAGATGGTGTTGTTATTTCAGCTCTTGCAATTTGACCTCCTTCTTGACTAATTCCAGCTTGCTGCATTCCTTGATCTCCTCTTTGTGACTCCATGACCTGCTCATTGACATCCTCTTGGTCACCATCATTATCATCATCTTCATCATCACTGCCTTCTTCATTTTTCTTGTCATCTTCACCATTCTCATCATCATCCTTTTCTTCTTGGGTTCTAGAAGGCCCTTCACCATTTTGAGGATTTCTCATCAATATTTCCTCAATTTTCCAAGAACCATAGGGGCAAACATTTCAAAGAATTTGTACATTTTCTCCATCTCCTTGATGTGAATGTTTAATGCTTCTTGAATTGTATCTCCTCTTGAAATCCCTTCAGCACTATGACCTTCTCCAACATTAGGATGTGATTGAGAGGTTGGCTCTTCTACAAAGAGTCTTCTTTTGGAGGGAGGTTGCTCCCCCTCACTTGTTGAATCATGCCTTCTCTTTGTTTTCATTTCTCTTGCCCATATTTCTGCCTCATCTTCTTCTTCCTCAGTTTCCTCACTTTCTTCAACTTCCATTCTTTTTGGAGGAGTTTCTCTTCTAGTTCTCCATACTCCCTCATCATCAAGAGTTAATTGCATTCTTTTGAGAGAGTCATTAGTATAGATTTGTCCCCTTTTGAAAGCTTGTCCCCTAACAAGAAGCTTGACTCGAAAATTTTGAAAATTCTTGTTAAAAGTCTTCCATACGGTAAAGCTTTGTTATCAGTCTTTCTAGCCCCAAACACATGCTTTAGTGCCATGTACCCAAAATTTAATCTCCTATACTCATGCAAAGCAAGCATAATCACCATATGTATGCTCTCCACAAATGATTTATGTCTAAAGTTAGGGATAATCGTGGTTGTTATCATATGATGCATAACTCTTCCCCTAGCATCAAAAGCTTTAATTTCCCTTTCTCTAATGGTCCTAAACTCTCTACCATTGGTGAAAGCCTCTTCAAATCTTTCATTTGTAAATAGCTCTCTAATATAGTAGTGTTGTCCCGTACAGAAATACTTTGCTCCTACATCACTCACTTCACAGATTCTATTCACTAATGCATCATTGAATTTAAAATCTATTTGAGACACTCTAGAAGAATACCATTGAATGACATTGTCCCCCTCATGTTCAATTCTTTCTTCTTTAAGATTTGCATAGAATTCATATATGAGAGAGGGATAATACTCTTCATCAATAACCAATAAATTACTCCAGCCAATATCACCAAATAAAGATAGGACATTACCCATATTTGTGAATTGTCAAAATCTACTCTGTTTCCAGGGATGATTTTTCTTGATTTCTTGTTCCAATCTTCGAATTCTGATGCAGCCTTGATTGAGACAAATTTGTCTGCTCTAGATGATGATTGAGGAACCCTAATCCTCCTTGGTTCATTGAGAATTCGTCCTCCTTCTCTATCCTTTGCTTTCCCCTTTGCTTTCCCCATAATGTTTTTCTAATAGAAAAGCAGTGAAATCTGAGAAGTGTTTAGGGTTAGGAATTAAAAAATCCAAGTGTTTTGATGTGAAAATGATGAAATTATAGATAGATTTAGGTTTGGACGCAAATGGGTAGAGAGAAATTCTGAAAAGAGAGAGAGTTCGGATGATAAAAATGTGAGTAACGGCTATTTTGGTCTCTTTAAAACCGCTGTAACCGCAAAGTTCGGACGCCCAAACTTTTTAGTTTGCGTCCGAACTTGCGTCCGAACTTCTCTGTTTCTCCAGTTTTAGAAAGTTCAGACGTCCAAACTTTCTGTCATGCGTCCGAACATGCATCCGAACTTTTCTGTCCAGAATTTTTTGACAAAGTTTGGACGTTCCATTTTCACTCAATGCATCCGAATTTTCCCTGCTTTTGTTACACTCAAATAAACACATTAGTAATTGAATTTTGAAATTCCTTAGACAAAGGCTTGGTAAATATATCAGCAATTTGTTCATTTGTATGCACATAATCCAAGCATATGTCCTTTTTAGCAACATGATCTCGAATAAAATGATGCTTAATCTCTATATGCTTTGTTCTAGAATGTTGAATGGGATTTATGTTCAAATTGATAGCACTAGTATTATCACATAGTATAGGCACCCAGTTGAATTTAAGACCATAATCAAGTAAAGTATACGACATCCATAATATTTGAGCACAACAGCTACCAGCAGCAATATATTCAGCATCAGCAGTAGACAAAGACACACATGCTTGTTTTTTACTGTACCAAGACACAAGACAACTACCAAGAAATTGACAATGACCACTAGTACTCTTACGTTCAACTTTGCATCTGGTAAAATCAATATCTGAATATCTAATATGATAAAAAAACGAAGATTTTGAAAACTAAAGACCATAGTCATGTGTATCAATCAAATAACAAACATAATATCTAGAACATAAGCACACAGCAAACATAATATCTGGTCTACTTGCTATGAGATAGAGTAAACTTCCAATCATACCTCTATATGACTTCTCATCAACATTTTTACCTTTTTCATCTTTATCAAGTTTAGTTGATGAGCTCATTGGAGTACCTATCCCTTGTGTTTGATCCATTCCAAATCTTTTCAATAGCTCCTTGGTATACTTTGCTTGATTTATGAAAACTCCATCCTTAGTTTGCTTAATTTGCAGCCGAAGAAAGAAATTTAGTTCTCCCATCGTACTCATTTCAAATTCATTTTGCATTAATTTGGAAAATTCTTCACAAAGGGATGTGTTAGTAGCACCAAAAATAATGTCATCAACATAAATTTGCACAAGTAAAATATCATTATTGCTAGAGGTTTTTATAAAAAGTGTTGTGTCCACTTTTCCTTTTGCAAATCCTTTTGAAAGAATAAAACCGCTTAATCTTTCATACCAAGCTCTTGGAGCTTGTTTCAATCCATATAGAGCCTTGGTTAACTTGAAAACATAATTAGGAAACTTTTCATTAATAAAACCAGGTGGCTGTTCTACATAAACCTCTTCTTCAATAAAACCATTTAGAAATGCACTTTTAACATCCATTTGAAATAGTTCAAAATCTTTAAAACAAGCAAAATCCAAAAGTATTCTTATGGATTCTAGTCTAGCTACCGGAGCAAAAGTTTCATCATAATCAATGCCTTCTTCTTGGTTGAAACCTTGAGCAACAAGCCTAGCCTTATTTCTAACAACTTCTCCTAGTTCATTTAATTTATTCCTAAATACCCATTTGGTGCCAATAATAGAATGATCATGAGGTCTTGGGACAAGAGTCCAAACTTTATTTCTTTCAAACTAATTTAACTTCTCTTCCATGGCAATAATCCAAAAGTCATCACACAATGCATCATCAATGTTTTTAGGTTCAATATGAGATAAAAGAGGAAAATTGTCAATAAATTACAGCCTTGTTTTAACTCCTTGGGAGACATCACCAATGATTTGCTCCTTAGGATGACCTCTTGCATATCTTAGATCCCTTGGAAGCTCTTGATCATTGCTAGGTTGACCATCTTGTTCTTGCTCTATTATTTCTTCTTCTTTGTCATGTTCTTCCAATGTGGGTGCTTGATGATGTGTTTGATTATCAATCATTGAAGAACCTACACCATCTTCATTTCTTCTTTCAAGGTAAATGTTAGATTCATCAAAGGTTAGACGTATGGTTTCTTCAACACATAATGTTCTTTTGTTATAAACTCTATAGGCCTTTTTATTTTATGAATACCCAAGAAATACACCTTCATCTGATTTTCTATCAAACTTTCCTAGATTATCACTGGTATTTAAGATAAAACACTTACGACCAAATACCTTAAAATAAACAATTGAAGAAGTTTTATCAAATAGGAATTCAAAAGGTGTTTTTCTTATGAAGGGTCTTAATAGAACTCTATTCATTACATAGCAAGCAGTATTTATAGCTTCAGCCCAAAAATATTTTGGCAAAGAATTTTCACAAAGTATTGATCTAGCCATCTCTTGTAAGGTTCTATTTTTTTCTTTCAATAACACCATTTTGTTGGGGTGTTTTAGCAGCTGAAAAATTATGAGTTATACCATATTCATCACAAAATTTTGTAAAGTCTTGATTGCAAAATTCTCTCCCATTGTCACTTCTAATAGAAATCAATTTACACTCGAGAGAAGTTTGAACCTTTTTGAAAAGTTTTGCAAATTCATGAAACGTTTCATCCTTTTGAGCTAAGAAAATCACCTATGTAAATCTTGAAAAATCATCAACAATCACATAAGCATATCTTTTACCACCAAAACTAGTGGTCCTCATTGGTCCAAACAAGTCCATATGAATAAGTTCAAGAGGTTTTGAGGTAGAAACCATTTTCTTTGGTTTAAAAGATGTTTTAGATTTTTTTTTCATATTGACAAGCATCATAAAGACGAGTTTTATCAAAATGCATTTTAGGTAATCCTCTAACTAGCTCTTGTGAGGAAAGTTTATTTAATAAATCTATGCTCACATGACCTAATCTTCTATGCCATAAATATCCATCATTATCATGAATGGCAAAGCACTTTATATCATTTGTGATAAGTTCATCAAGATATAATACATATACATTTCCAACTATATTAGCAACAAAGATGGTTTTGCTACTTGCACTATCAAGAATAGTACAAGTATCACATTTAAATTCTATTGTACATCCATTATCACATAGTTGACTAATGCTAAGTAAATTATACTTCAAACCATCAATAAGTAATACTTGCTTAATAAGAGGGAAAGAACCTTTACCAATGTTACTTATTCCAAGTATTTTTCCTTCTTATCACCAAATGTGACAAAACCTTCACTTGTTGCTTGAAACTCACTAACAAGTGAGGCATTTCCTGTCATGTGTCTTGAACAGCCACTGTCAAAAACCATTTTGTGGCACTTGATCTTGAAGCAAAATGTACCTACACCAAATTTGAGAGAGTGATTTTTGGTACCCATATTTTCTTGGGTCCAAGGGGGTTAGTGAAAGTTCCTTTAACTTTCTAAATAGTATTGACACCATTTTCTATTTTTCTTTTTATATAACATTTTGACACTTTGTGTCCATGCTTGCCACAATATGTACAACAGATATGAGGCCTAGAATTAAAAGTTTCTTTAGCTAAGGAGTTTTTATATTTTGGAGCATAACTACCATGAGTGTAACCAAGACCATGTTTTACATATGAAGATCTTTGATAACCAAGTAATTTATTTAAATTTTCTCTTCCAGTTGTAAATTTTTCAATGCATAATGTAAGATCATTAACTTTCTTTTTCAATATCTCATGATCATTAAGCATTGTTTCAAGAGAAATAAACTTTGTGCAAAGCTCTTTATTTTCAAAAGATATCTTTTGTATGGTTACATTTAAAACTTCTTTTTTGATATTTAGGTAATTAATAGTCTCAATAAGTTTCCCATTTTCAACACATAACTTTGAATTCTTATTTAACAACTCATTGATTTTGGTTTTCATTTCTTTATTCCTTTTAGAAGCCTTTTTTAGTTCTTCATACATTTCAACAAGTATCTCATTAGGATCAACATCATCATCATAGTCATTAGAAATAGGAGTAGATTGTACCTCATCATCAGTTGCCATAAAGCATATGTTGGCCTTTCTTTCACTGTCATCTTCACTTTCTTGTTGATCCCAAGTTCCAGCCACTCCTTTTCCCTTCATGGCAGATTTCTTTTTCAATTTGTTGTCTCTTTCCCTTTCCAAAACTTTTGGACAATCAGCAACAAGATGTTCTGTGCTTTTGCATTCAAAACATTGAGGTTTGAAAGATGATGACTGTCCACTCTTCTTTGTTGGCTTTCTCCCTTTCTTGAGAAATTCCTTCTTGTAGAATTTTTTGAATTTTCTTACAGCCATGGCTATCTCCTCTTCTCCACTCTTTCCATCTTTTTCACTTGATGATTTTTCTTGTTCACTCAAGTGATTTGAAGTTTTGAGTACAACTTCTTTTCTTCCCTTCGCCACATCTTCTATGTCATTTAGTCTTTTCATCTTCATCTCATGCGTAAGTAGTGATCCAATGAGCTCTTCAAGTAGGAGAGTTTTTTAAATCCTTTGATTCCTTAACTGTAAGTGTTTTTGGTTGCCAAGATTTTGGTAGAGCATCCAATATCTTTCTGTTTTACTCTCCAATTGTATAGCTATTCCCATAAGCTTTTAAACCATTGAAAATGTTAGTAAATCTTGTAAACATATCACTGATATTCTCACCTAGCATGGCAAGCTTTGACTCTTTAACTTGGTTTGTACCTTCATGTGTTATTTGAAGTAATCTCCACATATCATGAGCAGTGTCACATCCATTAACTCTATTGTATTCAGTTACATCTAATGCACAACTTCAAATGTTCATGGCCTGATAATTTAATGTCATTTTCTTTGAATCATTTTCATCATATTTGTCTGTAGACTTTGGTTCTAAAGTCACTCCATCAGCTCTCATTTTCATAGGTATGTAAGGACCTTTCTCAACAATATTCCACAAATCAAAATTGATAGAACATATGTATATCTTAACTCTAGATTTCCAAAATGTATAGTTTGCTCCATCAAACAAGGGTGGTCTATTTGTGGAAGATCCTTCTAAACAAGGGTGACTAATTTTTGAAAATAATTCCTTTTACAATTTTAAGCTAGACTAGATTATGTGTGCTTGTTTCAATAAGAGAATATATCAATCAATGTCAAAGCAATAAACAATATAAGACCAATAAGCACAAGCAATTTATAGTGGTTCGATCTCTTCAAGATCTAAGTCCACTGCCTTGAGCCTACACTCAAGGATTTCAAACAATCTACTATATGCTCAAGTTCAACAATTACATAAGAGGATCACCACACAATGGTTTTACACTCAGAACCTCTTTTGCAATTCTACAAACAAGGTTCAGCCTACCAAAGGATTTTATATCTACAAACAACCTTGAATCAATGTCTCAAGGATCACCCTTATCTAAAGGATTTTATGTTTTCAAGAAAACCTTGTAATTGAGCTAGTAGAAAAACACAATTGAATGAAGAAAGGAGAATGTGTAAGATGTTACCACTTGTTGGTAGATAACTACACAATGTTGCACCTTCACACTTTGTTCTCTTTGGAATCTTGAATGATCAATTGAGAGCACAAGACAAAGAGAGCTTTAATGTTTTCTAAAGACTTTGGAATGTTTAGAGTTCTTAGAGATTCAAAACTTACAAAACTTTTTGAGTTTATAGCTTTTATAGATTTCAAAAAATCAGTTTCAACAGCTATAAAACAGCTAGTAACGGCTAGTTTCAAAGAAGTTCGGACGTCCGAACTTTCCTGTGCCAAGCTATCTGGAAAAGTTCGGACGTCTGAAATTTTCCTCATGCGTCCGAACATTCATCCGAATTTCTCTGAAAAAACAGTAACCATGCTATCAGAGAAAGTTTGAATGTCCGAACGTTTCCTTATGCGTCCGAACTTACGTCCGAATTTCTCTGGAAGCACAGTGACCAATTTCAAAGTTTGGACGTCCAAACTTGCGTCCGAACTCATCAAACTTTGTCAAATCATTTGAAAATCAACCTTAATAACTTCGAAAACATTTTGTATAAATAGATAAGTTATTTAAACATTTTCAAACTCAAAAACCGTTACTAAAACACTTTGATCATGCAAAGTTTACTCAAAATCATTTGAGGTTCAAAAACGTACTTGTCATTCAAAAGTTCATTCAAAGCCATATAAAATTCAAAACAAGTTTTTGTTGCTCTCTTATGCATTCAATCAATTCCAAGACAGACAAGTGTAGGGTTTACAAAAGAATATACCTATTTAGCATATTTGACCTACACTTCAAGTCTTTAATGCCTTAAATTATCTTTGAACAAAATTCTTCAATCTTCAATCACTTTGACTCATTGAGGTTGTTCTTGCATTGTAGCTTCAAGGGCAATAAGACTTCATACTTCTTCCAACAATCCTATCACACAATTGACACACAAATTAGTTCTCATCAATGTTTGTCATTATTCAAAACTTAATTAGAATTTCATGATTTGCCCTTAGGGCTAACAAATCACTTCAAACATTTCAAAACCTTTTTAAAGCATTGAAAGTTCAAAACATATTTAAACACCCATGGGCATTTTTTTCAAATGACTAGCACATAGCACGTGTAATGTTTGCACGTGTTAAATGTTTCAAAAGTTATACTGGTAATGAGATTTTTATTCAATATAATTTTTTTTATATTTTTTATATTTTTAAAAAATATTAATATGTTATTTTTATTTTCATGCTATTATATTTTTATTTTTCATTAAATATATTTGCATTTGAGTTTCAGTAATCATAATTATTCCTTGTATTTTTTATTGTAAAATAACATTATTTTTTCTTTCTCCTTCTTCTTGTTCATGCAAAGGTAGAAGTTAAAGTACATTTATTTACTCTTGATTATTTTATTCGTATAATATTCCAATAATAGTATTAATTATATAATCTATTCTATAGAGGTTATATGATCTATTTATATCTTCTATTACATTATATTTTTGAATTAAAAATTTTGTAACTTAAGTAGAGGAGTTAAAATATTATTACTTAGTAGTTAAAAACTTAGTTAAGAACTTTTCTATTAATTCTTTATGTATAATTATTATTTTTTATTTGTTCATCTTTTAACTCATGTAACTCCCACATAGCACTTATGATTTAAATTTTTAATAATAATGCTAATAGTAATATAAATAACAACAACAAAAACAATAAACTAATAGAGGACTCTTCTTTTCTTAAAAAAAAAACTAATAAACTAATAAACTAAAGGGTACTCTTCTTTAACTAATGAAACTCCCAAATAACTCTTATTTTTTATTACTCTTTATGTAACTCCCAAATAATTATAATTAAATTAGAGTTTAAATGATGAATTTATATGAAATAATTATATTTGTACACCTTGTGTGCTTTTAATGTCCTATGGTTAGTGTATCAAAATAATAATAATTTATTTTTCTAAGGACATTTTAGGCAATCCAAAAAAAGGAAGAAACAACTAAGTTTAAATCTCTATGACCCCTATCCATACTTTTAGTATAGTATAGATATAGATAGATATAGATTTGAACAAAGAAAATATAAACCACAAGTCCAAATCAATCTTTGTAAGTACAGAACAATTATTTTGAAATTCTTTGGGCTTTGAAGATTTTTAAAAATAAAACAATGAGTTCAAAAATTACTTTTACAAGTTTCCAAGTAGAAAAAACATTTCACATAAAGTAGTTACGAAAGATAGGATAGTAGAGATACTGAACTAGTTCATCATAAGACTTTTGCCGTTAAGTCTTTCTTCAAATCTTCAATCGTCATTCGAAACTTTCTTAATCAAGCATCTTCAATTTGCTTCTCAAGCTCTTACATCAATCTTGAACTCGTTATTGTTGATCTTTTTTCTTTCTAGTCAAAGATTGATCAAAATGTCCAAGTCTTCAAGGTTGATGAAGCTCCACTTGAAACCATCATCACCATCCTCCTTGAACAAGAAGTTTTCTTGAACTCTTTGAGTGGTAGCTTTAATGTTCTTCTTTGAATTCTAGACTATATATTCATAAAAGAGCTTCCATCAAGATCATTTTTTATATAGTATATGAAAACTCCTTCATCTTGAACTTCCCTTAATATTTTCATCTTCAAGCTACTTCAATCTTCTTATTTATGGCTCTTCATTGTAGTCCATGAAGTTCTTCCTCATCTTCAAGCTTCTTCAAGAGTTCTTCTTCATTAATATCTTCAATTAAAGTGTGTGAAGTCTTCTTCTTGATCAAGCTTCTCTAATGATCATCAAGCTTTCTTCCATCTGCATCAAGCTTCCGGCAATCATCTTCATCATTCATTATCATCATCAACTTCATCAATCTTCCATCTTAAACATGTGTGACTATAAGTTTATATCATATTTAACCTCATAGAAACTCACTCAATATTAGAACTCCTCAATGTTTTGTTACTATCAAAATATAGGTTGGTTTTCAATGGCACTCACGTGTTAACGAGGTTGTGCCCTTAAAATTTTATTGCGTAAAATTAGAAGATACAACAAAGGGCCAACAAAGGTTATCAAAGAATGATGGAGACATATTGACTCTATACAATAATAAGGTGTAATATCCTATTTCTAGGAGGCTTTGGCGGCTTGTTGATTTAAATTTCTACAATTCTAGGTATTAACTATCTTTTTCTTCCTGTGATAAGCCCTAACAAGAATGAATTGATCTTCAACACCAGGATATTCAACAGAGTCCGCATAGAGGTTTTAGAGATGGGAATAGGTTCCTTATTTGAATTTTGTTTATCAAAGAATGATTGTTGATGGTAAGTTGGCATAGAGTTTTTGATGGTGTGTGTGAGTGCAAAGTCTATACTACAATATTTACCAAATTAAACACACAATAGAGGCAAGTACACCTATCTTGTTGTATAGTGTAGTGCCAAATACAACTGCCGATTGCATAAGGACTCTCATTTTTACTATCAGTCTAACAACTTATAAAAAGTAAATTAACTAGTAAAACTATAAGCGAGAAACAAGAACTAGTTAGGGAAAAATTGATTAAGAATTCAACAGAGAAGGCTATAGTTGGATTAGAAATCCCACTAAAATTGTCCGTGCGTTGGACAAGAATTAGTTAATTGAAGACTCCAACTCTTGCACTAGTAAGAATTCCTTAATCAAACCTTACTCTTTCTCAAGTTATAAAGTCACTACACTTAGGTTGTTTGATTAAGACTTGTGAATTCCTAATTTGAATTAGCATAAACTCGGAAGAATGAAGTTTTCCTATTTCTAGGGCACACAAAAATTCCCATTATTCTGAAAGATCTATTCACATCCTTCATTTGCTCAGATCCAAGTAGAACTCAACAATGGCATGAAGCTACCAGCAAGAACTAGACCATATATTTCCAATAAAGCAATCAATCACAAGGAACTAGAGCTTCAATTGCACCAAAAATAACAAAATCCTTCACGTAGATTAAAGCTATTATTCAAACTATCTAAGTGTAAATATGAATAATTTCATGAGTGCACGAAAGAAATTCAATAATACAAAGAGAATGGAAGTATAGAAGCTCATTTTTGGTCTTCAATCTTCACTTTTCACTTCTTTTTCTTGCCTCCTCTTCTTTTCTTCAATCTCTTGTTTTAAGCTTTAATCCTCGATAATGGGTCTCCCGTTTAATTAAAGATGAAATATTCTTCTTTGAGTCTTCGCAAAATGCTCTCTTTTAAGTTTTTCTCCAATATTTTCTCTCTACAAAAATCTCTAAGAACCTTGAATTCTATCCTCTTAAAAGTAAAAACCTTTTTAAGACACATATATGTCCTCGAATTGCCGCAAAATAATTAACTTTGTGTACAAACATGGAGGCGCCACCCTTAGTGAGCAAGGCGACCTCAACTTGCTTCTGGAAAGGCTATGTCTAGCTTCCTTTTCACTTTAAATCTTCTACGAGATCATTCTTAAGAAGAAGAAAGAGAGTGTAATTAGTCCATTAAATACCAAAAAATCATAAATAAACCATCATCATATGATCTTTAAAATATACCATGAATATAACATATCAAACTCCCCTGTCCCAGTGTAATACATTAGCAAGTTGCACAAAGATTTAAGGGCTAGTATCTGATTCTTTGATATATTAGTGATCCTATCTATTAGTGGGTTTATCTTTCGTCTAGAATTCTCTCTGCTTTGTTCTAGATTTTTTATTGGAGAACACATTGATTTGCCCAGCCCCATGCTCTTTGCGCAATTCTCATTTAGTTTGTCACAATCGCTAATGGACATGAGTGAAAAATATTTAAAAGTTGTCTATTTCAACAAATTGTCTGTCCACATGACTTTTTTTAAAAAAAATTCTTCAGTATTATGTTTGAATTCTCAATTTTCTAGGAGATTTTCTTATCTTCAATTCATTTGGTTGCTTCTACTCAATTCAAATTTAATTGGCTCTTCTAATGGTTGGTTAATCTCTAATTTAACTTTGAACTCTCTGCTTTCCTTTCTTCCATTTTAACTAATAATGATTATTTGTTACTTTAGGAAGCAAATAACTGAGGTAGCTTGTGGATAAGAGATGTTTTCTACATACAACTTGCTTTCTTTTTCTTTTATCTTTTTACTAAATTAGATGCCTAAATTGACAAAAAAAGGAACTCAAGGTGTTCTGGAAGTTTCAATTGAATTACATTGCTTTGAATTGAAGCCAATATTCTGGTTTTATACAAAAAAAAAATCCCTACTCTATACAATTAAATAAATAGTTAAAGAACCAAGTATTAACTATTTACAAACTGTCTTTTCCATAGCTATACACAGATGCTCGGTAATCCTAGTCAGCAAATGAGTTGGCATCAATCTGTCAACCAATTTACTCTTCACAATTGAAGAGTTTCTTCCTCTTGTTTTTGTTCTCTATTATGCTCTTCATTTGATCAAGACTTGCAGTACCGACCTTGTTCTTCAACACCCTCTTCCCCCCCCCTCTCAAGCTGAGACCCCATACAAGTTCTGGACACCAAGATATTTAGCCAGGAAATGGAACCGAACTCTGTTAAGAGGTTTTGTAAACAAATTTGAAAAAATTGATTCTCTGAAGATATGGGTAATGGTTTGATGACTCCTGATAAGTATTTATCTCTTGCTGAATGGCAATCAATTTCAATGTGTTTTGTTCTTTCATGCTTTTCAGCAATATATATTGCAATTTTACTATCACAAAAGTGAGGCATATCTTGAGATTGTGGTACCTGCAAATCATTCAAGAGATATAGCATCCATTGAACCTCACAAGTCAACATTGCCATGGCTCTATACTCTGCTTCTGAGGAGCTTTTGGAAATGGTAGCCTGTTTCTTTGATCTAAAAGACACCAAAGCATCTCCCGGAAAAACACAAAAGCCTGTAACAACCTGCCAATCAAAGTCTAAGAAGGCAGTTAATTGCAAGTTTGATGTCGTAGGAAAACGAAGTCCTTGCCTTGGAGTTGCCTTTAAATACCGCAGCTCCCTATGAATAGCTTTCCAATGTAACACAGTTGGCTTATCAATATATTGAGATAACTGTTGCACAGTGAAAATAATGTCAGGACATGTAATGGATAGGTATAAAAGCTTTTTACGTATTGAAAGACCTAAGATGGGGGGGGGGGGGTTGAATTAGGTCTTTGGCTAATCTTCTAAAACTTTTTCCTTTTTATGAATATGAGTTTGGACAGATTATATTCACTTGTTTCAATGAGAGAATAATGAATTCAATGACAACGCAATAAACAATTTAAGAGCAATGAAGATAAGTAATTTATAGTGGTTCGATCTCTTCAAGATCTACATCCACTACCTTGAGTCTACACTCAAGGATTTCAACCAATCTACTATATGCTCAAATTCAATCAATTATACAAGAGGCTCACCACAAACGGTTTTACACCAACAACCTCTTTTGCAATTCTACAAACAAGGTTCACCCTACCAAAGGATTTTATATCTATAAACAACCTTGAATCAATATCTGAAGGATCACCCTTACCTAAAGGATTTTATGTTTACAAGAAAACCTTGTAATAAGCAAGTAGAAAACAAGATTAAATAGAGAATGGATGAGATGTTACCACTTCTTGATAGATGATTACATAATTTAGCACCACTTCACTTTGTTGTCTTTGGAATCTTGAATGATCACTTGTAAGCACAAGACAAAAGAGAGCTTTGATGTTTTTAAATGATTTTGGAGTGTTAGGATTTTTTAGATATTCAAAAGTTACAAAAAATTTCAAGTTTATGGCTTTTATAGATTTTGAAAATTAGTTTTAACAGTCATAAAATGGCTAGTAACGGCTAGTTTCTGAGGAGTTCAGACAACCGAACTTGATCCTTTGCGTTCGAACTGTTGTCCGAACATTACTGTGACATGTTGTCTAGAAAAGTTCAGACGACCGAACTTTACCCCTTGCATCCGAACTTGCGTCCAAATTTCTCTGGAAAAACAGCAACCATGTTCACAGTTTGGACGTCCGAACTGTTCATACTTTGTTAAAACATTTGAAAATCAACCTCAATAAGTTTGAAATCATTTTGTACTAAAAAATAAGTCATTTAAAATCTTTTGAACTGAAATACCGTTATCAAAGCACTTGATTATTTAAGGTTTACTTAAAACCACTTTTAAGATTTAAAAACAATACTTGGTATCAAAACAAGCTCCTTACTTCTTAATCCAACAATCCTATTACACAAATGGCATAAGTATTAGTCCTTATCAATGTTTGTCATTAATCAAAACTAATCATGACTACATAATTTGCCCTTAGGGCTAACACGTATGATGAGCAAGAAGCTCTAAATCTCCATATGAATACTTTACTGCTATTTCAATGGATGTAGCTACAGATTTGCTGTCTGAGAAACCATACCCCTTAAGAAGATCTATGGTATACTTCCATTGTGACAAATTGATCCCTGTGTCACTACAAGCCACCTCTATGCCTAGGAAATATTTAGCTTCTCCGAAATCCATGATTTTGATCAAATCATGCAATACTCCTTTAATTGCAGAAATAGCATCCATGCTATTGCTTGTGAGTATCACATCATCCACATAGACTAATAATACCGAGAAAACTCCATCTCCTGCCTTCATAAACATACTATAATCATTCCATGATTGTTTAAATCCCATATTCAAGAGAGTTTGTGTCAACTTTGCATTCCACTATCGACTATCTTGTTTCAACCCATAAAGAGACTTGTTCAACTTACAAACCTGTGATGAAGCACATGGATAGCCTAGTGGTGGTGTCATATACACTTCCTCATACAAATCTCTATGTAAAAATGCATTATTGATAACTAATTGATGCACAAACCAACCATGGGTTGCTGCTACAACCAGTAATAATCTGATAGAAGTCATTTTAGCAACAGGACTGAAAAGTGTCTAAATAATCAATGCCAAACTGCTAGGTATACCCTTTTGCTACAAGTCTAGCCTTATAGCATTTGACAGTTCCATCATTTAAATTTGACTTTAAAAATCCATTTGCAGCTGATAGGTTGCTTACCAGGAGGCAAGGAGGTGACACTCGAAGTGTGATTCGCATCAAGAGCGTCCAATTCGGTCTGCATTGCTACACACCAAATTGGATATTTGATTGCCTCAAAATAAGTTTTAGGCTTTGCATAGGCACTCAAACTCAAAGTAAAGGCATGGTGTTCAGGTGACAAATGATCATATGTAAGCACATGATGAGGGGAGTATGAAGGCCTAGCATGTGGCCTACTAGACCGACAAAGGGGAACATCAGGAGAAACAGGAGGAGCAAGAGATTCATGAGACGAAAGAATCAGGAACAGAAGAGGTGAACTAGAAGTAAGGGAAGGAATAGGAGAAGAAGGAGAAGAAGACAGAATCGAAAGGAATCTCTGTAGGAATAGGAGAAGGAAAAGAAGTAGTTGCAGAATCAGAAGGAAGGAATGAAGGTGAAAAAGAACTGGAATTAGTGGACGGAGAAGGAAGACGGGAAGGCAAAATATTCTCCAAGAAAATAACATCAAGAGAAACAAACAATTCATGAGACTGAAAATGCAGTAGAATAAAACCTTTGGTAACCTCAGAATTCCCAAGATACATAGCTTGTCTCCCACGAGGATCAAATTTTCCTCTCCCATATTCAAGAGTGCAAGCATACGCAAGGCAACCAAACACCTTTAGTGAAGTATAAAAAGGAGGAGACTGAAACAAGAGTTCATGAGGACTTTTATTACGAAGTACTGGGGAAGGAGTAATATTGATAAGCATATTTGATGCTGGACACAGTATATTGAAATCATAAAGTGCGGGCTACATTCATGATATGTTGATGCTTCCTCTCAACGATACCATTTTGTTGAGGGATTTGTACACAAGTCCGTTGATGGACAATGCCTTTAGAAGCAAAAAAGAAGCCAAAGAGAATTTTTGACCATTATCAGATTGGATGGTCTTAATTTTTGTATCAAATTGAGTTTCAACATAGACACCAAAAGACTGCAATTTAGGTCGAGTATCAGACTTGTATTTGAGTAATTTACCCAAGTATAAAGACTGAAATCATCAACTATTGTAAGGAAATAACGTCGTCCAAATACAGTACACTATTTTTAGGGACCTCATAAGTTCACATGAATTAGATCAAAAGAAGATTTGAAAACAGAAGTACGCAAAGGAAAAGATAACCTATGTTGCTTAGTAAGAGGACAAATAGAATAGAAACATCCTTTATTTACATACAGCTTAGGAATGAAAGGATGTAAGAGCTGCAAACGTTAAAAAGACAGATGACCTAACCTATAATGCCAAAGCGAAGAAGACACTTAACATGAACTATTCAGGAAACTAGGGGTAACAGTAGAACCAGTAAATGTGGAAGCAGAGGTAGAAGTTGAAGCCAAAGAATATGCAGCTAGATCCAATACATACAGACCCTTGCACCACCTATCTAATCCAATGATCTTCGAGATGGCTAGGTCCTGTATGAGACAACCAAAAGCATGACAAACAACTGAGCAGGATTGCTGGACAGTAAGCTTACTGGGAGAAATCAAGTTGAATCAAAAACTAGGCACACAGGGTACATCTTTAAGAACAAGTGAAGGAGTTAATTGAATAAGTCCCTTATGTGTCACTGGAACAGAAACTTGATTTGGTAAATGAACAAACATGTCATGAATAAGAGTACAAGAAGCAAAATAGGTAGGTATGCAAACTATGTGATCATATGCACCCAAATCTAGAATCCCAGCAAATGAGAAAGAATGATTAGCTATACCTGAACCACAGTGCTTAGGGTCCTTAGGGATACTAGTTGCACTGAATATTGTAGCTTGAGTGATAGTTGGCCCCTTAAACTTGATTCCCAAGTGTAATATTATCCAATAAGAAAATCAATTTCTGAAATTGTTCTGATGTGAGACTTGGTGGTATAACTGCTCTGTATAGAGGCTTGGATTAGTACTGACATTAGAGCAAGTAGCTCCAGAAGCATAACCAGAACCTGTAGAACCATTAGAACTAGAGAATATTTCCTTACTTCCTGTTGAGGGAGGCTGAGCGGGAAAAACTCCTGAAACATCTCCAGAATTTCCATGACCAAATACTTCAAAACTCACATTTATTTGATTGACATAACTTGCAACTCCATTTCCATTAGCAGTCTTGCCTTTGAACTTAAAAGTGGGTTGATACCCATGCTTTTTATAGCACCATAAAATATACACATCAAAGGCTTCTCCTAAATAACTAGATCTTCTTGCAGGTGCATTAATAGCATTAATAGAAGCCACATTCCCATCATTAAAAGCAAAACTTTGGTTAAATAATATCTGTGATTCAGAAACATCTTGAGCTGAATAACCATGTTGTCTCTCTTGTTTGATTGCCATGTTAAACATCTCATGAATTGAAGGCAAATGAGACATTAAGAAAACCTGTGATTTAATACTATCGAATACCTCATTAAGCCCTTTCAAAAACCTGATCACATATTCTCCCTTACCACTTTAATAGCATCACAGTTATAAGCCGGTTCATAAGTACAAAGAGGAATAGGGCGTAATATCAAAATCTCATCCCAAAAAATTTTCAATTTTGTGAAATACTAATCAACTGTCAGATTATTTTGTTTCAAAGAATGGAATTGCTTAATTAAATTAGAAAGCAGATAGGCATCACCATAATTATAACGCTGTTGTAAATCACACCACACCTCTTTTGGCGAATTTAGCCACATGACACTTTGTTTAATAGTACCAGACATTGAATTGAGTAGCCAGGCCAAAACCATAGACTTCGCTTGCTGCCAAGCCCTATACAAACGATCTCCTTTCTGTGGAATAGAAATTTCAATTGTATCATCTATAAAGCAGAGCTTATTCTTAGATGTCAAAGCCATAGAGGCTTCTCGAGACCATGAATGGTAATTAGGCCCCGTCAAAGGAACCTGAACCAAAGAAAGGGCACGAAGGCACCAACTTAGCATTCGTCACATTCGCCATTGTGAATTGATTTCTGACTCAAAAACAAAAACACATCAATCGAACGATTAGAGCAAATTCAATCTTTAAAGCTCAGAATAGAACAACTCCAAATCAAAAAACAACTATCCCCAACAATTGATTGTGTATAACTCTAACTAACAAAGCAATTGAATCAAAAGAAGATCAATGAAATGCATAAAAGTTTTGCTCTAATGCCATGACAAAAGAGGAACTCAAGGTGTTCTGAAAGTTTCAATTGAATTAAATAGCTTTGAATTGAAGCCAATATTATGGTTTTACACAAAAAAGAAATCCCTAATCTGTACAATTAAATAAATAGTTAAAGAGCCAAGTATTAACTCTATACCAGTTGTCTTATCCATAGCTATACACACATGCTCGGTAATCCTAGTCAGCAAATGACTTGGTACCAATCTGTCAACCAACTTAATCTTCACAATTGAAGAGTTTCTTCTTCTTGTTTTTGTTCTCTACTCCACTGTTCATTTGATCAAGACTTGTAGTACCAACCTTGTTCTTCAACATAAACCCTGTAAGTTTTCATTAGTAGTCTTAAAAATGTATTTTGGTGGTAGTGTTAAAATTCATTTTGGTAGGAGCATGAGGTTTTAGTCATTTTGTCATCAGAGAAATATGGAAAAGAATTACCGAACTTATTAGGAATTCAAGATGGTGAAGGAGAAGAGGTTTCTCATAAGAAGAAGAAGGTGAAATCAAGTTCTGGTTTGGTTTCGGTCAACCCCACCAAGACTTTGAAGGCGACTCAATAGCTTTGGGAGATTTTTTTTAAAATTTTTTTGGGGTCAAAGCTTTGGGAGAGGATGTAGCAACTGGACAAGACTAATTTTGCATTACATGGCTTGAAGAGGGGCCAACCAATAAGGGGTTTTTAATAAAAATAGCAAGTTTGCTTTAATTGCCATTTGTAAAAGGAGTTGCTCAAGAGAGTTGACTAGATATTTAGGTTATTACCATGTGTATTTGCCTTCTTGGCTTAAAGGACATGTTTCATACATATTTGGAATGTTACAGATATTTTAGAGTTAATGAAATCAAGAATTAGACAAGATGGTATAAAATTTTCAACAGTTCTGTTTGACTTCATTGTTTCCTATAACATTTTCAAAGCTAATGTGCACTCATAAATAAAGTTTGGTCAAATTTATAGGCCCTCCAAAAAAATACAGAATGTAAGAGAACGGCACTTGCAATTTCAAAGCCTTGAAGGTCTTGTTCTTTTCCTTTTTTTTTTTTTTTGGTTACAAAGAAAAATAAGTTAAATTATAAGATTTTTAGATAGGGTCCATTGGAAGCACGAAACCACTATATCTTTTATAGTAAGTTCTTTATATTGGGTTTATAGTACAAATCTTTATTGTGTTTCAATTTTTTTTAAAAAAAAATTATTGATCAATGATACATTTTTTTAGTTTTAAAAGTGGATAGACTCAGAGAAGTATTGTTTTGATAGTAGATTCATTCAAGAGGTCTTATGTACATTTATTTAACAATTATACTGAAAGACCTAAGACGGGGGGTGAATTAGGTCTTTGGCTAATTATCGAAAATCTTTTCCCTTTTTGCAAACCCTTTGCCTTAATGAAAGCTCTTCTTTAAATTCACAAACTTCTAGTTTATATGTGATTTGATGGTTAAGACAAGATTATCAAACTATAAGATCACAACTAATCAATCAACAACTATGAACAAATAATAATAACACAAGTATGTAACAAGTAAAGCTATAAAGAAATGAACACACGATTTATAGTGGTTCGATCTCTCCAAGATCTACATCCACTACCTTGAGTCCACACTCAAGGATTTCAACCAATTCACTATATGCTCAATTTAGGCAATTACACAAGAGGCTCATCTAACAAGGATTTTACACCAACAACCTCCTTTGTAATCCTACAAACAAGGATCACCCTTCAACAAGGACTTTATATCTAAAGACAACCTAAAGACCAATCTAATCCAAGGCTCACCCACACACGGGTTTTACACCACAACCTTGATTAATCTAGTCTATGGCTCACCCTTACTAAAAGGGTTTTAAGTCACAAGATAACCTTGTATCAATCACAATAATAGTGTAAAGATAGAGTTTAGATGTTACCAACACTTCTTGGTGGATGAATACAATTGCTAGCACCACTTCACTTCTTGCCTTTGGAATCTTGAATTTCAATCTTTGAGCACAAGGCAATTTGAGAGCTTTTGATATAATTTTGATGTAAAACAAGTTAGAGCTTCAAGGATTTCTTTTGTGCAAAAGTTCTTTCAAAAATCTAGAGTTTCTAGCCTTTATAGAATTTGAAAATCAGTTAAAACGGCCATAAAACGGCTAGTAACGGCTAGTTTCAGAAAATTCGGTCGACTGAATTTTCTGAAACTAGACCGAATTTTTGGTCGAAAATTTTAGATGTACTGTTCACGGCACTGTTCACAATGTAGGGAAAATTCGGACGACTGAATTTTTCTAGCTACGTCCGAATTTCTGGTCGAATTTTTCGGACG